>CM055974.1:17775000-18375000 GCA_029531755.1 Holothuria leucospilota | reverse complement strand
ATGAGTGAATAAGCTTCATCACATTACATCCTGGTGCAAGTGCATAATGAAAAGATGGAAGTTGGTTTATTGAATTTTATAAAAGTCAACCTTTACAACATTTTTTTTTTTTTGTAATTTAGACAATATGTTCTATTCATGCTTTTCCTACAAGGCAAATATTTTACCTTTTGTATTTATAACCTTTCAATTTGAAATTTATCTGTGGCATATCCCAAACCAAAGCAAATTCAGCTTGATTTTTCCCTGAGGGTTCGACGTGGCAGGATGAACAGACTGCTGCAGCTGTTAGTTTCCCTTTATCTGTCTCTGTGCTTGCCCCTAAAAATTAAAATGGAAACGAGTTACATAAATTATCTAGGAAAAGAAAACACACAAAGTATGGCAGAGTAGCTCCAGAAAATCATCTCCTTGAGGGTGAGGGGAAGTTCAAAAGTTAAGAACAGTCAAATCTTGAGAAGCAACAGCCTCCCAACAGCAACGTCTTTTGCGATTGTTGTTAAAAAGTTGTTTATTCATGAATACATTCTTTCATTTCAGTCCAACCGCAATAGTTTGAAATTCCATGAAATTCCAAAATCTTTGAAGAGATGCCGAGATGCTTTGTAGGAATGACTGCCAAAGTACATTGACATTCTAATGTTCCTTTGGGGAATTTCTGAAGAGTGAGTTCTAATCTTAATCTGGAGTCTTATGACAAAATAAATAGGTCTTGATTCACATCAGTTCAAAACCAGGACTAAGTCACTAACATTAAAGGTCAAATGTATTCAACTTTAAAGTATTGCACAGATTCACCATAGAAATCTGTTAGTACAACCAGGGGCACAATCACTGAAATCCCTGGTTTGAGAATCTATGAGCTTCTATACTTACCTCATATTTCTAAGTATTCACTTAACTGTCTGCCATTATCATCAGAGAAGCTAATAGCATAGTGGTCTACATCATCCCTATGGGGCGCACATGCCTTCCTCCTTCCTAATCTTTTTTTGGCATAATCTAAACTTGGGGAGAAATCACCATCCTCCCCCAGCCCACCACCCCACCTCCAAGCTAGCCACCTATCATACACCAAACATAAATATAAAGGTCTCTTCAATCATGTGACATATTTTGTTAATGAACTGCCTTATTTGCATGAAATAACTCAATTGCTTTCCTGCGATACACATTACATGTTTGGTGAAACAGCACTGTATGTTTTGTGAAATATTGGATTACCAGTCTGCTTTTCACTTTTTCCAATTTGTGCAGGAAGTGACATGTTTGTTAAGACTCATGTGATTGAGCAGGAACCTAAGAATAGTTAACTGTAATCTGCTTCAGCTTAAGAAATTACATCAATTTGTATGAAACTGCCTGTACTATTTTAAACTGATATTCACTGTTAATATTGCTTCCACAGTACACTCTACTGGGTATGCTAGTATGATACAAAAAGCTTCAATTAGTGTGTTGCACAATACGTTGGTTTACACTGAGTTTAAATAACTGAATGGTTGGTTTACATTCTTAGACTAACAGAAACTAATGCCTTTTAAAATGACAATTACAAAGTGAAAGAAGGCTTCCTTTACCTTTCATTAATTTCAAGTTGTGTGCACTTTTAAGTTAAAGCAATCAACAATTCAAGGTGTACTTCTGGTCAGATCCAGCTGGATTGTATTTAACATCTTTTAATAAAATCCAGTTGGGACCAGAATTAAGTTCACCTGCAGCCTTACTGATTCTTAATATTACCCATTAGTTCTCTCCCAGGCAATCTCAAAGCAGCTGAAACTCATTATTTATCCCTAGTGCAAAGCAAATTGTGTGTAACACTTACATTTATAAAGCCAATTATTAGACTAATTTCTTCACTAACCTGAATCTGTACTTAAAGCTCCATCTTCTAGTAAATCTCTCCAGAGATTTCCTGCCTCTCTCTTTGGATCAAAGGATATACAGTGAGAGACGGAGACACCTTCCTGGAATCAGAAATACACCACAAATAAAAACATATATATATATATATAAATTCCCACCTTAAGGGGAAGGAAGTTGTTGAAAAGTCGACCATAGGGCGAAGAAAAAAATGGGGCGAAAAAACAGATTCGCCTTAACGTTTTCACACACTTTTTATATAGGAATACGTAAACGTATGAAAAGGTCCTTTTAAACACACAATCTATATGCAGGCCATTGAAATAACGTTGATTATATCTTGAAGACGTTTGGGCGAAATATATGCTTATGTACTTTATTTTTTTTCGCCTTAACGTAGGTTGAGATATATATATATATATACGTCGATAAAGTAGTAAAAAGTGCTAAAAGTTTACGGAAAATTCCACACTGTTTCGAGTATAGACTTCATCAAGTGGCAAAGAAATGCAAATGAATAACAATTAAGTAGAGATAGAGAAGAAACACATTGAAGAAAGGCACGGACAAACCGGTTGTACAGAACAAACATGATGTAAAAATGCGAAAGGAGGCTGAGAAAAACTGGTAAAAAGAAATGAAAAGGGAACAAGTTAAAAAAGGTCTATTCTAATGTTAAGACCGTGTGGGGAGAGGGTCCTGAGCTTCATGATAAGCCAATTTTCAGGGGTCTGACGATCACGTTCAGAACCTCTGCACATTAAGGCTGAGGTAACGGCCAAGTCTTTAATTGAGCACGGTGATGGGGGGTTGAAATGTGTGGCTACTGGATAACCTTGAAGGTTTTGTTTGATGGACCTGAGGTGTCCAGTGACTCGGTAAGCCAGGCAACGTTTGGTCCCTCCCACATACAGGCAACTGCAACATCCACAAACTAAAATGTAAACCAATTTGTGGAAGTGCAGGTAAAGTGTTGGTTCACACTGAACCAACACTTTCCTGTACTTCCAGTACTTCCAGATATCCACTGTGTCAGGAAAATGGTAGAAACATGACCAAAAATTTTTCCCAACCCCAAAACTTTCTCGAGACAAATCAACCAGGACAATCCCTAAACCACCTCACTGTCTGTGGGGCAAATGTCCACAAGTGGGGCTTTTCCAGGGTAAAGTTGCCTGAGGAGGGGGGGGGATCCAGGTGGCAATTGTACTTGGTGGGGTGTCTGGGAAACAGTAGGGAAACCTTGCAATTCAAGGTGGGAGTTTCATAGATTAGACTTGTTACACAATTAGCTGTGGTGAACATGTTCTTCTACCTTATCTACGTAATTTGTAAAACTTTCCTTATCAGCACTTATGTTCATAATGGTTACTTAGTTATCATCATAATTACTGGTAACACACACATCCAAAGGGTAAGATGTTTTTGAAGGGAGGAGTTCTTTAGTTTCTTAGATTAAGTATTGACTTTGAACTTCCAAACAATAAGTCATCCTGTATTTATATGATACCATGCAGTACACTGGCATATTGATAATATAAATGGGTGTTATCAGCGGTGATGGTCTTGTATATCGAAGTTTTATTATCAGATTAACACTATACTAGAAAGGTTATCATTTGTACCCTAACCTGAAGCAGAATATTAAGCACTTTTATACAGCAAAACATTTTCTCACATTAATCTGTTTCCAAAAACTTCCGTTCACCAACTAAGTTTTAAAGATGACAATAGAGACGGTAGAAAAAGAAAATGTTCAGAGATGAGTTTTTCACAATATGATTCTATCATTTTCAATATCAACCAATTCATCTTGTAAAATATCAAATCTAAACCACTCTCAAGGTCTTGAATATGACAACTTCAATCTCAAGCATATTAAAACGCTGTTGAGGCTTTGTATAAACCCTGAATTATAATTTTCTTCAGTGCAGCATACAACCTTCAATTACTCACCTTAAATCAATATGACAGTGCCACTTCCTGTGGGTACTCTCATTTCATTTTCTTTTTCCCTTAAAGGGACTAAGCAGTCACCCCAAACTAGCTTTGACAGTGGAACTAAATGTTACAAATGCCATCTTACTTCTATTGCAAGTATCTTTCATAATGTTTTAAAACATAAAGGTGGCATTCTCAAGGTAAATAAAGGGATTGTGTTGCATAATTTTCAAATTTCAGTTACAAAATTGTTGTCATATGACCTGAAAGAGCCATTCATGAATTAAGATACCCGAGTATACTTATACAATTTTGGGTGTCTGCATTTTCCCTTTAACTGAGAAATAAATACCATACACAAACAAATCCATTCAAATGAGACTTGTCTCTTTTCCAAACTTTATCACTATTATGTCACCATACTTCCTATTACTTGAGGTCAATTCCTTAAATGGTGACATCAGCCATCCTTTATCCACACTGTTGAACTCTTGGTTTAACCAGTAGTAACTCAATTTGAACAAAGTTTGCAGATTGAATTTCACATTGTACTGGGTGAATGAACTACAACCCAATGAATGACAGAAGTGCTGTATTTGTATTTACAGTACAAAAGCAACTTCTAAACACTAGGTGAAAATCTGCCAAACAGCTAGTTCCTCTTTCATATCTATTTATTCAGACAGAATAGCAATACAAAAGTACAAAATCTAGAAATGGAAACAGTTTTCCAGTTTACATACTGACTGGAAACAGTTTTCATAATTCTTATGATCTTTAACTTAAGGACTGTCCATGATGAATACTTTGTCCCTGCAAGATACCTCCATTTGGAGAGTCATCAGTGTTCCAAACATGCCACATTTGACACTTACTCTACTAGAAAGGAACATGATAGTCTACGGGAACCTGACAAGATGCATACCAACTCAAAACTCATTTCTCCCACCTCTAAACATTTGATAAGTTACAGTATGATGCAATTATGTCAGAGGCATACTGTAATCCTCATGGGGCTCCTCATGACTTAAGATATAAGCCAGGTCATACTCCAATCAGTTGGTGAGGTTTCACACTTTTGCTATATAGCAATAAGATAGACTCTGCTTCCAGTTTGTATTGGTTTCCTGGTTGGCTGCTTACATTAGCTGCAGCATCTCACAGCTATGTGGAAATAAATCAGCCTTACATTGGAAGAGAGTACAAACCCATGCATTCTGTACAGTTCTGCTGGTCATACTGATCATTTAATACCATCTGATGCTATATCAACTAACTGTGTGAATTTCTTGCAGAAAGTGTTTTTTTATTTTCACCCATGGCTGTGGAATATTTCACCATGTTTGTTTCTCGTTTTATCCAGTTTTGCATCATAGCATTGTTGGCACTAGGTATCAGAATATGAGGGGGGGGGGGGGGAGAGGAGAGATTTGCCCCTTCCAAAATATTTTGAGGGAGATTTTGGTCAAAGGGGGAAATCTTGATAAGATGCAACATAACAAGTCAACTTTTTCCCAACAGGCATGGGAAATTCCAGCAACTGATTTAAACTTGAAGGACTGCTGAGAAAAGTGTGTGATTCACCGAACCCCGTGCGTAATGCAAACACTGCAGCACAGGCTTACGAAGGCAGAGGTGTGTGTGGGAGGGGGGTGGACCTGTCGCCCCCACTCATGTGCAAATTTACTATTTTGGGGCAAATATGTACACACACATTTCAAGCAACATGCTCAACCCACCCTCCCCTATGCATATATTTTGCATGTTTTAGGATCTGAGTTAAAAATCCCACATACCCAACAAACATTAATTGATTCTGTAACTCTGGTTCAAATAGTCTCTGTTTATTCTGCATTCTCCACAAACAGATAGCTGTTTCACTTGGAATGTAAAATTATCTGGAAACTTAAAGAAGTTTACAAACACTGTTGACGATGTGTCAAAATTATCATACACTTTTACTTATCTGATTGCCAATGAAGGCCAAGCCCACACCTCCTCTATTTGTGGCAACAGGAAAAGCTGTGTCTGCATTGCTTGTCTGATGGCAGCTGCTTGCATGCTCACAGGGAGTAGATTTGCATGATACAGTAACTGAGGTCAGATAGAACTATGATAGATATTTAGGTCAACCTTTACGTTTCAGTGTCTGTACGAGTCATCATGCCAATTGTCCACGTAACATCAAAAATGGAAGGGCTGGAAAATGCACTTCCTACATAGGTCAAGCAATGGTGCTCCACATAAAATGTGTTGAGACAGAATCAACCTGATCATGAAGCAGGAGATGAATTTTTGAGCAGTTGTCATCCCCGTTAGGAAATAATTTATCTTAACCTCACCCTTTCAACTGCAGAGATGCCCATGGTACAGTTCATTGCATCATGGGCTTTGTGTAGTTTCACACCGTGGACAGCAGCCTTTTTCCCTTCTGCTTTGAAAGATTCATTCCATCTGCCACCACATCTGAAATACAGGAGAGATAGCAAATTCTTAAAATTTGATTTCCACTATTAGCTTTCTTACTCCCTTGTTGACTTCTCCTCTCTCCTCCCCCCCCCCCCTCCTTTATCTAAACAACATTGTGGGCTATACTTCAGTGAGTAGCAAATTGCACTGGACACAAGATAATGGGTTATGGTGAACACCATTTTCCTCTACAACATCTAGCCCCCCACCTCCTGCCTGACCATTTCTGGTCCTTCCAGTACCAGTGCTTCCTCCACTTTACTGAAACATAATAATGTAATTTTTACACCAGTTAATGAACGTGTCCCACAATGCTTCACCCCGAAACCATATTAATGTTCAGCATGGCTTGGTCCATTTGGGACATTACCTACTGAATGGCTGCTGTAACATTCACATTTAGCAGCAGGTTCAGACAAGGAAAAACAAGTGCCTGACCATGCCCTCATCTTGGACCCATTATACTGCATGGGCCCAGTCCATTGCCATCTGGATATTTGTGAGTCCATATCTGGCAGCAGGTTCAAACATGGAAAATGAGTGCCAACCATAAACTCCCCTGTTTACTCATACTGCTAAACTCACTGGCTTTGTCAGCTGTCTGCCAAATCTCATCTCCTTTGATATCATTTAGGTAGAAAGTCCGGACAGGGTATGGGGAATGGCGGAGAGAGATTATCACACCACAAACACTGACAAGTTAACCCCAGGGCGTTTTGTTCATTGTCCTTAACTACCTCATACTTCTATCTTCATACAATGCTGTGAAATACCCAAAACCTACCTGTTTTGCAAATTTATGAGCCCTACTTACCTCACCTATTATTACAGGCTGCGTCGTTTGGTTGTTTCCGCAGGAGCAACCAAACGACGTAACCTGTAGTAATAGGGGAGGTAAGTAGGAGCGAAACAGATTTAGATAACTTCAAATTTCGATCCATTTTAATATCTTACTTGTCTGTCTTTCTTGCCATTCCATTCAGCCATGTGAACATAATAGAAACTTCCAGTGCTTCATCCCCCTCATTGTAAATGTCCCAGACAAAGACCCCTACTGGTAAAGATGAATTCTGAAAAGGCAATGAGAAGGAAGCTGTGACTCAGTAAATGAAACGAGTAATATGTACATATGCTGTTCTTGTGCATTAGACAATTTTATTACTTATTACATGTAGGTATTTCTGAAGTTGGGTGTTTTTTTTTTTTTTTTCTTTTTTTGAGGGGGGTGCTATGGCATCATATGTACTCAGAAAAGTACCAAAATCTCCAGGCTGTCAGATGGAATGAGGAATGTGGGAAGAAACTAAAGAGTCCTGCTACTGTGAATCAAACTAAAGATGCCATGCTGGATAAATTATTCCATGTGTATCTACTATACAGTTTATATATCTACTATACTTTGTACAGTACATATCTCATGCCTAATCTCTTTACTGTTGGCTTTATTCTTTCTAATGTCACTGCACTTTTTCAATAAGTCACCTCAACATTCAAGGTATTCCAGTTACCAAGACAAACTTAACACCTCAATTTCCCCTTTCATAATATAGTGTTTCAATGGTACTTGAAATCAGCAGGTGCAATAAGGACACTGCAGATCTCACAATCCAAATGTGTGAAACTTTAATTTGTCGTTGTTTTGCAAAGGTGTACTGGGTAGTGCCATGGCATCAAATTTTGGTACATGAAGAGTTCCTCACTACCATTTTGATAAAAGTATTCAGGTTTACAATCTCAACAGAACTCTGGAAGCAAAGATTACAATATTATGTTAAACAAGTGAACTCCAATCAAGCAGCTACAGGTGACGTTACAGTCTCACATCAATGAACAATTTTTATTTCTACATTATAAACTGCACTTTTAATATGTTTTTACAATTCTAATGAATGGACTATTGTACATTCACACTACAAAAGCATCCAAATTTGGAAAGGAAAACTTGATGTGAACAAAAAACAGAAAATCAAGAACAAAGGTCTAAAGTTCACGCAGATGACAAAGAACTATGCCCTATTCTACAAAGATTCCAAGGGTCTGACAATTTATGCAGAAAGGAAACAACATACCGTAATGAAAGGAACTAACGAATGCATTTGCCATTTCTTACTACCACCTTCCTACCACCTGTCTTCCTTAATTCTCTCCTGAGGAAATCCCAAATTTGCTCATGTTTTTTAAGCATATACGTTAAAGTCATGAATTATTCTCTTCATCAAAAAATACTCTAGAGTCAATTTCTCTAGGAAGAATTAACGTATTTTGTAGTAAAAACACTGTGCATAACACAAGAGCATCTCAAAAGGGAGGAGAGGATCACCTTGACTACAACTATTTCAAGCGAAAATCGCAAGGCCCTAGCACCTTGAGATTCGGGGCCTGCTTAAGGGCCCTGGAAAACTGGATTGTAGACGATCTGCAGTGTAATCTGAGACATTCTCCCATGATTTTCATCCATTACATGGCTGTTTCCACCATTTTTGAGCTTGATTTCATTGAATCAGCTTTTGTAAGGTATGGAATTAAACATATGCCCACTATTTTTATTAGGGTTCTGCAAAGTTGGGGGTAGGGGGAGGGGAACATGTCTCCTCCATCCTTCACTTATTCATGCCCATGGCATAACATCTTCATAATTCAATGCCATGCCATGCAAAGCAAAGCACCTGAATTCATTTTATGACCATCAATGACAAAAAAGAATTCTTTTTTCTAAAATACCTTGGCATGAGAAGACTTCTTTCCAAACATATGCACCTTTAACATAATAAACATCAAGTGAACCCATACAGTGCAATGTGCATGAATATCGTACAATCTCTGTACCAAAAACCGTATCAGTAAATAATTTTTGCAATAATTACATACCTTGTAGTCTCCAGGAATTATAGGTGTCACTTGTCGACATACTAACTTAATGTTGTGTTCTGGTATAGTGTACACTGTCCAGGCCCGAGGGTATAAGCCTGTGTATGATGCCTGAGATCCGGGGAATCCCCAGTTCCATGCTGATGATAAATGTTTATTTTTAGGTTTCCTACATGAAAGCACTTTTTGGTAAACTGTTTGGTTGTTCTTTCGTATACAAACAGTGAACTGTTGGCAAAGAATGAGAAAAACAAAAAAAAAAACAAATTATATTCCTTACATTAACTGATCCAAAACGAATCTTTTCTTTTTTTTTAACAATGCCTATTTATAAAGAAGTTCACAGGAAAGGTAAATTTGTGTACAACAGGGATAACCATTGAATGATACTGTACCTCTGTCTGAATACGGAACACAGAAAGGTACATACTACTGAGATATACATTTAATGTTAAAGTTTTATATCATCAGTAGCACCAATAAATTTTGCATCTGATTTGATATTAACTGATATTTCTGCCCAATAAATATGTACATAATTCCAATGAATATGGTTCTCACTTCCAGAATGGTATTCCATGTAACTTTTGGTGTACTTTACCATTCCTCAAGGGGTGTAACATTTGCCCCAACCTTTCTAATTCCTCAAGGGGTTTAATAGTTGCCCGTACCTTTATTTTGTAACTTTAGCTCGATATTTCACACTTCCTCCCTTACGAGTACAATGCTTGCGTGATATTTCAGAAAGTAAATACTGCAAATTAAAGGTACGCTAAATGAAAGACTTATCACAGAAGAACATGACAGTTCAGTAGCAATAATACTGTCACCCACTGTTAAAGCTAGACCAAGTTTAATGGTGGGTGTCAAGTAAACAGCCAAAACAGAGCTTATTATCTAGAAAAACAGCTCATGGTTGAAAAGAGTGGGGTGTCCTCTTGATTTATTGGCCCTACAGTATATGTAGAATGTGAACAAAACTTGGGAGAAAGTAGCTTTTCCTTCCAAGTTCCTTCAAAACCAGCAAACCATCATAATTACTACAATACTAATTGCTAGTAAAGTTAGTAACTAGGCAGTACTGGCTTAATGACTGTGTTCATGGAGACTTTGCAAAAGGGCAGTCTCGGTGGTACTGTACTGTCCAGCAGTGCCTACCACAAATACTGTGCAACCCTGCTGTCACATGATTAAAAAGAACCACAAATGAGATTCATAAAGTACCAATAGGGGGTAAAATTCAAAGGAGATACCTTCAGTAGTACCATTACTGTACTTAAAACTTTTACTTTTGGGTCTATGGAAGTTACAATGTGTAGAACTGTGAATTTGTAAAGCAAACCATCAAAACTGTTATAAAATATGTACAGTACTGTATACTTTTGACCAGCAACTATAAAAGTGCATTTTATGTGGCTGAATACCTTTTACAAGTCTTAAAAGGCAAGTTCCCTTTTAGTCATACTTTAGACAATGCACACTGCAAGAAATTTGCCTTGGCCAGCAATGCTAAACCTAGAACTCTTGCTATAATCTGCCCTTGTCATTAAGATGGCCTAAATATTTTCCCACTGTGGACTGCTGAGTTGGTACGGTTTCATTCGTATCAGTTTAATTAGTACTCCTAACTTGACACCAATAAAACGGTAGGCACAAACACACTGGATGTCAAAGCCTAGACTTGAATCAAACATAGACATTCATTGAGTAGGCACAGCTGCAACTTACTTCCCTGTGGAGTCTGCTGCAATATAACCTTGAGGTTACAGTGAAGGCTTTGTACACTGCCCACTGTCAGTGTCATGGATATATGGATATATACATATACCTAATTCCCCACTTAGGGGTAAAAGTGTGCTAAAAAATCCGCACGTAGGGGGAAACCGTAAATACTGCAAAAAAATTTTGTCACCTTAGCGTTTTCACACACATTTTATATATTGTAGGAACACGTAAATGAAATGCATGGTAACATCCTTTTAACCATGCACTGTATTTGCTATTACTTGTCCACGAATTTACAAACACGTATTTGTTAACACGTGTGTATGGCGGGAAATTGATATAACATTGACGTATATCACAAAGAATCATGGGGAAATATATGCTTATGTATTTTATTTTCCTATTTTTGCCATACCATCAGGGCTATATGCTGGTTTTGCCCTATGGTAGGAATTAGTGACACATATATATATATATATATTATGCTAGCTCCTACTGTTAGGCGAAATCTGTATACGGACACATGTTTACGCGAAATGAAAAACAATAAAATACATACGAAAAACAAACATGTCAGAAACCTTCCACAGTCCTGGTAAGAGGCCTCAAACTCCTTACTCAATACAGTAGCTGAGCGTCGAAGGGAATTGAGGATGGGTCAGTGGATCAGAAGAGTGACATCCAGTCACAACGAGGGGGCGGTGCTAAACAATCTCTGAATGCCTCGCTCCACTCGGGAATTAATGCTTATTAGACATACAGAAGCATGGGGTAAGTATATGTCTGCGATGTGCATGAATACACTTGCCCTTTAGGTTTTGAGATACTGTATATACCATACGTATGCCTTATTTTGATGGCCCGTCAGCTGTGCGTGTTAACAGATACATGTACGTATTAAAGTTGGTCGACACTGAAGTAATTGCACATAGATTGTGTGGTTAAATGGATACTGTACTACCATAAGTTTAGGTATTCCCATATAAAATAGTGTGTAAAAACGTTTGAGCAAAACAATTTTTTCACTCAATGGTCGGTTTCTCTCAACAGCTGCATTTTTTCATTATGGATAATGAACCTATTTTCCAATTATGAATATAGCGAATCTTCTGGTTAATGAATCTTTTTTATCTTTTTTTATGAATAACGAACCTTATGAACAGTGAACTTCATTTCTGCCAAAAAGCTTGTTATAAATAATGAAAAGACCCTTATGAACAATGGCCCTTGTGACTAAAGAGCCTTATGAATAGCTGGTAGACCCGGCCTACTCTAAATGACTACACTACTGTAAAGGTATTAAAAATTACAGTACATGTAGACTGGTTTACTGTAATACAAATCTGTTTGTGCCTATAATTGCACAAAAAAGGTCATATTTCAAAATAGAGGAATGTACTATACTACTCAGGGCACTATACAGAGAATGTCAAGTGCTGTGACTACATTTAGCATGGTATGCTACTATGGTACCACATATAATGTTGGTATTAAGCGAGTAATGTACAACTTGACTGTTTACAGGAAATAGAAACTGAGGCTGTAATTTGACAATTGAACAGTACCAGGGTACACTCAGAAGCATGGCATTCCTTGTTGCTGTACTGTACGCGGCTGTAATGTGGTTCCAACTGTATTTACCAGACTACCAATCTACCAGCATAGCCAGAAATTACAGATTTATGCAACTTTAACCTACGTAAAGTGTAATTAAACCACAATAACATATTATATACTATACACAAAATAAAAACCATGAAACAATGTACAGTAAGCTCCCATGGACAGCCTGCACAACCAAGAAATGCAAGGTAGGAGGTGGGGGTGATGTAATGGGGAGGGGGAATGAGGGAGACCTGTCCCTCATTCAAAGAAACACACAACACATACACACTTTGAAACATGACTCTTCACATGCGTACAACAAATAAGTTTGTCATGTTTTGAGTTATTGCAAGATGCTATTAATTTCATACACCAACTTTTCCACTAGATGGATTGCAGTAATGAATTGAGCCCCCCCCCCTCAGCCAGAGGGCATGCACCCTTCATCACTTTCCTATTGGTTTGCCAGGGTCTTACTGTGGATAAGTGGGGATTGCATGTGTTAATAGGAGGTAATGAGGGGCAATGTAGACTGAGCCCACAAACAGCCTGCTGATTGTATTACTAACTGGGAGATGACAGTGAGATCACACGACTGATGTTTGTTTACACCTATAGTTGAACCACTGCTAAAGTATTTGGTCTGATGATTATACCCTAAATTTATCTTGAAACCCTGCCTTAATTTTACAACTCGAATTCCAGCACAAGTAACTTCATGTTTCCTAACATTAACGGGCAAACAAACTGTGGCTAAAAAAAAAAGAAGAAAATACCACCCCAGACAGTTAAACTTCTCCCTCCTAAGTTAATTTCTAGCCCCTCCTCCAACTAACAAGGAAAAAAAAACTTGTCTAATGCACCTCCCAGTCAAAGCAACATACAGAAATTAACTCAGGACAATATCCATGCATACTGTACACTGTGTGAGTTGTCTGCTATCCAATGTGTGCACTACTGATTTGCATACTAAAGTCATCATTGACCAATCGGAGCAATGCTATTGTTTCGCTTTGTGTCAATGGAGTAAGATGAGTTAGATGAGGTTTTATGGCTCAGTTTCTAACCAACTGGTTTAAGTCGGGCAGGCCATGGCCTTTTCTCCAGTTGTGGCTCATTGGCTTGTTTTCCCTACTCCATTGCTTATGCTGAGCACCCGAGCACATTGGCAGTAGGTTCCATTTTTAGTCTTCTTGTATGACCCGGCCAGGAATTAAACCCCAGACCTTCCGGCTGCAAGTCACATGCTCTAACCACTTGACCATGCAGTCGGACGGGACTACGTCAATGGAAATACTGTACTAATTCAAGTCGAGGTGACTCAGCTTTTAACCTTTTAGGCATCTGCCTCACGGCCAGAACTATGTAGGTCCAAGCTAAAATCCTGATATGCCGAGTTCCTCTTTACGGTATGGATTTCTAAAATGAACACGTTGTGAGTGATTTTTTCCTGGCCCTGTGTGGATTTGTAAAATTCTGGATACCGGATTTTGTGGTTTTCAAAGAGAAAGTATTCAGCCATTTTTACACATATATAACAGCTCTATGTTTGTACAGTACAAGTAACTGGAAATCTATCAGTTCTGTGACACCCAAATGCAATCAAGGTCACAATGCCACCCACCCCCAGACATCTTATGTTTTCCACACCCATGATTTCAAAAGCAATTGTGATCATCGTGTGAAATTTATAGCCTACAGTATGCTTATTAGTTGGTAAGTCTGACTTACTAAACCCAATTTTTGCAAAGATGGGAAAGCAAACCCTATGATACAAGACCTTTAAGATCACGAGACTTGAACACAAGTTTTGTAAAATTCTAGATACCGGATTTTGTGGTTTTCAAAGAGAAAGTAATCAGCCATTTTTACACATATTTCAAATCTCTATGTTTGTACAGTACAAGTGACTGGAAATCTGTAACTTCTGTAACACCCAAATGCAATCAATTTCACAATGACACCCACCCCCAGAAATGTTATCTACACCCATGATTTCAAACGCAAATGTGATCATCTTGTGAAATTCATAGTCTGTGCTTATAAATTGATAAGTCTGACTTACTAAAACCAACTTTTGCAAAGATAGGGAAACAAACTCTATATGATACTGTACAAGGCCTTTAAGATCACAAGACCAAGCATCCCAACAGACCTTGGGTTTTTAAAGCATACTCTTGACTGTAAGTGCATGATCATCATGCATGATCATGTGAATGTCAAGAGTACTGTATGTGCTTTTAAGCCTGACTGAAAACTACTTTAACCATTTTACAATAATGACAAAACTCTGCTGTAAAACTCTACGATCCAACTTTCAGCTTTCCTCAATTCTCATTCACTGCAAAACATTTACAGAGCTGTGATAATAAGTGACTTCTCAAGTGTTGATGATTGATATTTTGGGTGTATCCATTAATAATTAATATGTATTCTTTTATGTCTTATACTGTTTTAAACAGGATGGTTCTGACAAAAGGAGCCTTTGGCTCAATTACAATCTGCAGACACTACCTACAGGTACTCATCAATTCAACAGATAAATGGCAGGCGGCCTAATACTTTGAAGTGAAAAAAAAAGAAAACTTTGAGCCCATCTCAAGACATAATAAATATATTATATGCATCAGTTATCAATCATTTTAAAAAAGTACTACTGTATCTCAATCATTATTAAACAGGGCAGTGGTACATGCATGCCTTCTATCTACTATATATAGTGTAGAAGAGAAGAATACAGTGTATGTCATACTCTTTATGATTAACCATTTGAAAGATCTCAATTGTACTTCAGCAGAAGTAAATCTTGGCATTTTTTAGTTTTCCTCATGGATAACCTTTGACATCACTCACTGTACGTGGGATTTTGGTGTGTTTTATTCTACAAACTTCAAGCAAACAAGGAACCCAGTAATAGAAGGGCTCAATTTTGAGGCCTTACTAGAAGCCAGCTTGCTTATGATCATGGAGCCTAGGTGACCTTTGAAAATTTGGAAATGGTCATTAATTATCACCATTTTCTGGCACCAAATATTATGTAAATTTATGAATCTTTGAAATATGTCACTGAATGACTGTCACAGAACCAAAGAGGTACAAAGCCAAGGTTCCCAAAACACATCCAGAGTTCTGTTACCAATACCTTGCTTGGCACTTCAATACACTTACATATACATAAGCCAGCAACCATTAAAACAAGCAGTGCACAATTGTTATAGAGATTATGCAAAACTTTGCAGAAAAATAACATCAATCTGTTTGATATAGGCAGCTAAATATGTGCAGAAATTCCACACAGACAATATATTATTTTAAATTATTTTCTTGGCACTGTAATGTAAACTTGTGGAAAAACATGTAATCCTGCACAACAAGATACTGTGGATGGCTGCTTTCAAGATCATCACCAGAATTGAAAGAGATATTGAAGAGATGAAAGTAAAAACTGGTCATACTGTATTGCATTAAATGATCTTCTAGTCCCTTTACTATTGTAAATATACATACAGTACTTTCCATACCTTGTGTGGGGGTAGAAACAATATCCTAAAAGAGCTTAAAACTTACATTTACATTTGGCTGTAAGAGGAGGAGACACCCCCACTGTTGCTCTGACTCTTGACATAGTCATGTTTGTCCAATGCTGTCGCAAATTACTTCTCCTACCTTCATGGTTGCTTTATGTCATAAAATAAGAGATATTCAGGGGCCAAATTCTGAAGAAGTGCCACAACATTCAGCAACCCTCAATTACAGTGAAGGATTTCAATCCCCTGTACCAAAACCACATGAAGTCAACACAGAATTTTAAGAACAGGGGCAGGATTCACTAACATTTGCGTAAGTTCTTGCACAAGTCAAAATACTTACGAACTGCATAAGTACTTCCTTAAGTGGTATTCACGAAAACAACTTACGCAGTTCGTAAAGATACGCTGAGTAACTACAAGAAATGCACAAGAGCCAATCGTGTGTGTGGTTGAATCTTGCTTTGTTAAGGTTTGAGCCAATCACATTGACTGTTACTGTTAAAACGACACACACGATCCCCTGTGGCTGCACACGCGGTCCTATGCTCTACACAACTATGCACAACGTGTGCTTCTGTATGTGTTACTATGGCTATTTTGTACTTACGACAACTCTGAAGCTTGCGTAAAGTTACGCAAAATATTTAAGAACTTGTCTCTTCGTGAATACCGACTAAGCAAGATACACTTCGTAAGTCTGACTTACGCAAATTTTTGTGCGGAAGTATTCTTTGTGAATCTGGCCCCAGGATTGTTTCAAGCTAAACATTGATATACCGAGTATCTCTCCTTCCTCATTGACATTGAAGTGGCTATTGCCAGATCAGGGCAAAAATATCTTTCTCATGACCATCAGTTTGAGAGCTCCTGAACATAGTCTCATCAGATGAAGACAGACTGTCTCTGCAAAGAGGCCTCAACTGTGATTCATATATCATAATAAAACCCCCTGCTGTGGCAAGTTTTGAATAGCTTGTAGGCAGCCCATAAAATACTCCAATGGCTGAATGGTGCCTATGATTAGAAAATTCTCTTTTTATTAGCAGAGAATGCACATGAAATGCAGGTATGTTCAGTAATGGTGCCTTCTACTGACTGACTCTCGTCCCGCTGTCTGTACTTGTACGAATGAATCAGTACTTATACCAGTACTTACAAAATTTTAGAGCTCACTTAACAATTGGCAATCCTGAAAAAGGTCTGTACACATATTGTCAGAGCTGTCATATTGGAGTAGGAAGGGGGGAGGGGAAGGTATAGCCCCAATAACTTTCAGGTTGGAGTTGTTTTCAAAAAATTATTAATTTTAGCAGTAACTGGGAAAAAAAGAAAAATTAGCTTGTAAAGTGCCAACACCCAAGAATTAAATGATCTCATCCCCCTAATCCATCTTTGAAGCCTTCCCACCACTTGTCTTTAGGCACAACTTAAGATATGACATTTGTTCTTTCCCTCATAAAACATTGTGCTCACACTACTGTACAAGTAGGTTATAAATAAACTTCACACAAGACAGAGGACAAGACCATCCAGGAGTATATGACAACTTTGCCCTGTCATTTTTCGATGCATGGTAGGGAGGGGAGGTGTTGGGGGTGGGGGAGAGATCCTTTTCATGAGAAGCACAGAAAGTAAAGGTTTGAATGGTAGAGAAAGGAAGGGTTAAGGAATGAATCCAGATTTTAAAAGAGATTAGTGCTCCATCAATACTCTAACAGTGCCACTACCAAACTTCACATACCGAACCTAAATATGGTGGCATGAGTAAAGCAGTGGTGTTACAATGCTAATCTCCTATTTAATAACTTAAAGCCTTCCTAAAGTTAGAAGAGTAACATGCATGCCCTTTCAAAAGTGTTAACTACAAAGTAATATCTCCCTTTCAATCCCCTTAATGTACCCTCTGTATATTTTGTACAATGCATTATTCTTTACTGCCCTGTCCTGAACGTGTGGAGAAAGACATCAAAACTGAAGTGGTTTGGGTATACTGTAAAAGTAACATCCAAGCCTACAGTACCTGTGTCCCATACTAGTGTACTCCTGCCCTGGGCCCAACCAACAGCAGACTAACACTGAAACATCCAGATGGTTTGTGCTTTCACTACAACAAAATGGAATGAAATCAACTCATAATGTAGCTTAAGTGAAGAAAACACAGCAGTCGTTTTCCTGAGGTTAAATTCTACTCCTCCTCAAAATCCACAAAACTCCCTTGTCTAGGAATCTACCACACCCGATACTTACCTCCTTAACAGTAATATAAGATCCAGGCAAGTTGTGATCATACAGTGGAGGAGAGAGGACTAGGGAGACCGCCCTCTGGCAAGTCTTGATCACACGGTGGAGGAGGGAGGGCTAGGGAAGCTGTCCTCTATCAGAGGGCGCCCTCTTCCACTGTGTGATCAAGACTTGCCAGGACCTTATAAATGGTAAGTGAGGGTTACAAATGTAGATCTATAGGAGGTAAAGCGGGGTGATGTAGATTAAATGCTACTCCTCATGTTGTCCAGTAGTGCTCCACTCACAATGCAATTACAACACACAGAATGTATAGCACTGGCAATTAACTATAAAACTGTAAATCCCATCGTTACATAAACACACTTCAGGGCAGCCCTATCAAATTGTACTTATAATGAAAATTTAGGTCTTTCAAAAAAGAGCTGTATACTGTACAGTTCAAAGAGTAAGAAGGAGAAAGATGAAAATTAGAGGCAAAACCATCAATGGGCTACTGGAGCACACAAACCTGGTTGACTTCCACTGTTTTATAGGTATACAAGCCTGGCGTTAAAGACCAACGAGAAAAGTCTCCTTTCCAGCCTCTGTTGATAGTCCCAGCACCTATACCACCTATCGGTACACCTGTTGTCATGGAAAAAGAATAAGTCTATTAAACCATGAGGTGGAAATGTGCATACATACGTATATAAGTACGTACATATATACGTACATACATATTAATGAAATGAAGGCACATGCAGTACCGTCAGGTCTTTTCCAAAATCAACACCATCAGTCCAAGTTTCCATAACACAGAAACTGAAGAACAGAATTTTATACACTATTTTGCATTAGTTAGAATTATGAACTTATTGTAGTTTTCCAAAAATACAGTATGGTGCACAGCTACATGTGACAGGAATCTAGACCACTGATCTGTGCACCTTACAAGATACTTTTTATGCATTTGTAATCTAGAAGCTGTACCAATTTAAGTGTCCATCAACATAGGATGAATCATGTGAAGATGAGACTCTCAAAAAGTATTTTAAAATTATGAAATAGAAAGTAATTGAAATTGTGCACATCTCTACAGGTATCTATGAAAAGCCTTTTTGGCATTACCACCTTTTAATGCAATGCATTCTGGGAAGATGCAAAATGTTGCTTGAACAACAATTCAGACAGTATTTTAAAGTCGTACTAATCTAATGTAATTGAAATAATTTTTGCATTAGACTTGTTGTACTTTTTGCATCAGTTACTGGGTAAAGTACTCTATTTTAAAGAAATGGTATATATGAGGTAAATTCCCTTTTATAATGGACGGAAAAGCATGAATGGGGCAGTTTTGTTGCAGCTGCAAGAAAGAAAATCAGTCCATCTGAGCTTACAGTATGTAGATATTTTACAATAATTCAGAAAGATGGGCCAGCTGGTACAGAAAAGTCCCTGCAGACACTGTAAGTCTTATATTGTCAAAGTTGATTATATTGAAATAAGCAATACAGGTACTGTAGCCCAAAGTTGAGGCAGCTTAATCTTGACAATTATCTTTGAGGATACTATATTTCTGAACATGAAAATTAAACATTAAAGGTAAACCAAAATGATGTAAATGTTCTGCATGTCCTTGACAACAATTCAGTAAGAAAAATTTTTATCACATGATTAACCTGCACCAGAATATTAGAGTACTGTGTGCTACCTGTACCCTTCAATTCAAATTGAGGTGACTTCATTTTCCCTTTGATGATTCAACTACTGAAAAATCTCTTCCTTTAAATTCTTTCCTCTCCCAGCTGGCTAAAATTGACTACTGTAGCAAAGAAGATGAGCTCTAACTGCATCATTTGTACTAAGTAACGAGCACTGTCAACCTTGACACAGTATTAAAGTGTTAATGTTACTATACATGTACAAGCTGTCAATGTGACCTTAATGTACTAATTAATGAGTAATATGTCACCCTTGACACAGTGATATTACAGCACTAATGGATGCAGACACTGTAAATGCAATAAACTGCACTAATTAATGATAAGTGTCAACCTTGACACCGTGTTACAGTACGGCATTTATGTAATTATTAATGTACACCATTTTAATGGTACATATATAATGTGGACATGAAAAATGTTATGTACAGTACAGTACTTGCCTTTTTGATGTAAAACCCTAAAAATATAAAAAAAAAAGTAATAAGCAACATATTCCATCAAAACCTATCCAATATGTTTTATTTAACAGACACTTGGTGCATTCAATTTGCTGTCCGTAGCTCGCGCTGATTTAACATCAGCTGAGCCTGCTTTTACTCTTGCATTATTAAGAGATGAACCAAATGCAAGCTTGCGTGGGGCACCTCAACATGGCACATGGGCATGACTATTGACCTCATAACTTCCTTGTTTACAATAACAGGCAGGCATTGACATATGACAGGCAATTGCATACATAGGCTTGGCCACTCCACACTTCTCAGTCCCTTAATATCAACTTCATAAACCTGTGAATCCTTTCAGATGGTACAAAATGTACTATGTATGAATATCCTCACTGACAATGAACCGGCAGAAGAGTTGATCAAAACTGAAAGTACCTCCCACTAACTCCCCCAAACTTTGCTGGTTTGGGGGTCTATGAGCTCCAATACTTATCTCCAGCTTACATAAGTAGACAGGAGGTAATGAGGAGCAAAACAGACTGCTTTTTAAAGTTTTCTTGACCCTTTCCAATGATAGCAGGCACTTATTTGACGGATAGCAAGTCAATGATATGAATAGCCATCTTACCCTGTGACATAAAATGTGGCACAAGGCTCAAGTACATAGAACACCTCTGTATAAAGGTGGCTGTTTTGGTCAGCTCCAGTTACAACTACAATGATAACAACATAGCAAATCAAATGCCATCTCAAGCTACTACAGCCAGTAAAATTGAATTTACCTAATTACTAAAGCATAGATGATGAATAATCATGAACTACATATGCAAATTAATTTATTGAAGCTTTCACAATTATTATATTTTTTTTATATTATCCTTTTGTTTAGCTTTCATTCTAAAGAAAGTTGAAATGTTGGTATGCCATAAGTGTTTGATTTTGGAAACTAGCTGTTCACTACTTGGAAAACTTCTACAATACACACCAAACTAGTAGCAACTAGCTGGTACAGTATGTTATCAACAGACAATTTATAGAGGATTAACAAAAGAAATACAGACACTGTGCAACACTTCACTTCACAATTTTTGCACAGCGAATGAGAAATCTAGAAATATTCAAACTTTGAAAAGTGTATCCTGAGGATAGTGAAAGACACTACTCAAATAAAATTTGTCATCAGCTTCCGCTGATAAGTAAAACATCTTTTTAAGTTACAGTTCTTATCAATTATACCTTTTTATTAGGCTATTTTGCATGACTTTTGATTAAATTAGGATATTGCCTCAATGCACTTTAATATTTAACGCACCTGGCATGAAGACAGCGCTTAAACAGTTTCATATCTGGCTGCATGTATACATGTGATACACTGGTATAGTGTTGTGACATGAAAAGCCAATATTAGCTTGCCACTTTTAAAGTGATATTCTATTTATAAAGACAATTCTCTGTTACTGGTACACCTCAAAAAGCAACAAATTGTGTAATTTATTATCTACGGCACTGACAATGATTTTTTAACTTTCAACGAACTGTACAATGCCCTCAACAAAAAGCGGTGGCTCTTCCATCAACAAACGTCAATACTGTATGTGCAGCTGAGTATAATGGCTGGGAACACTGTGCGTGAGTTCCAGTTTATTTAGTTTCAATACGTTACTGTATCAACCACAAATAATGAATGTTCGACAGTACTGTATCACGTCATCAATAGACATCGGTTTGCATTATCACTTAAGTACTTTACACTCATAATACAATACTGTAGTTTACAAAGAGCTAGGCTGCCACAGACTGAATGAGGTAACTGTACTTGTTGGAAGACTCATACAATCTTATTTTTGCCACATAAAACACTAAAAAACACAAAAACCAATAAAACACTGACATTGTTCAATGCACTATTCTTTGCCTAAAGTACTGCAATACAAGAATATAACAAAGCGTATTATCCCTTTATACAGGTACAGTACCTGTTCACGTGATTGATAGTTTTTATGTAACTAAATGATTTGTGCATTCAAGCAGTCTTAAATTATGAAAAATCTGTACAAATCATACAGATGTACTGTAGTACACTCCTACTTGAGCCAGTATTTCATCTCACTACAAGGCAGTACATTAAACTAATTTGCAACACTGTAATTTATATCTCCTGCCTTCTTAAAGAGTGAAAGCATGAGAACTGTGTACTGTATTTGAATAGAATTATTTCATTATAATAAATAACCTTACAATGATAGGGTTTATTAGAATGATGCGGAACATCATGATAAACATTAGCTGATTAAACCAAAAGCAGATTTATAGCTCGTATATGAACATTAGAAAAAAGTTTTTGCTCAGTGAAGCTTGTAGGGATACTGTGTACATGCAGCTGTCTCTTAATGGGCCCGAAACAGGAAACGTACGGTAAACACATCCTTCCTGTCTGTGCAGTATAGGGGAGTAGACTATTTAATCTGTCATGCATTTAGTTAATTACACCTTTGTAATTCCTACAATCTGAGCTTATCTCAACAAACTGTCAAAGTTTGCATACATTAAAGAGATCCTAATTAAATATAACCAGGGCTGGGTTGTTTATTAACTTTTGTTATGATGTCACATTAATTAAAAAAAAACAAATGAGAAAACCACTGTTAACTGGTATACAGTATGTACAGTATGCTGATGAAGCTGTTCAAGACAGGTTTGCTTGCATACTACAGTATGTAATGCAAAGCTGCATGATGTCTTTCTCATTACCAAAGCCTTATATGTAATTCTCCAATTGCCTACAAGTACCATCTAGCATACATCAGTTAGCACCTGGATGGCACCCTCTAGAGGGTAATGTGGCAAGGCCACTCTTCCTCTCTTCATCTTGCCCTGCTTCGAGCAAGATGTGTTTTTGCCACTGTCTGGCTTTCTGAGATTTTTCAACTTCTTTTGGCGGATTTCCAGGCATTTCTCTTTTAAGGAGGATTCTAAAGTTGGTGCCCACCATCAAAGAGTGTTTTCATAAGTATTCCACCACCAGACTTAAAGGAAGCATACCTCCACGTGCTGATGTATCCTTCCTCCCACAGATTCCTCACCTTCCGGTACAAGAACTTGGATTACCCTTTCAGAGCCCTCCCATCCGGCCTCCCTTTTTCTCCGAGGGTTTTACGAAGGAAACCAGAGCAGCCCTGCCATTTCGGGGTCTTGGACAGAGAACGAGTCTCTTCTCCACATCAACCTCCTCGAGCTGGAGGGGATCTCCCGGGCCCCACTACTGAGAAACTTGGAAGTCACGGTCCTATCAGACAACATAACAGCTGTAACCTACAACAAGATCCAGGACCCTTTGCAGCAAGATGTGGGGCACCCTGCACCTTTGCAGATGACAGAAGATCCACCTGAGGGCCTCTCATCTGGTGGGACTACAAAACATCATAGTTGAAGCATTGTCGAGAAATCTTTACAACCAGAACCAGTGGAGTCTACAACAGGAATGGGCAGACCATGTCTTCAACCTTTACGGCAGACCTGATGAACTTGTTCGCCTCCAGACACAACTTCAAACTTCTGACCTTCTGCAGCAGATTCCAGTAGGACAAAGCCTAGGTGACGGATGCCCTATCCATCTCATGGGACAACCTGACAGCATATATATCCTTTCCACCATAGTGCCTGATCAGCAGGGTACTTCTCAAGATCCGTCCGTCAGTCTCGAACCACAGTCGTCCTTATTGCCCCAACATGGCCGAATCAGCACTGGTTTCCACTCCTGCTATCCCTACTGCTGGCCCTTCCATTCCGGTCCCCACTCGCTCAACTCCTGTCCCAGAACAGATGGAGAGTCTGGCATCACAACCTCCAGGACCTATAGGTCTCTCTGCCTGGAAAGTTTCAAGGATTGTCTCAGAAGGCAGGCCTTCAAAAAGAAGTTACAGCCCAGTCTGGGAGATAGTCAACAATCGCTACCTATGACTATCGCCTTCAGAGGTTTATCAAATGGTTGACAGACAGAGGTGTGGATCCCGTGGCAGCTTCCGTGTCAGATATCTCACGGTTCTTAACTACCAGCTTTCAAAAAGGGAAGTAAGTCAGCATAGTACGCAACTAATGCTCAACCATTGCGGCACAAAGGCTTTAGCAATGGAACAACCGTGGGCTCCAACCCGATCGTGCTCCAGCTTCTTGATGTTCAACTCCAGGCGGTCGAGGAGAAGACTCCCTCCTTCCTGGTCCATCAACAATGAACTGGACACCCTGCAGGAATCCCTACCAACCAATGCATAATGCACCACTTGACCTGCTCACAAAGAAAACCCTGTTCCTGTTGGCAGGTGCCTCAGCACGAAGAAGGAGCGAGATCCATGTTGTAACCACAAGACATTGCTTTATCCATTTCCATCTACACAGGGTTCATCTCATGCCAAATCCTGAGTTCATGACCACGAACGAGTCCGCCTCTTTCACTCCAGAAGATGTCTTCTTACCATCTCTTTCGGTGATGTCATCAATTTGAGAAGACCATCTCTCCTGCCCAGTGTGTGCCCTCAAATGGTACTTGGAGAGAACCAAATCCATCCAAAGTTCAGACAGACTTTTCCTAATCCCCCAGGCACAATACAACCAGGCCTGCAAAGACACACTCTCCCACTGGCTTGTCGAACTCTTGCCTCCTCACACAAGGGAACCAGGTCAGGTATGGGCTGATGCCATCTGGGCTCAAGCTACTTCCAAGGCATGGTTCAGGGGAGTACCACTTCAAGAGGTGATGAAACCACAGCATGGAAGACTTTTTCATTCGTTGCCTGTTACCTGACAGATGTCCTTTCCAAAGATGGAGCCTTTGCCAGAGCAGTCCTCCAGGGCCCCAGGCCATCATCGTTGTGCCTCCCACTAGGGCCTACACACTGGTGCTAGATCTAAATATGTAAACAGGAGGTGATGAGAAAGGAGATACTGTAGACTCTACAAAACTTACCTGGTTTCAGAGTCTATGAGCTCTGATACTCACCTCCTACTGACCTCCCACCTCCCCTCCCCCATCAGATGCCGGGAAGGTGTTCCTCAAATTTTTTGCTGTAAATATCGGATCCCGTCAGTGGGAGCTTTAGAAACCTTCTCCTAATGTCTGGGGATTGACCGAAGATAGAATCCATCACCAATTCTCTTCTCTCCTGCACAGCTCTCATGGCTACCCTAAAGAACTGGTCTTAAGTCAGTCTGGATAAAGGTACTACAATATTGATAAGGTGGACTGTATCTGTATCCTTCTGTAAAACTGTATGCTAACTGATGGTTATTTAGAGTTGCTAGAGCTTATTTTCCAAATTTTTGCCAAAAGTCCCTTTCTCTTCTAAAAATTTTGATGTACTATACAGTAGGTGTTCCAAAGTTTGCACAGTCATCCACAGGTTGTTCATGAACAATGTTCGGGAATAATCTACATCATGAACCAGAATGCAAAAATGCATTGAGGTTTCGATGATATATGTTCTATTCCAAATAATGCCATGATGTCCCATGTCTTTCAGTCGCTGGTCAAGTGCTATCTTAACATGTTGGAAAAATAATTTTAAGTTCATATTTGATCTTGGGAATTCCTGGGAAATTTTGCTTTTTGCCTTCTGGTGAACTCATGAGACGATCTTGGGAATTCTTAAAATTTTGCTTTTTGACCCCAGATGACCTTTGACCTCCATCAAAAACGATAGGGTTCTTCCTCTTACCATAATGCATGTACATACTAAGTATGAAATTTATTCAAGCTTCCTATCTTGAGATATCATGTTAAAAACATTTTCAGTGTTTGACCCCGGTGACCCTAAATGACCTTTGACCTCCACCAAACATGATAGCATTCATCTTCCCACCATAACACATCCACATACTACCTATCAAATCTATCCAAGCTTCCTATCTTGAGATATCGTGTCAACATGGTTTTCAGAGTTTGACCTCCGGTGACCCCAGATGACCTTTAACCTCCACCAAAAATGGTAGGGTTCTTCCTCTTACCATAACACATCTACATACTACGTATGAAATTTATCCAAGCTTCCTAACTTGAGATATCATGTTAATAAGGTTTTCAGCATTCGACCCCCGATGACCCCAGATGACCTTTGACCTTCACCAAAAATGATACGGTTCTTCCTCTTACCACAACGCATCTACATACTAAGTATGAAATTTATCCAAGCTTCCTACCTTGAGATATCGTGTTAACAAGGTTTTCAGAGTTTGACCTCCGGTGACCCCAGATGACCTTTGACCTCCACCACAAACGATAGTGTTCTTCCTCTTACCATAACGCATCTACATACTACCTATCAAATCTATCCAAGCTTCCTATCTTGAGATATCGTGTCAACATGGTTTTCAGAGTTTGACCTCCGGTGACCCCAGATGACCTTTAACCTCCACCAAAAATGGTAGGGTTCTTCCTCTTACCATAACACATCTACATACTACGTATGAAATTTATCCAAGCTTCCTAACTTGAGATATCATGTTAATAAGGTTTTCAGCATTCGACCCCCGATGACCCCAGATGACCTTTGACCTTCACCAAAAATGATAGGGTTCTTCCTCTTACCACAACGCATCTACATACTAAGTATGAAATTTATCCAAGCTTCCTACCTTGAGATATCGTGTTAACAAGGTTTTCAGAGTTTGACCTCCGGTGACCCCAGATGACCTTTGACCTCCACCACAAACGATAGTGTTCTTCCTCTTACCATAACGCATCTACATACTACGTATGAAATTTATCCAAGCTTCCTAACTTGAGATATCATGTTAATAAGGTTTTCAGCATTCGACCCCCGGTGACCCCATTCTCCCCTTACCATAACACATCTACATACTAAGTATGAAATTTATCCACGCTTCCTACCTTGAGATATCGTGTTAACAAGGTTTTCAGAGTTTGACCTCCGGTGACCCCAGATGACCTTTGACCCCCACCACAAACGATAGTGTTCTTCCTCTTACCATAACGCACCTACATACAAAGTATGAAATTTATCCAAGCTTCCTAACTTGAGATATTGTGTTAACAAGGTTTTCAGCATTCGACCCCCGGTGACCCCAGATGACCTTTGACCTCCATCAAAAATGATAGGGTTCTTCCCCTTACCATAACACATCTACATAGTAAGTATGAAATTTATCCAACCTTCCTATCTTGAGATATCGTGTTAACAAGGTTTTCAGAGTTTGACCTCCGTGACCCCAGATGACCTTTGACCCCCACCACAAACAATAGGGTCCTTCCTCTTACCATAACGCATCTACATACTAAGTATGAAATTTATCCAAGCTTCCTAACTTGAGATAACGTGTTAACAAGGTTTTCAGAGTTTGACCTCCGGTGACCCCAGATGACCTTTGACCTTCCACAAAAACGATAGGGTTCTTCCTCTTACCATAATGCATCTACATACTAAGTATGAAATTTATCCAAGCTTCCTATCTCGAGATATCGTGTTAACAAGGTTTTCGGAGTTTGACCCCCGGTGACCCCAGATGACCTTTGACCCCCACCAAAAACAATAGGGTTCTTCCTCTCAATATGGGGCATCTATGTACCAAGTTTGAGAACTGTCAGAGTTTCCCTTCTTGAGATATCGTGTTAACGAGCAGTGTCACAAACACACATACACACACACATACACACATACACACACACACACATACACACACACATACACACATACGCCATCACGAATGCATTGGTTTCTCTTATCATCGAAACCAAAAACCATTTTAGGGGGCAAATTTTGGATTTAAATTGACTGTTCTAGGTTGGAAGGAACTGCTAATAATATAACCCAAAAATAAACAAATTCACCTCAGTTGCTTGATTAACTTTTTAGAAACCTATTCTTTAGATTTCCTTTCATTTGATCAAAGTATCGTGGGGAAAATTTGAAATGAAATTAATACCTTCTCTTTGTACAAAACATTTGATTCTCCCAAGAGCAAAACTGATTTGGCATTTTCATTCAAGAGTGCATGCCATTAAAGGCAATTTCAAAATAATGCCAAATTGAAGTAATTTGGCAATACATAATGCTACACTTGTCCAAAGAAAGCACATTGTTATATCAGTACAGCAGGCACAAGCGGCAGTTGTCTTTCCAACACCATATTTATCCTGCATTTAACTTAAACGTTATATACCAAATGGTCACTTTCCTACTTAGAACTGCCCATTACCAACAGCTCCATGGCCACATGAGCTCATACACAGCTACTGTACAGTATGCACTGTTTGCATATATATATGTTTTTGAACTTTGTATTATAAGCTCATGATTGAGTAATAAGCTACTCTGTACTGTGCCAGGTAGTGTCTTAAGAGTGGGACGAGCCAAATTCTTTATGTACCATACCTTAAAAACACATTGCTGGAACCAGTAAGTACCTGGCCAGCAACTGTTGTACTTAATTGTCAAAGTTTCCACCTACAGTGCTTGTTCTTTTTTTTATAATGTGATACTGTACATCTGTAACAAAAAGTAAATGAACTAAAACAGATAATCTTATCATTGCTGTGGGAGTATCACACAATTTTTTCATATGCTGTTACCTGTATATGATGCCAAATACAATGCTTACACAACATCAGCTGATTGGGGGGGGGGCTTGGTGACCCCCCAAAATTCTCTTGCCCCCTGGAAGGTACATAGGTCTACAGGTAGGCTTTCACGATACTGCCAGAAAAGACAATCCATACTGTATAATCGGAACCCTAATAAATCGAAATTCGATTATAATCTATTTTTTCTCCACATACTTTACTTGTTAAAAGTTACCTGCGCCAAATGCAGCGTTGCTAAACAGTGTGTACTGTACATGACCCGTACATGAGCGCCAAGTCTAGCCTTACAAACTGTCACAAAATCTTTAGTTTTTTGGTCTAAGAGATGATTAATATACCCTCTCTCCACGATTTTTTCAATTATTTAACGATTACTTTGATTTTTACGATTACTTCGATTTTTCAATTTTCTTCTCATGTAATAATCATACCGAATCTAAACCAGTAAAAACCAGTATCGATATAGTAATCGGTTTACCGTGAAAGCCTATAGGTAGGTAAAGTTTAATGACACATCAACACATGCATGCTATATTGTGTCTTTCCAAGTTCAAATATGGTTCAAGTCCTCCCCTTTAGTCGCCAGCTCTTATGACAGACAGGGAATATAGTGGGCATACTCTACAACCCTGGCCCCCTGGAAAATCCAAAATATGTAAATATGAGTCCCACATATTTGAAATACCCTCCATGAAATGGTGGAGTCCTAACCTTCCCTCCCCACCCATAGAAACTTTTCTGGCTATGCCACTAGCTGATGGAAGCTGACTTGTATACCTTGCATACAGAGCACTTGAACATATTTTCATAGCATATATACAAACCACACATATAAACACCTCCCTTCTTCCTGTTAACAGCAAGGTATTATTTTTAATGTGGCATGGATTTTACCAGCTAATTATACACATGAATGATGGTAATGCGTGCCTATCCCAACAAAATGTCAATATTTATATTGATGAGATCATCAAAACTAATGACTTAAAAACAGGACTCGGTGGTTTATGAAATTCTAATGTAATGTCATGTGAAGAATCACAAACTACAGTATGGTTTAATAAAATCAACAATGTCCATATTAAAGGGATTAGGCTGTATGTCCCTATATTTTTAATTTTCACACATGTACAAAAAGCTGGTTCATTGGGGGAGTGGGGTGAGGTGAAAGACGTATGATTTTCTTAGAATTTAATGATTCTTCCTGATATACAGTACTCTACAAAACTTGACCCCGGTTTCGGAGTCTATGAGCTCCAATACTCACCTCCTATTTACATATACTGTATGTTTGAGCTTGGCGGCATGACCTTCGGGTTTAGTAATTACTCTTCCTGATATACATACATGTTCACCCTCAGACGGGGACGGACATGTTAACCCTCTGATGGGTAGGGGTAGCTAGGAGTAGGGGGAGGAGGATGAGGATAAGAGGATTCACAGACACCTGTGCAGTATGCTTGTTCAAAATATACTGAAATAAATGATGATCTAAGGGGGGAGGCTAGCATGGAATCAGAGGAAAGAGCATCTTTTGCACACTTGTGACAATATGAAAAAAAAATTTGAGGGCTTGTACTGTACTGTACATGATGAAGAATGACAATAACATCTTAAATATTTGAATTTTTTACTGGAACCATCTGTTCTAAAGTTAACAAGGAAAATACTGTACACACCCAGGTAAATCCCCAGCTATAGAAGTACATACAGATGCAGTACAAAGTTTCATATACTACATATTTTTCTTCTTTTATAAATGGGTGTGGGGGGAGGGGAGATATCAATGACATTTGAGTCTCTAACATCATGACACTAGCACAAAGTTACAGTAAGTGCAATGTAGGTACAATACAAAACAATAACACCTAAGGTATGGAAGCCATTTTCAGAGCTTTTGCCATAAACTGAATAAGATCAGAAACTTCTCCATAATCATACATGTTAATTTAATTCCTTAAAGTTTCACATTTTCCAATAAATTTCACAGCTTTTCCAATGCATAACTGAAACTTTCTTTAATAACTCATAATGACACCAAAGCTATAGTATGCTCCCTGAATGTGCAACAAGATCATGTGCATTGCACTGCAGAGTCAACACCACTCCAATATTGCAACTTGTGACCTTTTAAAGACAGATACTCAATTGCCCCAAGCATGACTTTAACTTGGGGGTAAGCAAAAGTCTCAATTGGTGACTGCTCTTCGATTAACATTAGAGTTACAAAATTCAAAAGATGCAGAATACTGTAGCTCATATTACACAGCAAGCACAGTGTGTTCTCATTACTCATTGGGACCTTGTGTGCTCACCAGGATATGGCCTTATGCAATAAACTAGGTTTGTGTCTGCACAAGGAGAGGCTAAAGACAGTTGTTGGTGGGGCTAGAAGTAACCTACAGTACCTGTAGTTGGGAGAATTGCAACTGTCTGGGATAATGAGTATGTCTTTTAGTGACAACTTGCACCTTGTGAACTTTTACTACACTTAATAATCTCGGCTAAACAGAAGCGTTGTATAAAACAGGTCTGTTTGCACTGCACAATTCCCTCCTACGAAATCTGCCACTAACAAACACTGCTACATGTAACAATGCATCTAGGGGCATTTGTTGCTGGGTGCAGCTACGAACACTCCTTCGTCACTTTTGTTTCTAACATATTTGTAAACTGTACTAGATAACTTTACAGAGTTTTCTCAAAAATAGGTCTTAAAAGCTTTTATTGATTTAAAAGGAAACTCAGTGCAACTGCAAAATGCATACTTCTCACAAATGAATGAACATTCCTTTAGACAAATAGTTCAGAGCACTTTATTTCCTTTTACACCACAGGAGCATTGTATGAAACAGGTTTGTTAGCACTGCACAATTCACTATTATATACAAAATTTGCCACTAACAAACACTGCTAACAATGCATCTGCACGGGGGTAGTTGCTACAGGGTGATAAGCTATGAACACTCCTTCGTCACTTTTGTTTCTTAAATATTTACTGTACTAAAAGACTGCACAATTTCCTCAAAAATACTGTAGGTCTTGAAGCTTTTATTGATTTATGAAACAGTGCAAATGCAAAATGCATGCATACTCCTCACAAATGAATGAACATTTCTGTGGACAAGTTGTTCAGAGCACTCTATTTCCTTTCACAGCTAAGCAACATCACACTCCCGATCAAACATGGACATTGTCACACAGTATTCCAAAAAGTGATGGTTTCAAAGGGAGAAATGTAACTACTGTACAGTAAATTTGAATGAAATACTGATTTCTGGATGGCCAAAGTCAAACCAAGGTTGCCTAACTTGTTGTTTATTAGGTGATGTATCAGTTTGTTAATCAACGTAAGCAGCTCCAGAAATGTGTTTTTACTCAACACATACACTGTTTTAATGAAAGGCGGCCAAATTTTGCAAAACATGCACTGAGTAGAGTAATGGCAGGTTCACACTCTGTGTTATTGCTTTGTAATACCAATGAGCATACTGTACACTGATGATTTCATAACTTGATCTCTGCTGACCTCATATGACCTTCAAACCCACCAAAAAGTGAATTACGAAAAAAAAAAAAAAATGGAAAAAAAAATGTCAAAAAAATATGTCTCGGGAGGAATTCGTACCCAGACTGTCTGCTTGAGAAACCAAGTTCTAATCCACTAGGCCAGGAGTCTATGGTCTACTGGTAGACTGCGGACTTATCCCAAGTTGACCGCGATGGGTGTAGGAAAAATGAAAAGAATAAAGTTTTTCTATGTGTAAACTGAATGACAGTGTATGTTTTGTACAGTAGATCTCGGGTGGGTGGCTACTTGAAAAGTAGACCTTGGGTCAAAAAAGGTTGGGCACCCCTGCACTAGGCCATCAAAGAGCTAGTTCAGCGTATGGTATTTCTACAGTATTATGCTATAGTCACAGCAACCCCTGTTCATAATTAGTAATTAAGATTAGTATTATTACTGTAACAGTTATGTATGTGAAAAAAAATATTCTCTGTAACTTTATCTTTGGAATGGAAGAAAAATTCAGCCCTAACTTTTCGTTAGTCACAAAACGCCGGACACAATTTGGAAGTATCACCCACTGTCTATTTAGGTTACGAGGTTTTCAGAGTTGCACCTCTGATGACCTCATATAGCTTTCAACCTCCAAGACTCACAGGGTTCCCTTTCTCTTAAAGTAACACATCTTTATACCAATTATGAAAAGGATCTATCATCCCTATCTTGAAATATCGTGTTTTTTCACGGTTTTTGACCTCTGATGATCTCAAATGACCTTTGACCTCGACTGAAAACAATAGGGTTCTTCCTTTTAATATGATGTTATATACCAAGTATGAAGATTATCCATCCCTATCTTGAGATATCTTGTTTACAAATAGTTTGCAAGAATTTCATTTTTTTCACCTCTGGTGACCTCAGATAACCTTTCACATTTACCAAAATCAATAGGATTTCTCTTTTGAATATAATGCACCCACAAGCCAAGTATGAAATGCATCCATGCTTTCTTCCAAGAGATAGTGTTTACAAGGTTTTTGGTTTCTGACCTCTGGTGACCTCACATGACCTGTAACCTCCACCAAAAACAATAAGGATGTCTCTAAATATATTAATTCTATATCCCAAGCATGAAAATGATCCATCATTGCTACAGTATCTTGAGATATCTTGTTTACAAGCCAAGCGTCACAAACATACATACATACATACATACATACATACATACATACACAGTCACACACACACACAATCACCAGCATGATTGCAGAGATTCCTTTTGCCTTCAGCAAGGAATAAAAAATGATACTACTACTGTTCAACATCTCAGGACACACATACACACAAGTATTCCAAATGAAATAAATACTGAAATTGAAAGAGCTTTTTACTTAAGAAAATAATATAGCTGCAATTTTGTCTGAACAATTACTTTAGTGGAATCAAATTACACGGTGCAACAGATCACTGTTCCTGACAGAGACAAACACATTTAAATAGATAAAGTATTACCATTCATCTCATATGTTCAGACCTACTCAACTGTATAATTAAAATCTGTTACCTTTGACAGGTGTGTTATGTACTGTATGTTAAGTAATGCAAATGTATGTGAACAGCACATTACCGCACTCCAGCACCTTACCATGTACTCTACAGTACCTGTAGGTTTGGTACTGTACAGGCAGTGTCTACAGCACTAATTCAGTTATTGGGTCACTCAGGCAAACATGATGCCTACCAGAATAAGATCCAGTATTATGTCATTATCTGTAGTCTGCCATTATATCAAGCTGTGATAATCTGCAGTGCAGAGGTATATCAATGTATCATGGGTGAATGCATCTCTTTCATCGTACAAATACAGTACTACAGTAGGGAGAGTACACTTTTATAAGGAGGCTCTTGCAGTTCTATGGTTTTACTTTCATTGAAACTTGAAAGCCATGTACTGTAAGAAGTGAGCACACCATGAGCAAACATGTTTTACACATTGCACAGTCCAAGATTTACACTGAAATTCCAGGAAAATGCATCCCACGTACTGATCAGGATTTAATATCTATCCATTTATTACCCTTCCTGTCCCCTTAGCAAAATTAGTAGCCTATTTCCAAGAATTTGTGTTCAAAGGTGAATGTTGGGACAGTAATTACATTCCTTGTAAATTTAGTGCTGTATGTTTCAAATCACTGACTAGGACACATGCACTTGAAGCATACAGTGATATAAAGGTTAATTCTTGTAAGCATAATAGGACAGACCACAAGACAAGTCCATAGGTATGTCCTTAAAATATAACTATGACACAATACTGTAGGTTGATTAAATGTAGTTTGATCTGGCACCATGAAGACTGACAATTCATGAACACATTTATAAACAGTAAGCCCCTGTAGTATACTGTACCTCCACACACACTGTACTGTACATGGTATTACCAATCTGTAGTTAACCTAAATGCAGTCCTTGCCATATAACCAATCTACTGTACCCCACTGTGTGTATACTGTATGAATTATTAATTTCACTTTTAAGTTTTTCTAACAATACATGCATACAATTTCCAATCTACAAACAGAGAAGGTTTTATTTACACTGAGTTTATAGGCCACTTACTGCAAGAACATATACGGTTTTGTCAAGAGGATAGACCTCTAGTGTGTTACTATATCACTAACACTTGAACATGGGGTGGGCACCAACCCATACTTCAGTTGCGTTAGTCCATCAGACCTGAACTGTATCAGTAATTCAGAGATTTGTTAGAGAAATTACCTTATTATAGAATGTACTGTATCAGATAGTTACAAGTGTATGACAATTACTTGTGTACTGTTTGGAAAAGTAGTGAGAAAAAGAAATTTTAAAGCCGCCTTTGCCATCACAGCCACACAGGTTTTAAAATATATTAAGAGCACATCCAAAAAGGCATTGAGCCAGATGTACATGTAGCTCACCCACTACACTCTTGTAATGTGCTCTATGTATTACATGCATACTGAAAAGCACAAAACTGTTTCAGGGACTATGTAATTTTGCCAAGTAGACCTCTGTGGAAAGTACAGTAGCATCTATGAATTAAGGTATGTAGGCCCCAATTCATAAAAAGTTAGCGTTTCATTTACCATTCAACAGGCCTATATAAATCAAACCTACAACTAGAGTAACACTTTGAGCAATAGGGCCCAAGGGATATCAAAATGTCCAGTACTGGCTAGCTATTTGGGTTCCCACTTCTGTAGGAGACTGATCAACCTAAATTTAAATATTGCAGTCACCCCCATTGGCTAAATACTTTGCAATATAAAACATCTTTTTGGGGTCACACTGGAATTTCTGATTCCTGCAGCTATAGAATACCATCCCCAAAACTCCCTGGTTTGGGATTCTACGAGCTCCAATACTTACCTCCTATAAGTTACCTGTGTCATCCTTAATTGTCACAATTAGGACCCTGCAAAGTCAAAAACACAGGGAAGGAAGCCTTTGCCTTACACACCCCATTACGTTATTCCCATATTTGCCTACCTCTCAGACACATGCAATTAATTCCCGGGGAAGTTTTTGTTCATTGTCTATTATTTTTTTTTTTTCTTTCAGGAAAGTTTGGTGTCAGTTTAGTGAACATTTTGTTGAATTGCAGGCAATTAGGGATACATAGGTAAACAGGAGGCTAAGGAAGGGCCAAGCAGATGTGACCTTCATGCAAATCTGATCTGAATTTTTCATTTTCTTATGATGGATACCAGCTTTACAGATGTGCCAAAAAGTAACTACCTGATCGCGCCCACGATCCACGAATTCACTGCGACCATCGCAGGGGAGTATGTATTGTTAAAAGATAGGTATCTGCGCGAATCTTCGCAGAAACTTTAAGCTTCTTAACTTTGTGGTTGTCACCTCAATAGTTAAGCCGGAAAGAGCAGTGGCTTCAAAGAGACAATGTCAAGTTTCGCACTTTCGAGCTACTAAAGAAGGGACAATAGAATAATCGATACTGCACCCAGACTAAATTCAGTGGAAATAGAGCCCTCTCATTCAAAGGGAGAACATGTATGAAGGTGTCTCTACGGCCACAAATAGATACATTCAAACTAGTAACGTACTGTAGGGTTATTAGTACACTGTACATTAAACCATCTGCCAACATCTAACCCACTTTTTAAAAGGTTGAAAGACTCATGCATTCAGTAGATTGCATATACTGTATCATACAAAGGTAATGCACATCGTTAATAAAACAAATTTCAATAGTGTCTGCACTTAAATTAAGATGACATGCTTCCATTATCTAAAAAAGTAAATTTTGGCAATATAGTTATGTATGGATAAGCTATGCAAACGTTTTAACCAAAATAACATTCTCTTGTATAAAATCAATCGCTAAAACTTCGTATTCTTAGTGGAGATACTTTTTGGGAAACAAAATTCACTTCGCCAGCTGTAGCATTGTGCACATTCTTTCAAGGGATACCTTGCGCCGTGTGCACAGGAAAAAATTTTCTTTCCTGTTACTTCTATCCTGTTACTCCTTAAATATTAAAATGGTACCTATCTTTATGTTGCTCATAATTTTTCATTGATATTCAAACTATTTGCAAATTTTTTTGCGTACAAAGTTTCCAAACATATGAAAAAAAAGAGCAAAATATTATCCTCCTTTTTTTAGTATACCCCATTTTGCTAAAGTGGAGCGTGCCACAGTCACGTGCACTGCTTCGGCACAACATATCGTCGGGAATATCCAGGCTACGAACGAACGTTCTTGTATACGTATGTGGTAACGACATGCAGTGTGTGCCGTATCGTACCGTACATAGTTACCGGTACTGTACGGGTGAAATCTCGGCCCAAGAGATGCATCAGAAAGATTTTTACTGTCATGATCACGAAGAAACTGTGTACAGTAGATACTGCATTTTTCATAAGAGTAGCTAGAAAGCAGTTAACGAGAAATTTGAACAGATGGTTTAGGTACTTTACAGTACAGAAGTTGAAGTAAAAAACTTTTACATTATTTTTTGTTACGATGCACACTGGACACAAAGCCACAGCTTGGTCCCCCTGTCGGGCAAATCCTGGCGCCACCTCTGTGATTGTGGTGTGAGAAGTATCGACTCCTCTTAATGAAAATTGGGTGGAAAAGACAGAGAAATCGATTCACAAATTATCTGTAGCAAGTAGATACCAACAATTGTTAGAATACTCACTTCCTCTACTCTACACCTCCCCAGGTGCAACGTAACATACTAATCATACACCACCCAGCAACCTGGACCGCGAAAAGCCTTAGGGCCTAGGTCCTGGTTGCCTGCACACCTACACCACACACCTAACTCGCACACCCATCATCCACACACCCTTCTCACGGCAGCCTGGGCCGCGAAAAGCTTCCGAGCGTAGGCCTGGGCTGTCTCCTTATTTACGTCCCTCACAACACACCCACAAATCTCCCCACTCTCACTGCATTCACGAAAATTGGCTCAAATGTTCTCAAGTCTTCCTCTCCTCTTCCCGCCCCGTCTCCACGACCCTGTGCACCAAATTAACCCCACCCAAAATCAACGCAAATTCATCAGAATTCCATCCTCCGCACAACTCTCAATGCATCTTTCATTCCCAACCTGCCCATAAAGTTCGCATGAACTAGGCGGGGCAAAGGTAAAAAGAAGGTTCGACTTGACACGTAGTCCTATACAAGTTTCAAAACAAGCATATTAGCAACAGGAAAAATAAATCACACAACGATTCTTCCCTTCTCACATTCACGTCTTTGCAAAAGCACTTCTTAATAAAAATAAATAGGCCTTGGTATCTTGCAATGAACTGCCCATCCCCAACGAAAGGCAGTGCTTGAGTTTCCCCATCCTGTTGTCCCCGAATGCGGCAGGATCTTACCGGTAATAAAAGCTTCCTTGTCTTTTTCGCGGACGAAGGGCAGGGGGGGGGGGTAAGCCGTGCTTGCTCGAAAGAAATCTTTCTCCCCAAGACAATTTGTACGAGTTTTCTTACATCGGCCTAAGCTGTTAGGTTTTTTCAAGTTCTGGGAGAGGGTGCATCCCCCCCCCCCACCGGGCTCAAACACCTGTGTTTTGCCTTGAGGTTTTCTTTCAAAAGAAAGAGCAATTCAAGAAGGACAAAAACATCGCAAAGATGCGTTAAGTCTTTAGGCTGAGCAATGTCGGAAAGTTGCTGCACCTTGCCTTTAACACCAACAAAGTTAAAATTAGAGCTTACCATTTTATGAAACATTGAAGAAATCAGCAAATCCAGAAATCGACGTATGTAATCCAGTATATTAATCCAGTGTAATATCCATGGAAGAAAGATGAAAATTGCGGTACAATTGTCCAAACTTATTTTGAAACAGCAGCTAAATCTCAAAACTACCCTCATTAAATTTCCTTTCAGGTATCTTTCAGGATGTTTCAGAACGTAAATATTGCATCAATGTACGGTAAACCAATGAGTTACGGAATTTGCGTGATTTTCACAATTCAGTGAGAAAATATTGTTGCATGGTTTTCAACAGCCATTCATGAAATAGGATACCTGGGTACTCTAAGCAAAAGTGGGGTGACCGTGACTGCATTTTCCCTTGAACTGATTCTTTAGCTCCCCACTCCCACCAACCCCTTCTTTTCTGCGATCCCTTCCCCTTAATCCCTTTCCCCCAGCAGTCTCGCCTTTGAACACAGTATGCAGCCCTCCAAAGCCTGCACACACCGTCCTATTCTTCTAAATTAAATTTCGCAATTTTTTTATTTCTAAGTAGGCCAACCGTAAGCCAAGTCGACTGTTTTGCTAGTTTGTGAAACTTCTAAGTAAATCATGGTCCAGAAGTAAAAACTGTACAGAAATGATACAGAAAACAGTACACGTAGTTCAAACTTTCGAGCTATAGCGAGCCACTGAAGATCCCCGCAATGTTAGCGTTGCAGGGGAAGTATTATGATTTCACATACTGTACCAAATCTATGTGCGAGGACGGTACCTGGGAATTTTACTGTAGCCGCGCCCATTCACGAAGAACTAAGTCTACGTGCAAAGGGCCGCGGCATGAACCAACATGTTTTGGAGTGAAGCACTTCCACAAGCCAAACTCATTTTTCCTTGCTTTGACTGTACAACCATGCAGATACTACCACGGTAACTCCATGCATGGTCCATCCAACTTGCCGTAAAGTTTGGTAATTTGGCTTTTTAGATTTTTAACCTTCCAGAATACTTGTGTAGTTTACTTCGCAACATTCATATTGTTAGTACCTAAATGTTTCTTTTAGCATTTAACTCGTCACTGACAGAATTGCTTCACGATTTCTTGATTTAGATGGAAAAAGTGGAAGCACTGCATTACAAAGCATCACAGTCAGGTCACGCAGATCGTGTGTGTAGGGCGGACCGTTCACCTTCGTACGTAAAAGGTCACTGTCCAAAAGCCAATGAAAATTGTGTATTTCGGGGTGTATTATGCAGGAATTTTCCATCTTTCGTGAAATTATGGTCATCATCGCACACAACAACGTTTCACAATTACCACACCAGGAAGGGCCAACAGCCCATACTGCAGCTAATACACAACTGCGCGGTACATATACATAAAAAGTTACTAGCAAACCAAACTTGATTGAACTCAAAGCCCTGTTAGTAACAGCGTGTCGGGACGGTGCATGCGTAGTTTTAATAAAAATGAAACCGAGGCCGACAAAAATTTGAAAGATATATACTGCAGGCAAATTGATTTTTGTTTTTGAACAGTATTTAAACTTTTACTGTTCTTGAGACATGCTTCGGTTTGCTGTTATCTTTGGTAAACATACTACGGGGCCATGGTTGTTACTGCGGCCCGAGTCGCATCTAGCATTGAAAATTGTCATAATTTCCACAGTCCCAGCACACGTTTTAGGGCGGAGAGTTCCATTGGGAATTTGTACTTGGATTTATACAAAATTTCTACGGAATTTATTTGGATTACAAGAGTTCCGAAAACCGCTGGATCACCTCCGTAGTCTCTACGGTAAGGGTGCGTTCATACCAAAACCGAAATCTGCTGCGTTTTGCGGGCGGGACGCGGAAATTTTTATCCCATGACAAATAGGGGCAAATTTATTTCAGTGAAAGTTTAGAAAATCTCCCCATTCGTTCTGAGATAACAAATTTCGCGTCCCGCCCGCAAAACGCAGCAGATTTCGGTTTTGGTGTGAACGCACCTTAAGAAATCACAATTAGAAACATATTGTCAAGTCTAAGCTTATATAGGCCACACAAGTGCCATTCCCACCATTTGCCGGTGTAAACGAGGTGTTGCTTTCAAGTCCATGGATGTTGTACAGTAACTTCAGCAAATCATTGCATGCCAGTCAAATTCTTTGCAAGATTTTCGCAGATTATTTACTGGAGCGCTCGTTAAAATGAAGAAAAAAAAAACAACGGACGACATCATTAGTAAAGTATAATGAATCGGAGGGAATACGTCGCACTTTGCTTATTTTTTTTTTTTTTTTTTTTTTGGGGGGGGGGGTTGTCATGTGGCTGTACTTGCCCTGGTGCCCGAAGTTGGAAAATCCAGGATGTGCCACAGTTAAATATTACCACTTTTCCTTGAATGAAAACGTTTTCATGTTGGCCTGTTCTCAAATTGTACCATGTACCATGTGCTCTCGTTGCACTATGAAAAATTTCCGGATTGGACAGACATAAACAGAAAACATTAAGTGTGACGTCTCGCTACGCCCACTGAAATCAAACACGTTACAAATCGCTACAGCATGACGTCACACTTGACATTCTCGTTACCGCATGCTTTAGTATAGTAAACCTGCTGTGTACACAACAAGTGTTGCATCGTAATGTCTTTCACTCGTGTGAGTTCTTATTCTCTTAACGTTTGTTTTGGTGACCGTTCTGAAGTAAACTCGGAACTCTTTTCAGTTTAATAAAGATACGAATACACTGATGTCCGGCACTGTTTGTTTTGGGCATTGTGTACAAGAAAAAACTTTGAAAAGGAACTCTGCACTCACGCCTATAAGCCTTCTTTTGTTACGTGAAAACCACAGGGGTATCGATGTCAGTTGCCAGGAATGGACAATAGAATGTCTGCGGGTAATCCCGTGCAAACTTGTCTGCGCGACCAAAGAGGCTTAAAAGATTATTTCGCGCAGAATGTCAAGTAGTTACTTCTTGGCACATCTGTACATGCAATACCAATTTGGTATTAATTCACTTTAAATGCAAATGTAGTACTCTTGTTGTATGATGTACAGTCTGTACATCATACAACAAGAGTTTCCATATCAGAGAAGAGAACAGCTTAGATTTTAACACCACGTTAACCAATTTTTAAATGCCAATGATATATAAATGTATATTTAAATGACAGTGGTATATAAACTAGTGTTCGACCGATCATATCTGTTAGATAATCGGCATCGGGCCGATTATCGCACAATCGGTAAATAATCGGCATCGGTAAAATTTTGTCCTTCAACCAATTACCACCACCGATTATTTGAAACCTGGAAACAGGGCTAAAATACACTTTAAAGTTTCTGCAAAAATGTTTATAATTCTCCAAAACACGCATTTCTTTAAGTTCCCGCCCAAAATATCAGCACTGATACTCACAAAACTTGCAACATTTTAAGCTCTCCAAATCGTAGCAATCATCGTAATTGTTGCCGTAACTCTCAGTGCAGCACAGTTCAGGTGCGTGAAAGGCCACACAGTATTACCTAGGTGTGCATGCCATGGACCATGCCGCACATCTGCATACAAATTGTACTACAGGAAGAAATGACTTCGCGCTACGTTTTTTTCAAGTTTCAGTGCAAACCACATCATCAGTACACATTTGGTGCACGTACTGTACTGTAGCAACTTTGGAAACCCGAGGCTTATTATCCTGCATAAATTATGCCACTTCCCACATTCTTTTCGTTAAGTTTTTAATTACCTATGACCTGCACATGCGCACACGTAACTGCCGTACAGTTCTTGCGAAGTTGAAGTTCACCTACTGTACGAAAGCACACCAGTACAGTGTGTATTAAATACGTAATGCAAGGCTAAGTGCATTGCCTGTGCATTTACGTAGCATGTTGGTCATGAACTCCGTCCGTGCTCCTAACTGATGAACGAAGGGAAACAGGCCCCGTGTTAAATTCACGCCGGAACGGCAACAGTTTTTCGATAACGGGACTTTATCGGGAATTAGTTTTACGTTTCATTTGGAGAATCTTTTACATAAGACGTAAATGTTGGGCAAGACGCATTACAAAAAATGTATCCACATCGTTAAGGGAGCATGGGATGAGTAAATCAGGCAAATTGAGTGGAATGTTTAGTGGCCCCGAAGTGCCAAGGTAGTTAGATATTTTTGCCTAAATCTGGGTGGATAGGCTACTATATAGCACTACTACAGTCCAGTACAGACCTTTGCACGGAATCTTCCGACATGATCGGTGGATAGAACTACTGTATGTAAGCCGACAGACTCTTTGGCTAACGTTAAGCCTGTGACATCGTACGAAAGCATGTATTTATGGTTGATTTGTATCATAGTATTTGGAAAGGAAATCCTACAAAAACATTTAATATTCTACTCGTGGATCGTAGGGAACTGTTCTTAATCGTTCATCTCCAGTGTGAAGGTTATGTTATGGTGTGTGTACAAAGTTAGCAATATGCGACAGACGGCGAGAAAACATGACCTTGCTATACATGTAAATAATCGGTGATCGGTAATCGGCATCGGCCCGATTGTGTAATTGAATAATTGGTAATCGGTGATTACCGATTATGGCATAATCAGTCGAACACTAATATAAACCTATATTTAAATGCCAATGATATATACAATGAAACTTAAAAAGAGTTTAACACTAACACATTATTCTGTAAAGTAGTTTTTAGCACTAGCAAGGATGCACACTTACCATAAATTGGTTTGTGTTGGACTGGTCTCAGGGCATTTATAAATGGTTTTCTTCCTTCCCTTCGAAGTCTTCGAAAAAGCATTAGAAATCTGTACAACAGAAAAGAAATTTGAGAAATCAAACCTTGTACTCAAATGGTGTAATGCTCTGAAACCCCAGAGTGCAAAGATGCAGGTTCTCTTTGAAAAGTAGGAACACCACGTGCAGTATGTTTCAAAGTGGATGCGAGGGGCACAGAGTAAAAGAGGGTTTGGAAGACTAATAAACAAAGTAACAATGTGATATACAAAATGTAAATCTGTGCACTTCTTAACAAGCAAAGAGACTTACATACTGACAAGTGATGAAGGAAGGTCATGCTGTACTACTGTCAAGGTACAGTACTGTACAATGCAATACAGTACATATAGAAGTCACCTACTCAAAACTTTCTCCCAACTTTTATTGATAGCAGTCAAATGAATTTTAACAATACACACATGACAGAGTACAGTAGACTATGTGTATGTCCTACAGAATCGTGGATAAGGAGGTACTGTACGGTATAGATCTGTTTTAATTACCAGGAGCTGCAACTGTCTAGAGTGGCACCATACTGTACTGTACAGTACTGACCCTATTCATGAAATGGGCAAATGGTGCAGTGACACTGGGAGGTGATGTGGCAGTTACGGAATGAAAAATTTGAGTACTAATATTGTTACAATATTTGTGTATTGATAATAGCCTATGTACAGTACCAGCTGACAATTTGACAACTGATCATCATCTTCGATCAACAACAATGTGAAAATTCACTTGGTTTCCTCTACAGTAGTTTCCTCTGCTACTGTAAAAAATTCATCGAGACAGACACAAATACTGTAGCACTGGCCTAATACCATCACTTCTCACATACATTTCAGCAAGTTCTTGGGAAAGTTGAAATCTGAGATCTTTATCTAATTCCAATGTATGCACCTACTGTCTTTATACTGTACATAACATGAAAGGCTTCCCGGCCAAAAGCATTGACGGGGAAATTGATAATGTCAACACCACTACATTAACAGCAGGTGCAGTAACATTGTACCCATATCCATGGCTCTACATGGTCTAGATCATGCATGCAGTAAGCTTCAAAACCAGATAATGAATAAAAGTTTATAAATAAAGCTTTAGGCCAAAAACAATACACACAACTTGATGTACATTAGTACAGTATTGTAGCGTCACCCTTCTCTGTAGCTACATGCGAGAAATTGGCATAGAGATTTTATAAGAGAACAAGTTACAAATATTTAATACTATAGCCACATGGACTTCTTGCAGTACAGTAAGGCTTTCTTCAACCTTGACATACAGTAATCTCATCATGGTGTGATATTGGAGTAAAGTGTTTACATATTTACAATTAATAGATCTAGGTGTCAGAAATGCTGGTAGTTAGGCATAATGATTACAACACAGTACTGTAGATTGGCCAATGACTGGTACATAATTATATGATCACTCGAGTTCACTATAAATACAGTACATACGGTATTTTTTGTCAGTCAGTTGGACATGGAACAACATTGAGCCAGCATGTGGGTGACATCTACAACTAGAGAAACATAAATACTACTGTACTGTACAGTTTGCTTTGTCCCCCTTCCCCCAGTCTTGAAAAAAATCCAATACTGGCAACTTCCCTCCTCCATTTTCTCCTCCTGTCTTTCATGTACAGTATTTTGTCTTTTGATTACAGGCTGTAGCTTTTTTTTGCTTTTTTCTGTTATGGCACTATAGGGAGTAGTCGCACTTCGTCAGGCCCATGAGGGTTTGTTTGTTCTACTTCCTTCACATCATGAAGAATTTATTCACCATTGATGTAAACATTACTGTATATGCAGGCCTGATTTTTAAGGAAATTTTCAGGTTGCCCATCGGACAACCTGAAGCTAAATTTAGGTTGTCCGAAATAGTTTTTGGTTGTCCGAATGAAAGTGACGAACAAGAGATGAACAATTCTATTCCCTGTCTCTGCCATAGAAAACAAACATCTACTTTAAATTCTGCATTTTTCCATATTTATTGGCATGGTACAATGATGAATGGTAGTCAATACCATTGTCTCAATGCCACTTCTTAAGGGGATTTTTATGACATACTTTTCTACTGACGTCGGAAACTATTCAGTTACAAATAAAATCTACTCGTCCATCGGACAAGTTCAAAGAGAAAAAGGGGTTGTCCGATGCAAGTTTGACCCGTCACGGACGATTGGACGAGTGCTAAATTTCAGCCCTGATATGTATGGTGTGGAAAGCCAAAAAATAAAATTTACAGTGTTTTTTTTCATGTCCTGCAATCTCCCTTACTACAGTATTTATTCACTTACTCCAATAAAGCAAGAATACTGATATTATAGACCCATGCAGACCTACAGTATGATTCTGTAACTACTGTATACAGTGTGAGCATTTAGTGAAACCAGGGAGTTGCTATTTGACTGGAGATTTGTCTTCAAAAATTTTATGAACCTTGTCCTTAAATCTACCTCAGGACACACAATCCTGCCTTTGCAAACTCTTTGAATTTTAACCAAGGACAGGCTCCCCAGGGGACCTGTAAAATATCCTTTGAAGACAAGGATGTTACCGACAGCTCCAAACGCCCTCTATCGGTTGAGCTGGTTTTGAAACCATTGCTCTGTACAGAAATCGATGATCTAATGGGACTCTCCCTATTTTTATACCATGCGCAGTAGAAAATAAGTGAGGTGTTACAGTTGTAATATATGTGCAGTTCAAGCTTGGACATAAATCTATCGATGGGTAAGTTCCTTTTCTTTCAGAGTTTTCTAAGTTAAGTTTTCCTCCGTTTTTGTTGAACCCTAAAAATCGTATTGTGACAAAACTTGGTGGTCAAACTGCAATTTCAGGGCCTCAGATTTGAGTATTTTCGTGCTTTTCCGCAATGAATCGCATTTTCTGAACGTACTGTGTAGGTAGCTATGTTTGTATACGTACATTTCACGAAGAGAAAAAACGTGGCACCAAGCGCCAATTTACCGAAAAGAGCATTTTTCGGGGCCTAGATTTTGCAAAATTTCCATTTGTTTCTATGGTTACTGAAGTTGACGAATTTTGGCGCGTTTTTGCTGAGCGGAACTAACAGAAATTTTAACGTTACTTTTAGTCCATAATGCCATATACCAATTCTGCGAAATCTTTATCGGGATAGAAAAATAACCTTTTTTCAGTTCAGCACCGTTATTATTTTGGGTAGAAATGTGAATTGGCAATAAGTTAAGTGATTTATGTCGATTTTGTGGTCTTTGCTGCTTTTATTTTTAGTTCTCGTTGTCTTTACGGCAAGTGTTTGTTCTATATACATTAGTGTGTGCAGTCAAAGCATGCAGCTTGTATTACGCAGCTATGGCGAAACCTGATCAGGGTAACCCAGACTGTAGTTAACATTCGACTGTATGAGGTGATTAGACCATTATGTATACATGTTCTCATATCGAGATTACTCTTACTAGGCTAGTTGCTGTTTACACGGAGAGCCGAAGCTAGCGCTGTAGTACAGTGTGTGCGGTGTATGCAAATTAGCTACCACACACGGAGGTTTATTGCACCTAGCTGTTTTGATAAGAGTGTTATGTTACATGTCGGTAACTTGGTGACTTCAAAGAGATTGTGAAGACAAATCTCCAGTCAAATAGCAACTCCCTGGTGAAACAACTATTAAAGCACATGTAGTATACATGATGTACTGTACTACATGTACTGTACTATACAGAAAGTGCAGTGATACAGTACCAAACCTTTTTGGCTTATGCAGTCAATCGCTCCATCACTCCCAACCCCATGACCACAGTTTACCACACATTAGGCCAGTATACCGTATCATGTACATACGTACGTATGTATAGTACTGCAGCCCATGCCCTCAGTAGACCATAATTTCATGGTGGACCAAAGGTTGTAATAACCTGTTATATTGTGCTATATAAACACTTTACATCTGATATTTTTTCTTTCTTGACAACAACAGACAAAATTGTCCTTGTTCACAGGTTTCCAAGCTTTACTCCTCTCATACACCCTCTTTTTCCATCTGCCGTCTTTCTTGATCCTCTACTAAAGGCCTTTCCTCTCAATCCCTTTGACTCTTTGGTTTCACTCTTGGTCCTAGTTTCCTTGTTTGCTCTCCGATCTTACAACAGATCAATTGTTATTCAGACATACCACCCTTTTATACTCTTTATACTTTCTCTTTCAGATGAGTGTTTTGCAGTGTCATTCTACCAGTTTGCCTTAGGATCCTGACATGATATTAGACCTCATGCATAGCGGTCATGCAATGACAGTTTGGAGGAAAACAATGAAGCACACTTCATGCACAGTGTAGATTTCGTATGCAAGTGTGGTAGACGTTTACGCGCGTACAGTACTGTATCCCCCAGTGCATGAATCAGATATCTGCATTTATTAGTGTAAGTTGCAATAATATGCACTTGCCTCCATTGGAGGGCATACTTTTTATTATGTGACATCATATATGCGTATGGTCTATACATTGTGCTGCACATCCTTACCCCCACTAAAATGGAAACATTAACAAAGTCTCCCCCCTCCTTCCCCCTTCTCCCAACCAAAAAAAAAAACACTTTTTAGAATGTTGAAACTTGAAGACTTAAAATACAAAATTTCCCCTCCAAAGAAACTGATTCTTCTGAGCAATTAGGTAGTAACTGAATGGGCAAATCTCTTGTATGAACCAACTGTGTTTCATTATGGTTTCAGCTACAAGGCTTGTGAAAAATTGACTGGTTGGCCCCATTAATTTTCAGACCTGATTCACCTGCCACTAAACCCATTTCCTTTAATTATAATTACTTCACTTGTTTACAAGCACTCTTTTACTTTCCTCTCAAACAGACAGCACACCACAACTATACACATTACTACTTCCTCCCCAGGAATATTGTAATACTATGTACTCTAGCATTTTCAACAGGTATGCTGGTACATATACTCCACTTTGCCTGGAGAATGTCACTTTTTTCTACAGTTTTTTTTTCTACAGTTTTGTTTTAATTTTGATTTTCAAGGCACAAAATAATGCTATTTTGTACCATTTTGAAATTTTCAGATTTTTCTTTAAGTTACAATGTAATTTTAAAGACCTCCAAATTCCTAACCTTCACAGTAAATGTGTAGGCCTCGTGTTAGAATAGTAAAAAGTATCCTAGTTGATCAATGAATCATACACAGAAAAGTAACTTCCACTTTTGGGACTGAAGTGTCGATAATATCATCAATCATACTTTTTAATACCTATATTACTGCTATATGATGGTTAGTGTACTGTAGGTAGATACAGGCCGCCTACAGCACTTTAGAAAATCAGGCCTAGGAAAAGTTAATTGAACATGCCCATAGTATGACAATTTTGCAAATTATGGTTAACCTACTGGTGGCAATGTACAGTATATCATTATATTTGCAAGATTTTTGCAGTATTCTGGCAAGTTTTCCCATATCAGCCAACCCTAATAATTATGTTTGAAAACATAAAAGGTACAGAAAATAACAGTTTTAACACTGTGCTGATGTTTCAAAATAAATTTGGGGTGACTGCTTTAAACCCTTTTAACATCTGTGGCCTTCTTCCACAAACTGATAGTACAACAACACTGTAGTGAACTACATTTCATAAATGTCAAGCTTCAAGCCTAATTCACCTCCCCAGCAGGAAACACCAATGTGAACTTGCATAGATGTTGAAAACACAAAAAAATGCACCCCTTGGACATCATGTGACTAGGCAACCTTGTGAAATAATACAACACCATGCACACTCCTTGACGTGACCAAAGAGGCAATCTATTGTACTGAAAGTGCTAATATGATGATTTCCTGCATTCACGCAAGGATTTTAATCATAAATCTTAGCAATAAATTACAGAGTTCTCATATTAATTAAGTCCCTTGGGTAAAGTAAAAGAATGAAAATTTGCACTTAAGTCCCTTCAGGAAACACTAAGTGTTCAATTATAAAACCAAATCCCTACAAAAGTTCAGTTCAAAAAAAAAAAAAAATTGCACGGAAAACAAATTGATGCTTCCATGACATTTATTTTCCACACTTTGCATGAATGAAAAATGTAAAACAAGTTCATATCATTGTAATTTGAAGCTTCCATCAAACTTGTGAGAATGTAGACCTTCACCAGCAGAGTACTATGACAAAACCAGAGGCTAGAAGAAGGACATACAGTACAGTAAAGTACTATGACAAGTTGATCAGACTGTACTCAAGCTGGCACCAATGCATTGTGGGACCAGTGTGTATATTACAAGTAACAGGTACAGACAGAGTACTGTACGTACTGTATGTACAATCCTCTTGACGGCAAAGTATCTGTAATTCACTTCACAGTCCACCATTTGTAACAAAACTCTCTATTAAAACCTGAACAAGGAAATAAAGACAAACCATCTGTTGTGTATAATACACCGCACATGTATTAAAAAGAAGGTAGTGTATTTATCCAGTCAGATAATTGGGAAGAATTATAAATCTTCATTTCTGGACTTGGTTGATTGGCAAATTTTCACCTTCTATGTTACAACAAGTGAGCACCCAACTCTAATCTACCTGTAGGAGGTTTCAGACATATCCTTGCTGGGGCCTACAGTTCCGTTATCAGGAAACCTTTGAAGAAACTCGGCTCAACACTGAACCATGACCCTCCTTCACAGTTTGATGTCCAACTGTAGGCCTGATGAACACTGCTACCAGGATAGGTAGCCAAAATTTGCCACTCAACCAATTGAAGTCCAGAAGTTTAGATTCTAACCAACATTAAACAATGGGTTAAAGCCTAAATTTAATTTTGGTATACATGTCAGACAGGTAGTTCATAATCCCAAGCATTCTGGTGAAATTTGCATTCTGTACCTATTGTGATGTTCCACACAATCAGCAAAGCTAAATATTACATTTTCAACCCCTAAATGAACTTGGAGCAAGCACATTAGACATTATACCCTCACATTATCAATGCAAAAAAGAACTTGGATAAAGCACAGGTGTCATCAATGCCTCAAATTAATCAACATTGTTTTGTTTTTCTTCAAGCTGTATAACAGTTTTTTTTTTCCTGCAGTAATCTAATTTTTTGTAATATGAATGCATGAGAACCGTAGGAATTTTGAAGACCTTTCATTCCCCACAAGAACTCATATCGCTGTCTATTTTTTTCTTTTTTTTTTATTAAACAATAGATTGAATTAAAAAAAAAACACCACGGCTCATCATCACTCATACTTGCTTTACAGTAAGTTCACTTTGGGTTACAAAGGTATAACTTCATCTCATATAGCCACATATCAGAAATGAATGAAAATTTCACCAGAATGCATGGATTTAGTTCCTCTTCCACAAATGATTGCTTTCAAAAACCTTCCTTTAAATGAAATTTTAGCTTTCAATTACATCACTACTTCCTGAAAGTAAATTACTGTGCTAATAAAACAGACCAATGCGCTACAGCATGATAATTACAGTAAGTATTCCACAGGAGTTATCAAGTATACTATAGAATGACTGATTAAATGGTTTTCTGAGATCTTCTGCTAATAAACAAAGGTATAAAACAAGCCATTTACTGCACCAAAGAGATATTAACAGGCTATGCCATCATTCATTCAGTCTTTCTGAAGGGACTTTACCACCCATTTTATGTAAATATATACTGTTCTGTACTACGGCATTTTAAAATACACTTCCAACTTGTTTGATCAACTTTATGGTCAGGGAAGGTAAATTACACTGTTTTAACAGTGACCAAATTTTATCACAAGCTGGCACTACAGTGTACGGTATGTTGTAAGTTAACTCTCAGTTCAGATCCTGACCTAAAGGTTCCCAACTGTAAAACTGTACAAATTTGTACCTAGAAGACGGCAGCTATTTTAATCTGCCAAGTCACCACTGGTTGTGGAAGAAGCCTAAAAGAATTTCAGGACCATGTCCTGTACAAAACATGAGAAGTACTGTCTTCCAGGTCTACAGTATATACTGTAATTCACAGACCAGAATTCTTTGTTCACACACCAAAATGGTCCATTCATAAAAAGGTAGCATTTAGATATCTTGTCTAGTCTGTGGATGATTTTGTTTGGTTATCTGATTATGCCAAGACTATCTGTACATAAAAGTTATGCAATCAAGGTATATGCTTCATGGCTTTCATTTGTGGAACTCGTACATACCAAGTAACAGAAATTATTTGCATCTGCTGAAAGTACTACAGTATAGTCTCTATATTCTGTACAGTGTACAAAGAAGGTCTAGGCTCTGCATCTTGGATAACCCGAACGGTGCTTTTCTTCAAAAGTGCTTCTCAGTTAATGTTGATACCAAATGGAACCATACAAAAGATATGTTGTACTGTATACACAGCAGGCTATCCACAATAGGTGTGGGCGGGTTACCCAACTCTTCTTCAGAGTCACAATTCCTGGTGGGGAGTTGAGAAGCAACTGCTTTACTTGGAATCATGACTCATGGGTAACTTTCACTTTAATACTGTAAAATTTATGCACAAAAGTCATATTTTGGAGTATAAATGCATTTGTGTTCATACTGTAGGCATATGGGGGGTGTCAATATTTCTGAGGGGGTCAAGGATAATTGCCCCCCTGCCTCGTGCGGTTATGTTCACAGGTTTTAATGAAGTATTTTAACACAACCGGCCCTTTTGATCTTTTCCTCCATTCAGAATAAAGTTTTCCTTTCAGTTGGCCACAACGATTCTCTGACATTTTTCAGTTAGGCACCTCAGCCATTACAAAACCTGCAGTGTAAGCTTACTGGTGTGCTTACACACATTGGTACGCCACTAGTTGACAGTTTGTGGCTGCTGAGGTATTATGTACCTCCGTCAATAAAGACGTCATTGTAGGAGTCATACCTCCTCAAACTCGTGACTAATACTGTATGGCTGCGGGTACCCAACTCCAAAAATCCTAGAGTTGCTCAAGCCTAATACACTAGTTGACAGTTTGTGGCTGCTGAGGTATTATGTACCTCCGTCAATAAAGACGTCATTGTAGGAGTCATACCTCCTCAAACTCGTGACTAATACTGTATGGCTGCGGGTACCCAACTCCAAAAATCCTAGAGTTGCTCAAGCCTAATACACTAGTTGACAGTTTGTGGCTGCTGAGGTATTATGTACCTCCGTCAATAAAGACGTCATTGTAGGAGTCATACCTCCTCAAACTCGTGACTAATACTGTATGGCTGTGGGTACCCAACTTCAAAAATCCTAGAGTTGCTCAAGCCTGATACACTAGTTGACAGTTTGTGGCTGCTGAGGTATTATGTACCTCCGTCAATAAAGACGTCATTGTAGGAGTCATACCTCCTCAAACTCGTGACTAATACTGTATGGCTGCGGGTACCCAACTCCAAAAATCCTAGAGTTGCTCAAGCCTAATACACTAGTTGACAGTTTGTGGCTGCTGAGGTATTATGTACCTCCGTCAATAAAGACGTCATTGTAGGAGTCATACCTCCTCAAACTCGTGACTAATACTGTATGGCTGCGGGTACCCAACTCCAAAAATCCTAGAGTTGCCCAAGCCTAATACACTAGTTGACAGTTTGTGGCTGCTGAGGTATTATGTACCTCCGTCAATAAAGACGTCATTGTAGGAGTCATACCTCCTCAAACTCGTGACTAATACTGTATGGCTGCGGGTACCCAACTCCAAAAATCCTAGAGTTGCTCAAGCCTAATACACTAGTTGACAGTTTGTGGCTGCTGAGGTATTATGTACCTCCGTCAATAAAGACGTCATTGTAGGAGTCATACCTCCTCAAACTCGTGACTAATACTGTATGGCTGCGGGTACCCAACTCCAAAAATCCTAGAGTTGCTCAAGCCTAATACACTAGTTGACAGTTTGTGGCTGCTGAGGTATTATGTACCTCCGTCAATAAAGACGTCATTGTAGGAGTCATACCTCCTCAAACTCGTGACTAATACTGTATGGCTGCGGGTACCCAACTCCAAAAATCCTAGAGTTGCTCAAGCCTAATACACTAGTTGACAGTTTGTGGCTGCTGAGGTATTATGTACCTCCGTCAATAAAGACGTCATTGTAGGAGTCATACCTCCTCAAACTCGTGACTAATACTGTATGGCTGCGGGTACCCAACTCCAAAAATCCTAGAGTTGCTCAAGCCTAATACACTAGTTGACAGTTTGTGGCTGCTGAGGTATTATGTACCTCCGTCAATAAAGACGTCATTGTAGGAGTCATACCTCCTCAAACTCGTGACTAATACTGTATGGCTGCGGGTACCCAACTCCAAAAATCCTAGAGTTGCTCAAGCCTAATACACTAGTTGACAGTTTGTGGCTGCTGAGGTATTATGTACCTCCGTCAATAAAGACGTCATTGTAGGAGTCATACCTCCTCAAACTCGTGACTAATACTGTATGGCTGCGGGTACCCAACTCCAAAAATCCTAGAGTTGCTCAAGCCTGATACACTAGTTGACAGTTTGTGGCTGCTGAGGTATTATGTACCTCCGTCAATAAAGACGTCATTGTAGGAGTCATACCTCCTCAAACTCGTGACTAATACTGTATGGCTGTGGGTACCCAACTCCAAAAATCCTAGAGTTGCTCAAGCCTAATACACTAGTTGACAGTTTGTGGCTGCTGAGGTATTATGTACCTCCGTCAATAAAGACGTCATTGTAGGAGTCATACCTCCTCAAACTCGTGACTAATACTGTATGGCTGTGGGTACCCAACTCCAAAAATCCTAGAGTTGCCCAAGCCTAATACACAGCTTACTCAGCTAGCTAGTGCATAAGCATGGTCATATTTTGTGAATATGATCCATTTTACAATAAATACAGAGCTATAAATTCAAAATAAGCCAAGTCAACTTCTACATGCTTTCTCTCTTGTCAATTAATGTCACCATGGCAACAGATATTGATGATCATGCACCTTCACTTTTCAATGCTCAAGGTGTAATTTTCAAATAAACACATTATGTGCATTGGAAAGGCCAATCACATCTCTTCCATTTTTAGTATTTCCTGCATACCTTACAAAAATAAGTGTAAAAAAAATTTACAGTAGGATCCTCTTACATTAACATAGGAATATTAATTTTCCATTTTTAGAAAGGAACGCATATTGTAATACAAGAACAACAACTTGAGAAAAGTAAATATCCTCAAGATTCAGAAACCTTTGAGGCAATAGCTTTGCAGCAGAAGGACAATGAGGATGAGTTGCTAGCCCAAATGGGGGATATTAGGGGCACGGTGTCAAAATAACTCCCAGTTGTGCCCAGAGCTTGAGAACTGTGCAAATTAGATGTAGCAAGGGGTAAGTATATGTCTGTGACTTGAATGACACACCTTCAAAATTCAAATAGACCATGGTGTCAGGCAATCATCAATTGGAAGGGAAGGAGTAAAAGGGAAGGGGTGAAAGGGGAAGGGCTGAAAGGGGAAAGGGGGAGGGCAGTAAAGATAGGACCTCTTGGGTTCTGACTAACTGCCTTATATTTTAATCTGGTATTTGGTTATGTTTAGGAAAAGTTGCAGGCTACTTGCCAATCATGAACTTATTGTCCATGTTGATCATTAAAATTATGTTATGACAAGAGAAGTTTGTCTTTCCATTTGATGAAACAAAAGAAACTATATAATGTTATGAGCTTATTAAAGGCGTGATGCTGCAGACTCAAACAACTGAAAGAATTACCTTCCAGAAATAAGTACATTATACTCAGGTTTCGTTTTTCACTTCTTCTAAGAATTGCAGGGAACATACTTGCTTTGTACCCTGTAAGCTTATTTCTGTAACTTCAGGGCTTTGAAATTTTTAAGCAATGGTGTCCATTGCACTACTTGAACTATTCACTCAGGCTTATATTAAAACAAAAACAAAACAAAACACAAAAAAGGAAGAAACAAGAACAAAAGGAAAATCATAATAACATATCACTGCTGATTTGTACAATTTATAATAAACATACATAGGCTGCTTGTTATACTGTAATTCCAAGTTCTATACATGTATCAAGCACAGTGAAATCATTTTAATGAGTCTGACAGCTTGTCTACACACCTTTAGCATTGGTTACAATCAAATTAAAATTCCTGAACACTGTTCTACTTGTATAATTGAATAATAACCCTCAGATGAAAACTCGCATAAGTGATGTACAGTACTTCAAAAGTGGAGTGTAACTGAGCAGTCTTGTAGTCCTGCCATTGATATACAAAGCTGTGTGTGTACTTACACGTACAGTACAGTATGTGCTGTTCCCCAGAAGAAATGTAACTTAAAGGGAAAATGCAGTCCCCTCAATTTGAATTACAGTAGTGTGCTCCATCATCTTAATTCAGGAATGGATCACTCAATCAGGTGACAATACTTTTGTCACTTACTTGTTAAATTCATGCAGAATTGCTCCTTGGTTTCCTTCAATATTACATGTTTTTATTTATATAATGAATTAAGATACTCTGAGCTAAATAAGGGGAGATTTGTTAGATTTAGCAGATTTTTTCATGTAAACTTGGGGCGACTGCATTCTCCCTTTAACCTTAGAATGAAACTGCAGACAAACAGTGACTGGAAACCAGCAGTGACGGAATCCAACATTTTGTTTGATATACTACCTGAACTACTGAATAACAACCAGCCATCACATGACTGTTCTAGCATTAAACCTTTCCTTATACCATTCCTACCACCATACTGTAGATCTGCATTAAACAGGAGGTCACTATATTATAAATTGCTGGTCAGCAAGACAGCATACTATCTGAAGAATGTCTTAGACATTGTATCACTAAAATCTTCAAAGTTACAAATGCCTGCACACATGTCCTGTCACCCTCCAGTAGGATGGACGTATGCACTACTGTACAAGATCCATTCTTTTTTCCAACTAGTCAGTCTCCCGGTTGCTACGGGAATGCAACCACGTTGCTAAGCTTGTGGTAATTGGATTACGTAACATTGCGTAATGGATATGGACTCTCCAACGAAGTCACCCATTGCAGTAGGAAAATACTTAGTGTTTTTAAACTGTCATTGCGTTGAAAGTAATTCACAAAATGGTTTTAAACTTACGGCCTATGTACACAATAAGACAATCTTTCTTCCAGTGTAAAAATAATCCCATTTATACAATCAGTGAAACAAAAATGTGACGAAGAAACACGGTGCATGCGTGATCAGATTTCTGAAAAAAACCAATCGAGAGCAAGCTCCAAAATCGTCCCAAAATTACGTCAAACATTTTCGTCACAATTCAAAATTGGTAAATCTAACTAGGAAAACTTGTCAGAGAGTACGTACTCAAATTTTATCCTGTTTCGTTCCGGGAAAACACTTTTTGTACACGTTAGAACCGTTGCTATGGCCGATGAAATCGAGGAAACAGTGTGGTTTGCAACGAAAGACACTGCATCGAGGGTGTACAAAGCTAAACCATACATCGCTCTCAGAGGAGCACTGATTGCATATTTTACGTCACTTAGCCTTTGCTCGGTTTTACGAAATTTTATCATTTACCTATCAGGTAATCGTGGCATGAACTTGTAGGCCAAGGTGATTTTATTTGCGATCACGAAAAATAACCGCAAACTGTATTCTTCAAATGTCACGATTTCCATAGGCTGCATGTTAACTCTGCAGGCCTAAATGCGCGAATATACACTGTTCAATGCTACAACGTAGAATGCCCTACTCCTATATATATCACTGCCTCAGTGTACTTTGCAATACCGCATGTACTGTGAAGCCTGCGTTTTACACTAGGAAACTATTCTCACAAACGCAGGTTACTTTTAGTGGAAAAAATATACAGAAACAAATGTTTGAAGCCTATATGGTCTGGGTGAAACTTTGTGATTCTCATAATCTGGCAACTATGTACATGAACAGTCTTATTTGTTTACAATTATACTATGCTGCAGATTGCAGATGCTGACATCATACATTTTGCAAACAAAGCAGTTATCTTGTTAGCTGGGGGAAGGGGAACCAGGGGGGGGGTGTTAAACTTATGACAAGATAGAAGGTATGTAATGCTGGAGTAAACTGTAAGATATAAATAAGTCCAATTGTGAGATGGCCAAAATTCACTGTGCCTGTGCAATGTGACTGCTCTGTGAGACTTTTAGATGCCTAAGTAGGAATTCAAGGGACAATGTGTGGCACTTTGTGACTGCCACATAAGAGTCCATGACATTTAGCAAGTCATTTACAGATAAACACTGGTGTGTTCATTTTGAAAACTAGTCAGTAAAAATTTAGAAAATCACATGACATCCTGGAACTGCCCGAGTGGAGCCTAAGATGACACTGGGCTTGCAGATGAACAGCCCATGAACATGGCAACAAGCTATCATGAAGAATAAGTGCTTTTATTTTCCTGAGGAAACTTTGGGCTCCATGTAAGAACATCACTATGATAAGGTTAACAGTGACATAATAGGCAGCATATTTTAGGAAAATGGGAAGTACTATAGTACATCAGGTATAGTATGTGCATTCAAGATCTAAAAAATTGCAGACAAAAAGTAAATGTTGGTCCAGACAGCTGGCTTGAGGTGCTTGGTGCCATTGTCAGATAATTATGGCAATCACTGCAATTCTTCAGGTTCAGGTTTCATCAGGGAAGTGTACAGTATGTGCAAATAGTCTCAAGTACACACCTGTATGTCTCCAGCTTGGCCTTACCTTTGGTTGAGTCTGCTCAGGGTTGGAGTTGCTCTTTTGTAACAGAGGACTGGAAAGTATAGTGGAATATAAGGGGTCATCCGCAACATTATTTGTTCATCACTCACACAAAAATACAAAACAAACTTTTTCTTCAAAACCCCTCCACCGTGACTTCTCAGAGGGGGGTTTAAAAATGAGGCAAATAATAATTTGCAGCAACAAATTGTTGTAATTTATAACATTTTAAAATGTACGTAGGTCTTGGCCCACCCATCCAAACACCCACAGACTGTTGTTTTGTACTCTTGTGAAAATGATAAAAAAATAAATCATAATAGTCCTTGGGATGATTTTACGTGTTGCAAAACAGATAACTTTTAAATTGATACCTAGCATTAATGAGCAAGCAGTTGGGATTCTCCTCTCATACATACAGCTGTAAAATGTCATTGTAACAAGCATGTAAGACTCCTTGAAGAGGAAAATGAAGTAAGGATTTCTTCAATTCTCCTGGCACAGCTCCCATATACTTCTGTTGGTGAATGAAGTCTGTTTTCATATAACTTGACTTGCAAAGATACAATAATACAAGGATGGTACAGTAGATAGAGTGACCTGAGAACATTTAACCTGCTTATGGTTGGAGACTAGTCTAAAGATGGTCTCTGTCTACCGAAGAGAAGAAATGAGGAAGGCGTTGCAAGGGTGACTACTCTTTGTTCGGTCTTCTCTGTTATATCACCTAAAGGGTTCAGGACAAGGAGTTAGCTTTGGGATGCGGGTTAAATAAGGGTCAAGAAGGCCCAATGCAGTTCTAAGCCACTTATCCAAATATCTCTTTGAAATGACTACAAAAGTGGATCCGTCACTAAAATTCAGGTCTGCATTTATAGTGTGTCAAGATACATAGTTGTCGAAACAGAGAAATCGGAACATGGGTGGAACCCCATTGCCAATGGCAACAGAGTAACATAACATTTTCTTCTTTCCGATCCAGAGAGAGCTATTTCTGCTATTCTTCATACACAAACCAGATGTCTGTCCCTACTCACTTTTTTAAGACAACACAACTTTTATCATTTTAATGAGCTGACCAGCTGTACTCATCGAGCTTAAATTTGGTTCTATAACTATTGCAATGGTTCAAATTTGAGTGTCATAGATACTTCTGGATATTCCATTTTTTTGGACATAACACATAAGCAATCCTTTAAGTCATGCAGTTTACTGCACCAACTGGAATTTATGTGTGGCCTCTGTGGACATCTCAGTGGGAAAAGTTTGAGTACCAAACAAAACAAATTACAGGAAAATAATTGAAAATTCATGCACATTATTTTTCTTGCCATCAAAAATAGTGTAACAAGTCTTACACTGCGAAGTAGAAAATACTCCCAAATGTCCAGCAAAGTCTCCAGTTAAAATGTACTCCAAATGCAAAGATTCCTTAATTTACAAATTTGTATATTTCTTTCCACAGAGAATTACATCCCCGCATTAACTTCAGAATTACAGTCACATATTCAGTCTATGTTATTGACCACAGCTCGGCTCAACCTGGTTTTGACCATCTCGAGCACCCCTCCCCCTTCCCTCCCTCCTTCCTCCTGCCCATTCACTGAAAGAGAAATGATCAAAGCAACCACCCGCCTTCCTATCAACTAACTAGAAGCCTTGGAAAGGGATGTTGTTTGCTTTTCATACCTACACACATTCCTCCCCCTTTGCTCTTCTTCTGATTTCACATGAATTTTCTTCCACTTCTGCTTAGTTTGAAAACCACTCATTTAAAAAGATGATTTAAAACTTGCAAAATTAAAGTTTTCTTTACAACATCATAAAAAAGCTCTCTACCTAAAATTTCCCAATTATCAATGCTTTTTAAAGGCAGCTGACTAGACATCAAAATGACTTTCCATGAAAATTTTGTCCACTGATATTTCCACAATGGTGTAAACAACTAATCACACCAGTAGCACAATTTTCAAAAGTTTGTGAAAGCATTGTTCTCTATGGAAATTTCATCCTGAACTAATTTGCCATTCAAATCAAGTCAAGTTCTGTAGTAGTACTGGTAGCCTAACCCCTGACACTCAGTTCTCTCCCTCCACCCTCACTACCCCATTGGCCTGGCAAACTTCTCAATCATTGTCCACAGTGCCTAGACTTCAGCATACAAGATGCACACCGCCAGTTTGTTGCACAAAGTAATTCCAACCTGTTCAAAGACAACAAAAAAGAGAGGAATAAAAATAGTAATAAATGGCAGTAAACCTTTCACTTGCAATGTGCCAGTGGTACTGACTACATAATATACCCTAGTTATGACACTAAACTATTCAGTGGCAAAAGGGATAATGCTACAGCATGTCCTTGCAGTTAGAAACTTGGAATAAACAGTTGACCATGCTGTCAGTACAAGGTCCCTTATAGTAGGCTCGTAAGGGATGTAATAGCCTAGGCTAGACAATGTGTCGTATGTGTGGAATTCCGTGCATCTTGGGATTGATGGAAATTACCACAGCCCAAGCTTTCGAAGAAATGCTGTTTTATAACTGCAAAGAAGTCTTGAAACTTTTTTCCTTACTTTAGCATGAACACTAATTCAGATTCACACTATTCACTGCCATTATAAAACATTAATTTAGTTTTCACATTTGAGGGTAAGAAATCCACTTGTAAGATTAAACCTGAGTTGTTCTCAAAAGGTAATGAAACAGATACAGTATTTACTCCCAATCCTGCTCCCAGGACTGCCACTTCACCTCCCCATCCTACGTATAATATGTGAACTCAGTCTTTTAATCTAATTACATTTTGCTAGTCAAATGAGCAATTCCTTTTCCGATCTTGAGATATAATACATGTTCAAATATAAAACACTTATAAAAGTCTATTAACTATAAGAGTTCATGCTGGGCTGATTTACTGAGAACCGTACCTTGTTACTTTCCATACAACAGGTGCCTGAAACTCCATAGTTTTGATAGAAATGATACGGTATATATTAACAAATGTAGGTCCATCTAAGACCAAACCAGGAACGGATTAATGTACTGTAACATGCTAGTACATTCCACGGTTTTTTCTCCTTCCTTGTAGACAAGAGTCCTAGCTAACCTGACCCTTGAACAGTGCTTTGTGCTTCCATTATACTCCTCCAAGACAGTTCTTGTGCAAAGTGTACAAATTGTTCATATCTCCCAGCCATAATGTCCGTTGAACTCTCACACTCAAATAACAATATTTTCTCACCAAACTTTGCCAACCAACTCTCTGTGGGTTGTGTTGGAGAAGTTAAACGGAAGCACACAGCACTGTTCAAGGGCTAAGCTAACCCCCTACCCCCAAGATCGAACAAAACTTTCACAAAGGCAAAAGGAACTCAATCCCTTTAGCTTATCTGGGCCACTGTTTGGGATAGTGAGCCCTTGAACAAGATTCAGCAGCCATTATGTTCCTAGGCTACAGACCTACACTATAGACAGTGTTACTCTGTTTCTCAGTCAGTAAGGAATGAACACTGACGGGCAGGTTATATGGTCAGGTTGGGTGATTAGACCCAACCTACCCCTAAACTGAAACACAACTTCATTTTATTAATCGCATCATAATCTAAGTGTGAATCTGACAGGTAGTCAAGTGACTCAGCTATGGCTTTCACTCTTCTTCTTCTTCTTTCGGAATACGGTGACACATCCAAAGGGACATTACTTCACCACGCATGCGTCGAGGGGTACCTAAGCCCTAATGCTATTTGTAATAAACTGAACGGGGTCTTTATGATGCACAGAATTTTCGACTAGAGGCCTAACTCTCATAGTTAGGCTAGGTATTGCTAACTTAGGGATTTTCAGGAATACAGGCTTCGACAAATTCCCTGCCCGACAGTCCAGGACAAGTAAAAACTTACTCGGACAAGTGCACTGTTCAATATCATACCCCGCTGGACAAGTACCCTTGTGAAGCATCTCCTCCAAAAAAGGAGTTCAAAGGCATATTAAAAGTGGACATGTAGATATTCATGTGGACAAGTAGACTAACAGCACAGCTAACTAGCCCGATGGGCAAGTTCCTGGTGAACCAGGTACGTAAACCCAGGTAAGAATTTGTAAAAGCCTCCCAGGGAATAGGCCTAGGCCTATGCCTATTCCTAATCAAAATGTTACTTGCGTGAAATTCCTCAGTTCCTTGTTTTTGACCTACGAGTTACAACGAAGTCTACTGCCACAAAAAATACCTCCGTTTTATTAATAGCTTTGGCCAGCCTTTACAGTAACTGTTAATTAGCCTAGCCAAATGTTATACTTATAGCCTAGGCTAGCCCGAGTACACTATTCCAGAACCGATGAAACTTAGGGCCTGCCTAGTGCCTACGCCTATACTTTGGAGAAAAGTTTTCGTTTTCCATACCCCGGTAAAAGAACAAATCGTCTTCCCAAAGAACTTGATTAATACGGTGATGAAATAATGATGTTTCAATTTACACAGTCAGAACCATTTCCAAGTCCAACGTTCAGCGAAAAACAAAGCAGCGAATTGCGAAGCACAAGTTTCACCAAACAGTATACTACATGCACAGAGTGTATGTAACACTAACAGTATGTGCAATCCACAGTGAGCATCGACTTCAGAAGATGTTTTCATCGTGGTCCCTATGGTAACTGTGACGTTTCGCACTTAGCATGTTATTAACATATGACGTCATCGTTTCTGAACGTATTTGTGTTGATGTTAACGGCGAGTCTTTCAGAAAGTGGGAGGACTTTTTTAACGCTTCGTTTTTCATCAAAACGCAAAAGAGCAAGGCGTAACTTCTCAGAAAGGAGGTTTGATCTGTCTTGATTGACATTATATGTGAAAAAAGATTGACAGGGCAGGGCAAACACTTTTTGTACACGTTAGCGTGGAGCAAGTTTAGAGGGATGGTCAAAATGAAAATATGCAATAACTCAGTCAAATGGGGTGGGATTCTCTTAAAAATTGACAGGTACGTAGATTGGTATATTGTTAACATACACTGATAATTTCAGCGAGAATGCATGAAGCACGGCCGAGATATAGGCATTGAAAGATTTGCCCGCCATTTTCGTTGGAGTGTGTAACGGACGTTCTCCCAAGGTCACAATTCAAGATGAAATCCTCAAAGCGTCGCAGTTAATTGCATAGCAACCGGGAGACTGTAGTCTGCATCAACTAAAAAACGTCAAGTACTAAAATATCAGAATGTATAACTAAAGTTATCAACAAACTAAGGAATGTCTGAATAAATAGGTGACCTACTGGGTCCCAGCCCAAAGTGATCTGAATTCCAGAGAACAATGAGGAAAGCCCTAGGGCAAGTTTGAAAATGTAATATGACTGCACCTCCAAAACAAACTGCATATTTTAGAGATGTAATTACTAGTAAACCCTTGTAATGAATTCTTTACTGACAAACCAGCATAACTATATTGTACATACAGTATCCACGTGTATATTGATCACTACGGGATAGTACAGTACAGTACAGTTCTGGAAGCGTATACAGTGTATATTAAAATTGAAAAATTGAAATGAATGATGAGGTTGAGAATGTTGAACTTACAGTATTCACTGAAATGAGAAAACTTTAAGCAAACATGCAAACAACAGGCATTTGGGGTTATTTTTAGTTTAATACATGCATTTAATGTTCATATAGCACATACTGCACTCTGCAATACTATCATGAGCTACAGTATAGTACTTTGTACGTGTGGCCTCTAATGATTCAAGGTGTGTAACCAAAAGAACAATAGGACTGAAATCAAATGAAAAGATGACCATACATTTTTTCCCTTCCCACTAAAAATATTCCATTTTCAAATTATGGTGAAATTAGGAATTCATGCATGCATGATCCACACATTTACTCCCAAAACTCCCCGGTTTGTAGAGCTGATACTTATGTATTCCAATAAACCTACAGGTATAGTACAGTAGCCTAAACCTTGATTGCCTGCAATGATGACCTGGCAAATCAGTAGCTCAATGTAGTGGAAGACAGCCTTCACCTAGAATACCCTCCTCCCTACATCATATCCTTTTGGTCCCCCAGGAGGTAATGAGGGGGATGTACACTGTACATACCTTAAAACTAGAGGCACATTTCCATTTCAAAAAATTTCGTTTCAAATTGCTTCCATTTCTTTTCAATATCTCATCATACAGCCAGACATGACAAATAGACTACTGTACCCTGTAACAATATTCCTGCTCGTATCAGTCTAGCATACCAAGTGGTTTCCTCATGTCAGGGTAATGTAAACTTAAAAGTGACTGTGTTTCAATGAAACATACAACATTGTTCTCGTGTTTGTCTCCTCACATAATCCTTTATTACTCATCTCAGAGTACAGCCTTACTGTAAAACCTTTAGAGTGATGAGAGTGGCCAGCTCACAAGGATGTCAACATCTACAGTCCTACAGTATGTATTTTATGCAATGTATATGCTCAAGACTATACATCATCAATAAATCTCTCAGATCTCTTCAAGTGCCAAGATCTGAAACATTTACGGACGAAAGGCAGCTCTCATTAGAAAGTAAGCAGGCTGTCAGTGAACTGTGATTTGGAACAGTAGGTTAACTGCATGAGGACAGTGAATGTGAGTTAAGGAAGGGAATGTTTGAATAACAGAGTCAATACAATGGTAACAGCATGTAGCACTATACTGTAAGTTGATTTTCAAAGAGTTAGATAAGAATTAACGACACAACAACACGAATATATAGTGTCGCCTAGATAAAAAAGGTACAGGATTATACCATTTCAAATACGGTTTCAAACACAGTTCAAACACAGTGCAAGTCCTTCCATTTAGTCGCCTCTTAGCACAGGCGGGAAATACCGTGGGCATATTCTACAACCCCCAGCCCACAGGGGGCCTGATTTGATTTTCAAAGAAAACATGTAATGAAAAGGTACACAGTTACTGATACCAGTCAACTATACAGTAATATGAAGAATGGTAAATAACAGTACAGTATGTTTAATGCTACAATCCACATCGGCTCATTATCCAAGATGCAAATGTATGCATTTAACATGGCTCAAATTTAACACAGTTCAATCATATTTTTTCCCTTTTCTCTCCCATAATGCATTGCACAATTTCTATTCCAGCTGATAGCAATAAGGTCCTATGATCAATAATGTGTACAGCCTGTACCAGTAATTTCCATGTCAACATGTCCAAAAGCACACTGTGCTGTGACAACTGAACCGCAGTGATACTGGTCATAACTCGAAATCCCAGATTCAGTATTCCTCCCTGAACAGTTTACAGTTTACTAACTACAGTACTGTAAATTACCTTCATGCTTCCTATTCAATTTTTTTGACCGACTCCATGGTCAAGGGGTTAGAGCATCTGACTTGCAGCCAGAAGGTCTGGGGTTCGACTCCTGGCCAACTGCCATTGTGCTTGGTGCTCAGCAAAGCATTAGAGCAGGGAAAACAAGCCAGTGAGCTACAACTGGAAAAAAGGCTGTGGCGGACCCAACATAAACCAATTGGTTAGAAACTGAACCATAAAATCTCATCTAACTCTAACTCCTATATCAATTTGGTTTTCCATTCTGAAACATTGGTCACCTGTAAGGTGAAAAATAAAATCTCAAGATGTAACTTTTAACACCTTTATGTAGGGATATGAAATTTCAAAAGCCCTTACAGTTTTCTTTGCAATAATGGGTCCTTTTGATTCACACCAAGGATGCACTTTCAAAGGTCATCCATATAAGATGTCTAATCCACAGTCAATTTATACACAATTACACAGTAGGCTATTATATTACATAGCAAGTACAGGTAGTGGAAGTGTTGTACAGAAATGCATAGTATATAGGGTACCTGATGTAAATTTCTGCACTGTAACAATACAGAATGCTAAACATACATGCAAAATGGCACCAAGCCATTAGCTAGCGATGCCTCTCCTCATCTTTCAGGCAGACAAGTTGTAATGGAGATGGCCAAATTCACATGTCAGGGAGGCTTCTGGGAGGGTCATAAATTGCTACTGTAGCTTTTTATATTGATTATAAATGGGACATTGTTCAGCTGTATGAAATCAAAATTCAACAGTATTATGAACAGGTCTTATTCCTCTAAATAAACATAACACAAATATTTGGCACTGGACGAATCACGCCAAGTACTTTTCAAAAGACGTGGACCCCACTTGCGGCACCACTGTGACAGGAAGCATTTCATACACATGTGAGAAACCAAATTTCTGAATCTTAGCTAAGGCTGTGAATGAAACGTATTTGCTGATTTATATACTAAAGGTTTCCACAGCTCATTATAACTTCATGATACTGCCTGTACTGTTGAAAAGATCTCTGGTATGTTTCTGGTCAACTTCCACCATGTACTGTAAGTCTACAAGTGCAATTACCGTACAAGTAATTTTTCAAAAAAAGAAAACAAAATATCACAGCCAACCTTGCTTGAACACGAAATATTACGGTATATACTTGAACCACTAAAAAGCTGCTGAGGTACTGATGATGTGTAGGCCTATATAATTTACAATAGGAGATGTCAACAAATAGGCCTATTACTATACACCATACTTAACTGTTAGTACTGTACAGTAGACAGTATTTCTTTCAAATATAATGATTGAAACTAATACTCCAAATTCCTAGACCTTGACAATTGCATCAGCTTACTGACATACCATACTGTAGGAGTATAGTTTTCAAATATTTTTGCAGAGCTCTCGAAGGTATGGTATCACATTACACAACACAACACTCTTGAAGGGTACAGTCCTGCACACTGAAGTGACCAAGTTTATACAGGAAACACATGAAACTCATTTACAGTAGAGCCTACCAAATAAAAAAGCAACAGGAGGTATGGTCAAAACTTCAGCTTTGAAGTCTGTTCAGATCATGAAAATATACAAATGTTACAAATTTATAGAAAACGAGTTACATACAGTCTTTACAAAATTCCTTGACTATTCCATGACTGCTGTCTTTTTACACATCAGCTTGGAAAATACAATCCCATAACTTTTCCATCCTGATGGAACTCGTAACTACTGTATAGATACCCAATTTAGCAGGCACTTTGGAGGTCTTCCACGTATAGCAATTAATCGACATATTCAGTATCACATAACACAGTTTGGCATGCACTTTCAGATGTACAGTATACAATGCAATTCTCAAAATTTATATCATAGTAAGGAGATGCATTGTGATTGTCTACAGTACAAGTATAGAGAAAAATGTAAGAGGATAAAGTAAGCACACATTTTCAGGCAAAAATGGGTACACAAAGAAATGATAATTTGCTAGACAGTGTTTAGTACAGTACTTTTCCCCTGCAAAATAATTGCGGTACTAATCTGAAAACTGCCTGATGTCATCAATGTTCCCTAGATGGCAAAAACTAAACCCACATAAACTGGAGTACTGTATGTACTACCCCCATCTTCCTGGTGGGAGTATTCATGAGGGATGCAAGGGGTAATTATATTTCAGCGACGGGAATACTGTAGTAAGTGCTCAGTGTACACATTGGTAATTTGATATGCCATTCACTGATAATTTCAATGAGATGGACTGTGTTGACTTCATCAATTTAAGTTGCCTCTGAGTTTTCTGAAAATAAAAGATGGTAGACCTTTTACAAAGTACTGTACACTTCATACACTGTAGTGCTGTACACCATGAACACAGTATAACCAGCAAGTACTGTATTTGAGCAAGGTGCAATGATCAATATCTTCACTGCTTTATATTTTCATATACTGTAGAGTATACACTCCGGTGGGACACGCTAACTCTGGCAGGGTAGACAAATTACATTTAGAAACCACAAAATAACAGACAAGACCCAACATAACATCAAGCTTAAATCCTTACAAAGCTGGAATAAGAAGTACAGTAGCACCTGGCAGACATCATCATCTTCCTACCAAATTGTAGGCATTCCTTAGTGTTAGATTGCAGTAATATGTACAACATGCCTTCATTTATAAATGAAAAATAACACCTTGAGGATTTTCCATCAGAACTGTACAGTTAAGTACTGTATGTTATTGCTTTACTATGCCTGTACAAGAAAGTACAATATTCTTTAAGGGAAACAAGTGGGAAGGGGGGGGGGGGGCATGGAATGAGTTCATCCTGGTACATCAAGTACTGGATAATGCATGTTTTAAGTATGTCACATTCCTTTAACAAACAAAACATGTAAGGAACAATGATACTGATCAAAGAACTTAGCAATGTGTTGTGTAATAATCATACAGTCTTTACTACACACAAACTTCCTTGTTTCCTCTTACAGTATTTATCATCACTACACAGTGCATCCGGTTTCACAGAACTTTACTTCTAATTAAGCAATCATCACTACACTGATGGATGCGAACATTAACAGTATACAGTAGACTCCATAGAGCACAGTACAATGTAACCCTGTTCATCCAAAAAACGTTGGTACAAATGGAACCGGTATGTAGTTCAGATAAGAGAACTAGACCACCAATGGTGGAAACTTTGACTATAGTACAGTAGTTCAGATGCAGGTCCAGGATTTTATGAAACTGCATGGGGGACTTATTCCATGAGGGCAAAAATTTTGGCACTGAGAGTGTAAATTGTACAGTAAGAAGCCTCCATTTGGGGTGGGGGTGGAGGTCTAGGAAAAAACCTGAAATTTATACACTTAAATGGTACAGGTATTTCCTGTCATCTGGCAATCAAAATTATTGCATACTGTAGATTCACCAGGTCAGTTTGAACAAACAGGGTTCAAATAAAGGGAGTTTAACTGTATATGCAGAGAATTTTGTTCCCTCTGGACAGGACAGGAAAAATTGTTTAATTCTTGGCCAGCAGGTCAAATTTCCAAAAATCTTTACATGCTTTCACGTGTAAAAAGCTAGCCAAATTTCCCTTCAACTGCTCATATTTCCTGCCAGGTACCAAAATTTCCCTGCAAGGAGCTTCCCACAGTCCTGATATTTTCCACCCACTCCTCTGGGATATGATATAAAATACCTAGAGTAGCAATGCTACAGTGGCTCAACCCTTCTGAATGGCTTCATAACTACTGTACATGCCCTGCACCATTGAGATTTCAATATTCTATTCTGGAATTCCATGGAGGTGGGGAGTCTTGTGGATATTCATAATTGTTATGGGGCTTTGCTCTCTGTAGCCATCATTTCCCTTTCCACTGCTTGATTGGTTGATTGAAATCTTGCAAATTGTGGGGTCAAGTCTGGCCAAATGAAAAATGATGAATGCTGGAGGGGGGTGTTGGACAGAGGGTGAGACAATTTAAGGCCCGACGATGCCTGGTCACAGTGAGAGATCCGTGTTGTAGTTACAGTATTTGCTTGGATTTATGTTTAATCTCAACTTTATAATGGATTCATGTCAATAACTGTCATTTTCTTTTCAACAGAAGATGCATGTACATATCTTTATAGAGCAATACATGTAACAACAAAAACTTTTCCAGTTGCTAGGAAAATATTTCCCCTGCAACAGAGGTCAATGGGCAGAATAAAAACAAAACCCAAACTTCCAATTATGAGAATACAGAAGAAATGTTACTTGCTTTTCAAACAAAACAATATGCACATTTACAGTAACTTTCGAAATATCCCCATGGATACACTTTTTTGGTTGCTAGGGATAATGAGTGCAATTTTCCAGTCCAGCAACTTTCCTGAAAATACTCTAATGTTTCAAAGCTCTGTGGGCTATCACAAAATGCAAGCTTCCACTTCGATAAACGAACATACCTGTACTCCCTCCAGATAAGGCTCACCCCAGACACAAACCATACTGTACACTATAAACAAGTTGTACTGTACCTAAACAGTCAGAGCTGTAAAAGGAATGTAATGACTGTCAAATGTCAGAAACTTGTCAAAATTCCCCCAGTTACTACATGTATCCAATCCTTCATAAAAGAAGAAAAAGTTTTACCATCTGATTCCTTGTGAGGGTCTTCCACTAAAAATTTCATAAAAATATCTCACACAATTTGTAGGAAATGAAAGGTTCTGAAGAGAGAGAGAGACATTTCCACCCCACAGTATCACATAAGCCCTACTCACACTTTGTAGGTTAAGCTAATAATAATGGTATTTCTTTAGCGCACACTTCCATAGGAACTGTAAGCAGTCAGTGGCACTTTACAAAACAACTATGATCTCACCTGGTTACTCTTCCATGGCACTGAGCCCCCCTTACTGTGTCTCCAGGTGGACCTCAGGACTGTACCACAGATTAGAGGTTAGGTGCAAATTCTGAGAATTGTTTGTGAAGACTTGAGTTGTTTGTGAAGACAGAGTTGACGAATCAGGGCTAAAATTTGCTGGAAATGACTTTGTAAAGTCTAGGCTATTTACAGAACTAGATCGGTGTTCATTTACAATTTATAACTGGAAGGCACATTCATTCACCCCTATCTGAATAAACTGCACATGCTTGGTATGCCAAATCAGTTATACACATATTTTTAATTGAATGTAAAATGTTCATGTTCAATAGTACAGTATAAACACCTCTCACAAGATTATGACTCATCAGCTCACTACACCACTTGAAAGTTTGAGCTGTTTTCTCTTTTTATTGTGAAACCATCAAGGGATAATGCAGTCCCCCTAATTTGAATTTATAGTGCGCCCCATCATCCTACAGTAATTCAGGAATGGCCAATATCAATCATGTGACAATATTTTCGTCACTAATAATTTGTTAAATACATGCAGAATAGCTCCTTGGTTTACCTTCAATATTCAATCTTATTACATATACAGAAAGATACTTGTGCGTAATTAATCAGAGGTGACAGGTAACATTTAGAAAACTTTTGAAAATATGCTTGGGGCAACTGCTTTCTCCCTTTAAGCAAGATACTATTCTTGTGAGGCAAATATGAGGATACCTGCAAGATGCAGCTTAAGTTTCAAAAAATCAAAAAGGCTGGGCTGACTGCTATGTCCAATAACAACAGTTATCAGTACTGTACTCAAAGCTCTCTATACAGACAACACTAGTGGTACTGTACAGTACTTCACCTTTGAAAGAGTGTTCAAGTACTTATACTGTGCTGACCGGTACAAATCATGTCTTAATAAGGAAATGATGGTGTCACTTGACAACACTTATAAATTTCCTTTTAAATTGGGTACCGGTTTTCTCAGTACTGTACTGTACCACTTTCACTATAGCCACAACAATCTGATACAGTAGAAGACCGTGACAAAATGGAAAAAACTTATTTACAGTCCAAAATGTTTCTACTTTAACACTGTTACTCACTTAAAGTGAAAATTGCAGCCACCCTTATTTGAATTTTAATACCCTTCAGTACTGTACATGCTAAAGTAAGTACAGTAATTGTGCAGCACTGTACGGCACATTTCAATCCTGTGAGGCTGTGACAGTTTACATTTTATTGCTACAATGGAAATTTATGCAAACAACTCCTCAATTATTTTAAATAAGCAATATTTATTAATGTTCTGGAACATCATGGGAGATACTAATACTGTACAACAAACTTTAACGTAAGAAGTTATTTACTGTACTTCAAAGCTTAAAAGTAAGGTTGAAGTGACAGCTCATTCCCTTTTCAGCAAAGAAAACTGTAGTTCTTAATTACTGACTAACATTATGAGCACTGACATGAGATTTCTTCTAGAACAAGCTGCCATTGTTACATTAATGTTCAGGGCTTGACATCCCTAAAAAGGGCACAACAAAACTGAGTCACAGGAAAAGGCACTGCCAGCTCAACTTTACTGCCCTTTTGGGGGGGGGGGGCACAATCACAAATAAAACAGGTTTTTACAAATACTGTAGGTACTGTAGTTTGATTATCGTCTGTCCAGCCTTGGAATTTAGACAGTATACAGGCGATTCATTCAACTTTATACACATACCACATGTCCACATGAATATTCATGCCATGCCCTTTTACTTTAGTACTTTAAAGTATTAAGGCATACTGCAGAAATTTAAAGTTTTAAATGTTCATTACTTTCTCCTATACAGTGCTGTACTGTACTACAGCACATCTACACAGAATACAGTACTTACTGTACATAGTACCATACAATACTTGGTGATATGGTCACCCCGGTTACACCTCTATATTCCAACGAATGTGTTCTGACGTCTCTATATTCCGGCAAGTCTACACTGAGGTCAGTGTTAGGATAAGGGTTAGGTCTAACCTGACCCTTATCCTAACACTAACCTCATACAGACTTGTCGGAACATAGAGATGTAGGAACAAGAGAGCTGTCCCTGGTCACCCCAGACTCATACTCTGAGTCACACACATTCTCTCTGAGCTACATTACTGTACTGTAAGAACAACACACTGAAAGATTCAGTGCACTGGAAAGGAACTTGAAATTTAGTATGTACACACTTTACCGCTAAATCATTCCTTCGTTCATAAACCACGAAAAGAAACTTTTTTGCACGTCGGACAATATAAATGACTGTGGTACAGTATGTACAGTACATAAACACTGTAGGCCTATAAATGTACTGATTAATACAAGGCTTTATTCCAGGAACTATCACACACCGTCATAATGACATGAAGTCAATGACATGCGGTCAATGACTGCATATCTCCTTCCCACAATAATCTTGTGTTGAAAGTATCTGTTGGTATTATATGTACAGGAAATGTTCAACCAGATGGTATAGTAAAGTTAATCTACTGTACAGTAGAATGCTCTGTAACCACAAAGGTGAAAAAGAAAGACATACTGTACATATGTACAGTAAAGGCCATTTTTTTTTTTTAGGCACAGAGATTGTACATAGTTCACCCGCTTTACTGATAGAGTAATAATTTGGTTCACTGAAGTATTCTGGCCTTTACTCAGTACATGCAATTTATTAAAATGCATACATTATATTCTCAAACATGTGTAATATATAGGGTGTGTTGTTCACTGGATGCAGACCTCTGCATTCTAGAATCCCTTCACTACACTAAATGCAAGTTGATGGTCGAACTGCTGCAGCCTGTACAGTATGCTCATGTTACAACTCAGCACTTAAGTTCTATAAAAACTGGATAAAATTGACTTAGCCAATGCATCAGAAACATCCTACTCTCTTAATGTACACCTGCATCTAACTTGAAACACTACCAACTAAGAGGCTATCATTTTCACTAGGTTGCAACATACCTTTTTAAAATGCACTTAGCCATTTATTCCTGTGTGAAAATAGTATTGTAATTGAATACATGGGGTCCCAAAGTTAATGCAATGTCAAACATACGACATAGCATTTCTGACACTTAAAAACAAATTATAGTGCTCACACACAATTGGTAGTAATGCATAACACCACACAATAATGTGTGAGAGCTAAAACATTTCACTACAGAAACTGCTTTGGAGAATGAAGTCATGCCCAATGTACCTGTAGGGTACCTTTACATAGTATCCTACGTAGTTCATGAATGGCTCTTTTACAGCATGTGACAACATTTTTGTTTCTGAATTCATGCAAAATTACTTTTCGGTTTACCGTACACATTCAGAGCCATCATGAAATAAACAGTATACTTGTAATGGAAATAAACTGACAATTTTTTGGATTTAGTAACATTTCAGTATTAATTTGGTACATGATGTTGCTTATTCCCTTCTTAAATTTTAAAATCACTGGTTGGGTTTCATACTGTACCAAAAAGGTCATTTTCATAAAATGCATTTCTTTTCCTAAAATGAATCTACAGTGTTAACTTAGGAACAACATTTAACCCTTTTACTGGACAATTTTAGCGAAGTACTGTGCACATGAAGTCAACTTCACACAGGTCTAGAGAGTCCTTCAGTATGTGGCATTTATACATTTCACTTGTTCAATACTGTGCAAATGGTTTTCATCTGTAATTCTCTACCAGTATACAGTTGAAACTTGTTACACAAGGACAGACAATATGCCTTGAGTTACACAAGGCAGAAGCATTACTGGGACTACCTCCCCAATGCAACAGGGTTCAACTGCATCACTAGTCATGCATCACACACAGCGTTTTACAAACTCATCCATCATTCCACTGTTAAAAGCATATTGCTTCCTGATGACCGGCATTTTCATTGACAAGCAGGCAACTTCAAGGAAATTGATAACACATCGATGCTGCACAGTGGATGTATGGAGAACATATTACTGTAGTGTTGTAGTTTCCTGCATTACATTGTTGTCATAAATAAATTATGTAATGTGTGCATCAATTACTTTTACATGAGAAAAACAAAAAAGGATGCACACTGAAGAATGTAAACCATGGAAGAAGGGTTCAGGTTTGAACCATGTTTTAAAGCAAGTCCCAGGGTACTTATTTTATTCATGCTGCAAAATTGTAATGTGCGTATCAGTTACTCTTGCATGTGACAAACACAAAACTATGCTCACTCAAGAATGTAAACACCCTAAAAGAAGGGTTCAGGCTTGAACCATGTTTTGATGCAAGTCCCAGGGTACTTATTTTATTCATTTCCCTCCCCCCCTCTCCCTCAGTAGCTAAGCCACTGCTGGTGCAGATGAGTGGAATTTGATGTACTGTACTCTTTGTAGCCCACTACACAGATTGCAGTGATGTAGTGCAGGCTTCGACAAATCCCTCGCCCGACAGTCCGGGACAAGTAAAAACTTACTCGGGCAAGTGCATTGTTCAATATCATCGCCCGCCCTGCAATTGGAGTTCAAAGGCATATTAAAAGTGGACAAGCAGATATTCATGAGGACAAGTAGACTAAGAGAACAGCTAGCCCGATGGACAAGTAATGAAAAAAGAATTTGTCGAAGCCTGATGTAGTGCCCATTAAGTGTTAAAACCACATATATAGTGGCCCTGAGCAATTTAAACACAGAACTGACTATTGTAGCTTTGTCTGGAAGGTGAAGAACACCAATGTATTTTGTTTTCTTTGCTTTTGTTTTATTTTGTAGCTTTGTCTGGAAGGTGCAGAACACCAATGCATTTTGTTTTCTTTGTTTTTGTTTTATTTTTTTATTTCAATTGGAGGGTCGCATAAAGTAAAATTACTTAGGCAATTTTAACAGTCTGGGAAAAGACCACTGGGCCCAAAAGAATAATGTCAGCCCTTTCCCTACCCTACCACTCCAACAACTGAAGCCAGAGAGTGAGACACAAATAAACCAGTACCACATGAAACTGTGTCCCCAGAAAGGACAACAAACTACATGTGACCACCTGCTCGGCCTTTGGACTTCCACACCATGGGTCTGTCATAGCTCCATCCTAGAATGTCAGGTGACTGTAATCTGTACATGAAGTATATGAACAAACTGGGAGAATGTTCCCATGGGTAAAGAAGTCAATAAACTTCTAGGTTTTTTGTCCACATCTGAAGCAAAACAAAACCTCCTCCAACATCATGTGAGTTTTAAGTGCATCTCTGATCTTACTTTAATTACTGGGTACAGTATATATAGACTCATAACTGTACTCGCGTTCTGAAATAAACAAGACACATTTGGAAACTAACACGTAAACAGAGTTTTCATCCCTCTCCATTGCCTCTATTCCACTTGATAAGAATTGCAAAAAATATACTTTCCAGCCTGAGAGTGAAACCCTGAAGACCACCTGCTATGTAAAACACTACTGGCATTACTGGGCGAGACTTACTGCTTGTATGATGTTTCTAGCAAAGTTAGAACTGTAAATTTCTGTAACAGAATACAGTACAAAAATCAATCATAGATGATACTCTAACTAAAATTACCATCAGTTCAGATCCAAGGTATCATGTAGAGTCCGTACAACAGAGAACCCTGCTGTTTGGAACACATCTTCGTAAGTTGGTTAAGTTAAAGGTGTAAACTGAAGACACGTACACACAGGCAGTAAGGACAAGCAAAAAAAAAAAGCAAAAATAAAAAATAAAAAAAAACAGTCTTACATAACTGTTAACACTCACCTGAAAAACGGCATGATAAGAGAAAAGATCTGATGAATTCGAAGCACCTTAAGTGGCTTCCATTTCTCTGGAAATTTATGATCCAGTTTAACTTTAAATCCATAGTTGGGTATCCCATGCTCTTCAGTTCCGTCTGAGTAATCACTTGGTGATGTGCTGGCTGCATCTAGTACTTGATAAGAAGCCATGGCCTGGGCAGGTCAAAGGCCAAGAGAATTGTCCACTCAGGGTAGACAATCTGTTTCTGAAGAAATGAAAGGAAAGAGGCAAAATTAGGAGGGAGTTTACTGAGGCTTTTGACCACTTAAAATGTTCACAACATTTCATCGTCTTTTCTTGACAGATCTCTCTATAAATTGTCAATATGAATTCTTTACACTTTCCACTACACTTGCTGAGGGATTTCATGTCAAAGGTGCATGAATTCACTTTTTCTGCAATTCAGGGTTACTTGATATACTGTACATTTCATGCAGAAAAAAGAAAATCACATTTTTCATTACTTCAACACTTCTCTACTATATTCAGTCTGCAGGCTACAGATTTGTGTAATGATGAGTTTATCCTTGTTTTGCACAGGACTGGTTCTAGTGTTGGGCAATATTGACTTTTTTTACCATCACAATAACACAACAAAATTTATCGCGATAAGTCAATATCCACGATAATTTTCATAAAGACAATTTCTCTTGGAGTTTGCTTCCGTGCTCATGCATGTTAGAGTATTCAATGATGAACGTTCATCGATTTTTCATCAGTTCAATGTAAAAAAGAATGTCTTTAATTCAAACAACATTTTGGAGACAGTAATGAGAAGAAATAAAGCATTACAAGGCACATTTTCTTTTTTCAAGAATTTATCGTCATTTTTGAATTCTTGTTATCGTATCGCGATAAAAAGAAATTATCGCAATAACAATGATTTTCGATATATCACCCAACACTAACTGGTTCAACAGAGAAAAAAGAAAGCAGGACACTATGAGGAACTACTGTCTGGTTTTTTTTTTCAAATTTTTTCCTTTTTTTGTTTTTTTTTTGCTTGGCCTTACTGTGTACACCAAATCTAATTAATGTGTGTGCATCTCACGACTTGTGCTACAGGACAATGCTTCTTTTGATTTCCATAAATCAACTCTGAAAACAGTTCTGCACTGTGCTCCTATAGATACTGCTGAAAAACTTTGCCTGAAAACACCACACACTTTGCTCAATTATACCAAATTTTCTACCCGAATGGAGGGGGTGCAGCCCCCACCCCCCCTCTCTGTCTTGTCCGCCTTTGACTACCATTAGAGTTACTGTGCTGCCATATGATTTGGAAATGAAAACATACAGTAATACTGTAACTTTGAGATTTTTAATCCTTTACATCTTGTAGGAAGATCAAAAGTCAAAACACCTACAAAACTAGTTAAGCCTGAGTCTAGATAATTATGTCCACTGGTACTGTACTTAATGCCACGACCAACTGCCACTGATAAGTGGTGTGGACAGCCCCTGATATTTACGTAGGGTGGTTGAAACTGTTTTTAGCAGCTGTTTGCTCCATTTCTTTATGTTTAAATTACAGAGACATGGTAGTAGGTCTAGGCCTTTTTTAACAATACTGTATATTTATTCTTCCTCTTGTAGGGGCAAAGGTCAAACTAAACAAGTTATGAGTGTGGCCTCCAGCATTAAATAAAGGGTAATGTGTTGACCAATTCAAAACTGAAAACAATGGAGATTTTGAGTTTGAATAGGCTTACCACATAGGCACATACTGTACCTGTAGGCTACTCAGTCAATAAATGACATATTAACTGCAACTTCAATATCCTTTTAAACCATTTTCAATAAAAAGTCAGTAAAATTACAATAGTATTTACATCTCCCACACACAGTGTCTTACATGTACGTAGTGACATCCCTGCACTAAGTAATGCAGAGTGAACTACCACAGTGCTAAATAACTTGGTTCAAACAGCCCCATGGCATGGGGGTGGTTTGCCAGGTTTGGATGTAATATGTTACAGAAAGTGCCTCTGCTTCTGTATGGATACTGGCAGGGCTCAACCAAGAACATGTAAGCCATGGGTGTGTAGGGGATACTATGAAAACAGAGGTGCTCACAATGCTTGCATTTACTACAGTCCCTTCTGTAGTTTGTTCAACTCACAGTATTGTTCTTGGGAAGTAAGAATTTTTATATACATCATCATAACATGCAGGCTGATGAAAATATTGAGCGTTCTTTCCCTAGAGGCCTTGCCTGGCCACAAGTTAGGAAGGAGCCCCTAGTCCAGTACCTCTATAAGATCACAGGTTATTGTATCAAGGTAAATCTGAAGATGGCAGTCAAAAGATTGGGGTTCAAATCCTAGTCAGGTCATACAAAAGACTTCAAAAATGGGATCCTGTTGCCTTCTGGCTTGGTGCTTGGCATAAGGCATAGGAACAAGAATAATAATATTACTGTACCTGTACACATGAGAGAAAATTTAACCAGCAGCTCCAAAAAGCTTGCCTGATTAGTACCATCCTCAGGGGGTTGAGAACATTTAGGAATGCCAAGATTGTGATGGAAATGTGTAAAGTGCTTTAATATTGATCAAAAAGGGCTGTATTTAAGCACACAGTATCACTAATTATTAACCTTCTGTTTTGCAGTGTTCACCAACCCAGGTCTTGAAGGAGTTTAGTGACTGCTCCTTTAGATTTACTATGCTTATAACGAACTAGGCAGTGTTTCTTTGGATTTGCTCAGTTTTGAACAATTCTTCATGGTGTAGGGAAAGGATCTCATGCAGATGAGCATAATCTAAATGAGCTCTGACAAGAATGGAACCGGTGCAAGCAGATGATTTGAGTTTTTCAGAGTACTTTGGAAAGGTTCTGCTTCACTTTTTAAGGCCAAGAACCCTACTGGCTCAAGATGTTGCACAAGCAATTTGTGTATCCCACCGCATATCATCTTGGAGATGGATTCCAAGGTAAGGGTGGGAATGGACACACTGCAGAGTTGACCCACCTAAACTACCTTTTGTATTTAACTAGCCTATGTGGAATTATCAATCTTGTAGATGATATGTGTGTGACTTAGCATTTGCTGGGATTAATATGCATCTGTCCCTTATCCATTCAAAAGAACAAGGTCTCTCTTTAGATCTCAGTGGTGGTATGCTGTGCTTTTTGGGGTGATAAGAGCTGGGGAGGGGGGGAGGGAGGAAGATATGCAATGGCACTGACCATGCACGTCATGAACAAACTAAGCACAAACAAATAACCAGTCTGTCATTGCCAATCAAGGGACATTGTAGTTGGGTTCACATCACAATCTGCAGCCCAAGAAACCCAAGAAATTTTTGAATGTGGTTTTTGTCTCCACACTTGTCACAAACCCAAATTTTCTCGAGCTCTGTCCATTGGGCCTAGTATATTTTTACTGCCTTAATCTTGGCAAAGTCCAGATTGGAAAGTATGGCACTTTTCGCCGAGATCTCAGGTGTACAGGAAAAAAAATTGAAGTGTGCAGTGTACAACCATGTGTCAAATGCACACTTGAAGTGTGAACACAAAAAGTCAAGTCTGAAATAAATACCTGAAAGAAATTTAAAAAACCCTTGAAGGCCTCCTTAATATCCAGAGTGGAAAGTATGGGATCGATACCGGATCATAAGTTCCAAACAAGCCTCACTCCAGGGGTCTTGGCCGAGTGATGGCCAACACTGCATACATCATTCAAGTCATCAGCATGTCATGATCACGACTTGTGATCACCTAATAGGCCAAGTCGATATGACATATACCCCTGTACCTAGGGTTATACAAGGCAATCGATGTCAGCTTAAAAATTCAGGTGTGCAATGTGAATTTTCAAGTGTGCAATAAAAAGTCTAGAAAAAAAAATCTCGGGTGTGCAATTGCCATACTTTCCATCTAGGTCTAACATTACTTGGGCTAAGTTACTGCAGTCTTTACCTAACATTAGGCCTAACGGATCATGGCCACTATCCGTCCGGCAGACTAGTACAGTCCGATATTAGGAATATTGAAGTATTCATACTTTTTACTAAAAAAAATAAGAGATATTAAGAGAGTCGTTCTCAAAATGTTTTTGGTTATATATTATCCACCTTTATTTTTAAATTGTCTAAGAAGAATTATTTTGAGAACGACTCATCATTTACCATAAAAATGTGAAAGTAAAGATTGCAACCCCCTATTTTTCAATGGAATGGAACAACCGGACGGATAGTGGCCATGATCCGGCCTAACTTAGGCCTAGCCTTGGTCCATTACAAACTACACTCCAGTCTCCAGAGATAACCGGCCCAGTGACCAACTAGGCCTAATGTTTGCTTGAAAATTGTGGTTGCACAGTCTCCATTAGAAAAACTGGACCTAGCTTAGCCTAGGCTAGGTTACATCCTAGCCTATTCACGTCTAGCCTCCTGTTTAGTAATAGCCTAGCAAAGGGCTAGCCTAGGCTAGTCCGCAGTCTGCTGACCTAGTAGGCATACTTTCAGTAATGGGCCTACTATAGCCTACTAGCCTTTGAATGCCTGGACTCTTAAATGGCTGGGCCTAACGTTTGTACAATAACAATCGATCACCGGCGAAACAATAATGGCATGAATTTAGCGAAGATTAGGCTAGGCCTAACTTCGGCTATAATTTTGCTATGGGTCTTTTTAAATTTGGCAGCCTACCTTTCTGCCAATTCCTGTTTGTTTTTTTTTCAATTCAACTGGCGACCGGCGTAGCTTACTAATACTATCCCTTCCCAGATTTCTGGAAGATGGAGCAAGCTTTCTTATTATGGAAATCGTCGGCAAACAATCACTTCAGGGACATTGTCTTTCTGACTTGTTCAATCGCAAGGAAGAATCTAATTCCGATCACACCGCAATCAATGGAAATTGTAACTTAGTAAATGTAACGTACTGCTGTCTGACTGATGTCATACCATGAGTCAGGATGTGGTTTGATTTCGTACGTAGTGTGGAACACAAAGCCTTTGCTTAGTAACATACATTAGCGATAGCCGCCGCACCGGAAGAACCAGCAGACGTGATTACGTTGATACTATCAATACAGAGCTGATATGGTGATTATGAAATGGAATTGATGTCTGTACTTTTTCGTGGAAGCGCTTTATCAAATAGAAGTAAGACGCTAAAACACACTATCCGTGACGTAACGTGACGTGACGTGACCTGCTCCATAAGGTGGAGAAAGATTAACTGGGAAGTTTCACTACTACTTAGGCCTAAGTTTGTTACTTATTTATTAAAATCATGATGCAGATTAACTCCTTGGTTTACCTTCAATGTTTTTATACATAAACATAATGTTTGTTGTCCCTGGCGCAGGAATGTCAATGATCTCCTTTAGAGAGCAGAACTTCCTCCCAGCCGGGTCAGGGGTATCCGTGGTGTTTGTTCTATTCAGTCAGTCTAGAACGGGACCCGGGCCACGCATCATGATGGTCAGGGGCGTCAATTTGATTTTGGAAGTGGGCATCTGGCCTATACTTCTATCCTGGTGAGGAGTCTAAGAGGAGGGGGCCCAGATGCAGAATGGTGCCAAATCGGTTTCAATATTTGGGGGTATACTATGAAAATTGGGGGTATACTTCATTGCCCAAAGGAATGCAGACTTCAAGTTGGCCAGTGGTGGTGCTTGGATTTGCCGACATGAGGCGGGCGAGGCGGGCTAGGCGTCCTGATTGGGGGCCAGCTACTTTAAGCCCTGACAGATGCAAAGAGTTGCCGAAATGATGCCCAACTCAAAATATAAAGCGCGCGAAGCGCGCCGAAAAAATTGGGATTATAGTGAAGGTGACTATATGTAGTAAGGCGACTACATGGTCTTCGTCGGGGATTACATTCTTTATCTTACACATTATTTTAGGCCCGCAGACGAAACTGAAAAATCTTTTTTCTTAAAAAAATATGTCTGCCACGATGGTGAGGTTAAAAAAGAAATCTTCCAAAAGATAAGAAAAAGAGGTTAGAACTTCGCAAAGTTGCATTTTCGTGTTTCTCTAGAATCACGACTACAATATTTGTGGAGCCTTAAACGTTAAAAGAAATCCAATATCTTTGAAATGGCGGTAGCGCGCGATTTTTTTTTTTTTTGAAGTTACCGTATATACTAGAATTGTTACAAGAACTCACTGCCTACGGACCTGATAAAGGGCCATGTGGAGTACTTTCTGAGAATATCTATGTCTTCACCACTACTGGCCTACGTGTATTTTTTTGGTTACCTCACTTTTTGGAACCAGGTCACGAAAAGTGGGGGACTCTGTGTTAGCGTCCCCTCCTCTCAAAAAAGTGGGGGAACATGTCCTCATACGTCCCCCAAATCGACGCCCATGATGGTCAGTTAAGTTGTCCTTTAGAGGCCGCATTGTGTCCTTTTGGGACGTAGCTCCTTGTGAGAGAAGACCTCCTTCGGGAGTCATGTTTCGTTTCGCCCCTTGGCTCTTCGCCAGAGAGTTTTGAAAAAGTAGGCTATAATGAAAGATATTTGTGAACGTCTGGTCCCGGTTTTGTTTTGTGCTTTGTGTTTGGGCGTGTCCCTTTCTAAGCACGTAAAAGCACCCGCAACATAATGAAAGATATTTGTGAGCCGAATAAGAGGAAATTTGTAAGATTTAGCAGATTTTTGAAAATGAACTTGGAGCGACTACGGAGTAACTGCACTTGCTATAAGAATGCATAATTTCATGCGCGTTTCTCTCCCACACTGACATCATTCATATATTATAGCCTATACATGTCATATAGTTACAAACAATTTTCCTTTATCTGGTGCTGGCCTAATGGTACTCAAAAATATTTCCTTTTAATTTAAAGACAGACAGTCATCACCCCAAAGTATATTTTTAGTGTATGTATATCAAAATTCTCAGTTGGTGACTGCTCTTTGATTGACATCACAGTTTGAAAATTTGAAAGATGCAGAGTAGCTCACATTCCACACAAGGCAGAGAGAGTACTTTTATTACATTTTACAGCCTTGTATGCTCACCAGGACATGGCCTTAAGCAATAAAACAGGTTTATTCTTGCACAAGGAAGAGCCTCATACAGTTATGGGAGGAGCTAGAAGATGCATAGTTGGGAGAATTGGAACTGTCTGGGATCATGAAAATTCCCCTTTAAAGCTCCGGATACTCATTAACTCTCAGTGGCTGCTTACAGTCTCAATACATCGAACAGCGTCATTGTTCTAAAGAGATGTTCAGTGCAAAAGTTACGAGTTTAATCGGCCTACTGAATGCATATCCGGTGCCCCTCAAGACAGTCAAGGTTTCAAGGCAACACCCACTCTCCTCTCATGACACTCGAAGCCCCCCCCCCCACCCACCCCCGGACAAACTTCTGAGGGATGACTACCCGGACAGTCCCACCTCGGACAATTCTCACTCTGGCCAAGTTTCGAAGTTTACCATTTTGGGTGTTGCCCGGGAGGAAATTAATGTCACAGTTTGGTGATTTTCCTACGCTACGGCTATAAAGCGCCAATCAATGGTGGCTCCTCCTGTTGTGCGCTAAGAGGGGGCGATACCAGCCTTGTAGGGGGCCATACCACAGCCGGAAAATTCAGTCAATAAGTAGAATGAATTGCTACTCATATCATTAGTTCAAAGCTTTACCAAAGGTAACACCATTTGGAATCTACAGGAAACCTTAGAACAAGAAAATGTTCTCGAAGAGTAGAGTTGTCACCAATCCCCTTAGGCAACATCCCCTTCAATGACACCATACCAAAAAAAAAAAAATCACTAAATAATGAGGATTCCTAAAAATATAATCAGTCAAAACGCTTTACCAAGCCTTCACAAAGATAGCACCACTTTGCATCTAACCCACCTCGCATTAAAAACGTTTTCTCAAGAGTACTTGTCGTCCCTTCCTCTTAGACAGTGTAGAGCTTACCTTAAAAATGACAATTTCTAAAGACATAATAAATTAACAGCTTTGCCAACAATTATGCCATTCTGTTTCTAAGCCAGGCCTTACATGTCACCCCCTCCCCTCATCACCCTGCTACAGGCACCCATACACATGGTAAAAAAGGAAGGGTCCTCCCGAATATCGGATATATACTGGCACGTAACTTGGTGCTCCGCTTAGATTATGTCATGAACTGCAAATTTCGCACAGGCTACGGTCCTGTTGTCCGGGTGGGAACGGTTTCCGTTCACTTATCCGGTCACGCACATAAGTGTTTCAGCCTTGTAAACATCCACAGTATCCCCAGGTTTCATCTTTAGGACCCCTACAATGGGCACTAAGACGTGTTCTCTCTGGGGCAGCTTAGGTCTACATTCCTCAAAGCCCTTCCCGTGAAACTATGGTCCTCCAGTTGCCTTCGAAAAGTTCGATGACGCCACTGCTCAACTGAGCTGAATTGATGGAAGAAGAAAAAAAAATAATGAACTGATGCGGGAGGGGGGGGGGGTGACTAAACCATCTCACATAATCAAAGATTCGAGATGACTCAACTTAATTGCAGTATCAGGTGACTCGAAGTTACTCTACCTTAAATGGTAACTCGAACCTAAATGACACACCTCGAAATGTTAAAGACCTGACGCGTGACTCAAGGCTAGAAAACCCCTTGCATTAAGTATTATACAGCCCAGAGAAGTGAGTGTACCCTATGCAAGCTCGTCATATGGATCGTCACGTTCAATCATCGAAAAGAATTCTTAAGTTTTAGAATGTTTTCCCGTATATGCGGCACATAAAAGAGAGAGAATTACACCTACTGATCAATAATGACATTTTGCACTTTTTTACGTTGAGCCTTAAAAAGGGAAAAGTACTTTCGGCACCAATGGAGAAGATAATAATTGCCTCAAGGCGATGTTTTTCAAATAAAACTTACTGGTCAAAATCCTATCCTCGCATTTTAACGTGGCCCTGCCTCAAACTCAAATCAGGGCAGGGAGACTAACCAACGGTTCTTCCAGACGATGGTGTAGTAATATACTGAATTCTTTCCGCACTCCAATTACCATTTGCTTCCGTCAAAAGTCTGCTAGAAGTTCTTTTCTACAGCTTTAGATTACATAACATCTTCCATTACAGATCAAAGAGCAAGAGAACAGAAACTTTTCAAATAGAGGGCGTACATGCACAAATAGTTTTAAGAAGGATATATTATATTCTTATAATCAGTTTGCATTTTACACCGCCTAATTGAAAAATGCTTACAATATATTCAGTTTTGCCATACATATGAGATATTGGAAAAATTAGATGGTTAAAAACAACCATTCCACCATTTTTGAGAGGCATCAGCATTCGCCCAAAATTATTTTGAAACATACAATCTGCATCCCCCATACATATTACAATTTCAGAACAGAAGTTTTGCATTTTCCCGTCCTCGTAACCATTGATCAATTTGGAAGAAGAGGGAATGCTGAGATTATGGTGGATAAATATGTGTTTCTTTACGTAACCTCATGGTAAAACGCTCATGGTCATTGCATTCATACCTAATACAAAAATTCAAAAGGTTAAGGCTTGTAGCAAAGTAACTCCTTCATGTCAGAGAATCTCTCATCCCCTTTGGGCACTATTGTGAATGCTGGTTATGATCAGTTTGTGTAGTGTAAGGAGGAAAAGCCCTTTGGCTTTTCGCCAAAGGGTTTCCATTACATAGTTCGTTTATGACGCCACTTGTTCGTTGAGTATCCACCATACCGGGGAGGGCGTGGATCCATCTCCAAAGGTGGGAGGGGGGACTTTTTAGCCTTTGCAAATCGCCGTCATGGGGGAAGGATCTAAGGGGCCTCCCCTTTGAAAAAAAAATGGAAATTGGAAGGTGTCTATGTGGCAAATGGTGCCATATTTGGGCACAGGTTAGCTTTTAAAATGTAGTGTCAATTCGTAATCTATGTTATATTATTGAAAAAGTGGGGGGGGGGGGCTTATTGGAGATGTCCCCCTTCTAAAAAAGTGAGGGGAACGCGTCGCCCGTCCCCCATGATCCACGCCCATGCATAAAGGTCTGCTCATGCAACCAGGGAGGTGGTAGGTGTTAGGACATAATCTATACAACGTTGGATCTCCTTCCTAGCTACTAACACCTCCCTGATGCAACGAGTAATTTCGCAGGACCAACGCGCTAACGGTTTAACTGTACTTGTAAGCCTACCGGAGCACATTCAGTGGAGGGGGGGGGGGTGAGGTTGCTGACCACTTTCCCCCCGACAAATAGCATTTAGGTTGCCGAAAATAGTAACTTTCTGGGATCTTGTGCTACTACACGGGACGAAATGTGTCTTCGATATCCTAGTAAGTACAAGAAAGTTTCAAAAGAATGCATTTCCGTTATGTGGATTTGAATGTGACTGGCCTACTTCCCTTAGTGCGGTGTAGGATGGAGAACCCTATTTTCGTGCAGTTAGGCTAAGTCCCAAATAGATGTAGGACTAGCGATGTAGGTGTGCACTGCACGAAAGCAGGGAACGCACGAAAATATGGGAACGCAGTATACTTATGAAAGAGTCTATGGTGTAAATTATGTTGAATCAGACTTGTTAGTTGCAATAGGTTGATAGGGCTTTTCTATCAATGAAAACTCAATTAAAAGCTTAAACATAACTTATATCCTTTTTATTTGGGTCTGCTCTCTGTGAGGCTTGCTTTGTTCTTTAAAAGAATACTTGACCAAAATCCAGCCCAGACCATAAAGATCATCAGCAAAAGCCGAGCCACATTTATATTAAACAGGCGCGTGTCCAGGATTTTCAGCATGGGGGGGGGGGGGGATTCTGAGATATGATTTTTCAAATGAGGCGGGTATTTGGGTCGAAAACTCTAAAAAACTCTAAAAAATCTTAAGGTCGGCGCGAGCAGGGGGTCCGGACCCCCAGGACCCCCCTTTGGACACGCGCCTGTTAATGGGAGTAAGCAGTCGCCCCAAACTTTATTTTCAAACATCAGCTAAATCTTACAAATCTCTTTATTTCCCTAACAAGTATTTTTCATCACATTTCTGAACAAAAATATTCAATATTAAAGGTAAACCAAAGACTAATTCAGCATGAATTTAACAAATAAATAACGAAAGTATTGTCCCATGATTAAAAGGAGTCATTCCTGAATTAGGATACCGCGGTATATTTATCCAATTTGGGGTAACTGCATTGCCCCATTAAGGTTTCTTTAACATGGCGCTTGTTTCGAGTGTCATCAGTTTTAGGGATCGGGGACTTTTTGTCGATTTCAAACAATGAATGTTCACCATGGCAATGATTGCGGTAAGCTGGTAAGGGGCAATTTCAATTACACCAAAGATTCACTTCAACAAAATAAACGCAAAATGAATATCGACATATCCTGGATTCCACTGACTGCGTCAAGGGGATGGGGAGGGGTCCTCACACACTTTTCAGAGACACAAAAATCAAATCGTCCCAGACTGAGTTGAAGCTACAGAGGTGACGTGTATATTTTTGTGAATACATCTCGAATTACTAATTCGTTTTCAACACGAGCTTCAAATTTTCCCTTGTGGTTCGGGTGGGATGTTAATCTGTTTTCCTTCAATGTTTGTCTGATGTAACATTTCGAAAGACGGACGTCTTGTTTTACGTTCTTTCATATCTCAATCAAGAGGCGCATTTAAGATCGGTCACTTAGCCCGTGGTGAATCTAAATTGGGAACAAATTTCACCTTGGTGACGCTTATATATGGCTGCCGAAGGATTTTAGTGACAATTTTGTGAAATCTCGGGCGTTTTGGGTGCCAGATTTAGTTCTCTAATACTCGCGAACCGCAAATGGCAGATGAAGAACTGTGGTGATAAGTCTGCCTTAGAGAAGTGAGTGCAATTTCCTGCAACCGAGGTCGTTGGGGTGGTCAATTTTCTGACCTTAACCCCAACCATGGTGGGCTGAGTTCATATTTGAACCCGTATAGAGCCCCTTTTTATAGGGCAGCCCCATTAAAATTGTCATGAGTGACGCGCTAGTCTCAAACACCGATATGGGTAGACCTACGTCAGAAGTTTAAAGACATGCAGTAGGCTATTACAACTATTATTTAAAAGTAGTTAGGAAGTTTTAAAGCACTGTACCATAAACGTCTATTAAGTTTCAGAGTTCCATACGTACGTACTCATGTGCACAAGTGAACGCACCAGCCAGTTTCTTGTATGCAATAGAGAATCCTGTACTTGTTCTCTATAGTGCCGATTTTAAATAGAAACTTTAGATGAAATTATATGGGGCTTCATAGTTTTTTTTTCTACGAAAACTCCACAAATTCGGTAATTAAGGCCTGTGTACACTTTCAACATTTCAGGACACATGTGTCGACACAAGTTGCTACTACACCTTGTTACCGTAAATGTTGAAAGTGTGTACAGAGCAAAAAATTGGCAACATGTGTCCCAACATGTATCGACACATGTTGTCAAATAATTCAAAATCAATTTATAGCAAACATGTGTCGAAGCTCTCGACCAATCACAAATCGTATTTGAATCAGCAGCTGATCCACCTGTAGGTAGCGAACCACTTATTCAAGGGGAATATCCGCCGAAGACGTCCCCTACGAATTTAACACCCTAGAAAAAATTTTTTTTTGGGGGGGGGGGGGCAGTTTAACCATGTTGCTGAAGAGATGTGTTCAATTTGTGTTGTGCATCTGGTAGGAAAGGGATTGAAGTACTCATCCTGCAAAAATAGAGAAAATTGAAGACATTTCAGGCACTTTTTTGCAATATAAACTTTCGCGATGCAAAATGGCATTTTGAATGAGTAAAAAAGCAAAAAATCTACTCTATTATACAAGCCCTTTTAGCTCAAAATTTCAATGGTTATAATATTGTAAAAGGCCTACTCGCGAGTTTTCATATGAGGGGTAGCCTGTGCCCGTTGAAAACTTTTACAAGGGTCCAGAGGCCACAAAATGGGCCAAAATTAGTGTGTAAATCAATTGAGAAATAATTAGTGGTTATGCTTCGTGAAGTCCTGTGACTGACAAAATGGCAGCCCAACTTACTGTAACCTGTATGAGAATAATGACCTGTCATAAGCAGCCGGGTCCCATAAAATTAGGCCTAATTAGTTGTTTATCATCCTTTGATTGTCAAAAATGAGGTGATGGCGGGACAATTTTGCACTACTTGACTAAACCTGAAATGTCATCTCGAGGCTCCCATGTCGACTACCACTGCTCCTCCTCCACCATACCTTCTCCATCAAATCCATTGAAAGTCCCCCTCCGAACCGCCTGTCAGAACCCTCCCCTCCTTAGTTGCGGACCCAGGTGGCTAGCCCCCTCCCTTCTTGACGGAAACATTCAAAGAGAAAGAATAAGAAAAAAAGGGAGAGAGGGAAAAACGTAAAACATGTACGTGGTGGTGTCAGTGGTGGTGCCAGGTGGGGGTGGGGGCATGCCCCGTCAGGGAAGGTTGTCCCCCCGTCGGGGAAATTTTCCGGTTTCGTCGGGGATCTGTTATGAATACGATAGAATATGTAGTCCCCGACATTGGCCAGTCACCCGACGATTGACTTAATTTCGGTACAAATTAGGGCAAATTCTTCAATAAAAACCCAAAATTATCCAATTTCTTAGTTGAAAACCCAATTTTTTTCCAATTTTCTATGTGGAAAGCTCAACTTTTTCAAATTTTCTCCAGCCTGAACCAAAATTTCGCTTCAGACATCGTTTCGTCGAGGCGTCGGGTTGATGCCCCCCGTCGGAAAGCTTTGCGGCCCCAGTGTCGGGAAAATCCTAGTGCCACCCCTGGTTGGTGTTAGGGGTAGGTGAGGCTCACGTCGAGGCGTGAAACTGCTGGACCCCTCGGGGAACGTGGACCCCCGTGGACAATTGCCAATATTATTTTAGTTGCTCCCAAAACTCATCTTTTTCTTTCTGTATCCTCCATCTTCCTTTCAAAATCCTGCTTTCCCGCTCATTTTTGGCAACATGTTGCTCAAGTGTGTTGCAACATGTGTCTGCGACATGTGTCTAGTGTATACAAGGTCAAAATTTCTGTGTCCAGGTGTGTCAGCAACATGTGTCGACACATGTGTCCCGAAATGTTGATAGTGTACAAGGGGCTTTAGTCCATCTCAATTTTCTTGATATGTCAACATCTGACCGCAGGTAACTGAAAGGTAACGAAAATTCATACTTTTCCAATTATAGTTTTATTTTTGAATTGTTAATTTGGAAAACATGGAAACTCAAAAGTTACTATACAACTTGCAAGGCCTCGGAAGTAACATTACAGTCATAGCGGAAGGCTAGGGGGATTTTTTGGCAGCAATTTTCTTGGTACTCTACCCAGCAACTGATGTTGTTGACGCTCCGCTTGCTTGGCCTGGCGTGTAAATTCCCTTCCAATTTTTCGAAACCTGGCACAGCCCTTGATGGGGCCCAGAGCCCATATTCAAGCACCATGACGGGTTCAGGGACGAGGTCCTCGTAAACCTTCATAATATAAGACAATTAACAGAAAATTAATTTACAGTGCGGAAGATTTCCCTTCCATTTTGAAATGTGAATAATCCGAATGATTAAGGGTGGCGCTATGGTGGTAAGTATTCAATCGGCTAAACTGCCAGTACAGTCAAATGAATCACCATATGAATTTGAAGTCGAGTGGGTTGTCTGGTTGTCAAAGACCCAAGTAAGCCTTTCGCATCCGACATCCGGCAAATTTAATTTTTTCTTTTAGCCTTAACCATTAGCATGGATTTGTCGAAGAAACGCGATCGCAACAACAGGTTGGGTGAGGGCGTTTCGACATTTTGCCTTTTGGTTGCCTTTCTCGCCGTTGTCTTAAAAGATACGGATCTGAAATTTGTTAAGGATGTGGAACGTGTTACGGAAATTTTACTTGTAAAATTTTGTGCTGATCGATGGTTACTTGAAGCCGCCTGATCGTATTTTTATCGTGAATTTTGGCCATAATTTCTTTCTTCTCTTCTTCTCTAAGAGATTTTGGTATTCGTGTTCGTAATTTTGCACAGTCGTCCACAGGTTGTTCATGTACATACGGCGTTTGAGAATAACGAACATCACGGAAATAGATGTGTTTATAGGGCAATTTTGAATCTAAAATTGATCATTCCGTGTTGAAAGGAATAACTCCAAATATTAACAAAATATAAAAAAATTAACTGATCCCACTTGTATTAGAAACTTGTTAGTAGTCTACAGTCTGAAGATTTCGTTTCATTTGATGAAAGTATTTTGGAGTAAATTCGAAGTAAAATTACCTTCGTTTCGGTTGAAGGCTGGAAGCAATCGATTCTACAGAGTCCAAAAGTTTATTTGGCCTTTTTCATTCAAGGGTTAAGCGAAGGCAATTTCATGATACTGAGCTGTAGCCTGCGGGGGTGGACAGTTGCCCCCACCTCCAAGATTTCCAAACCCTAAAAATATATGAAATATTGAAATATTGCCTACTTGAAAAGACAATATTGAAAAGGCTTGAAAGTTGCATATAAAAGGTTTATTTTTCCCAAATTTTCCCGGGGTTGTCGGCGAAACTTCACTTCAGAAAGGTTCTTACGAACTCGCACTGACGAGTGAACCTCCTTCCACATACACGATGAACACAATATAGCTGAAGCCTATACATTATAATATTTTAGTACGGTTTCTCGTGCATAGCCACAGCAGCAAAAAGCCCATTATTTCCTTTCATTACATGTCCAAAGTGATTTTACTGATTAAGTTTTTTTTTTCAAATTAAACCATTGTTCTCAAAGTCTTAGTTTCTAAAGCAAGAAGTACAAAAATGTTTAGATGCAACTTTGTAGGTCAAGAAAGTCGATACCACTTATGTGGGAGATGTGGGAGACATTTGACAAAAATATACCTATAGGCTATGCACTAACCCTGGTGGCCCTTCAAGGAGGGTATTAAGTATTGAAGGTCCGCACCGGGTATCAGTCGTCGGCTATGGTATGCCAAAAAACACCTTCAAAATGAAAATTTCCAAAAATACATAATCAGTTCTAAGCTTTGTCAAAATGGCATCTTACAAAGGCAAAAATTTCTCGAGGGGAAGGGGGCTTCAGCAGATCCCCTCTCTTACACCCAGCCAAAAAGAAAACAGAAGAAGGCACTTCAAAGTTTTTCAAAAGATAGCACCATTTTGCATCTTAGCCGTCTTCTACATACACAAAATCTTTTCTAAGTATGAGAGCGTCATCTCTGCCCTTACACACTCCTCCAAAAATAAAAAACTCTAAATAATAATTTCTAAGTACATAATCAGTTCAACTGCTTTACTAAAGGGACATCACCATTTAGCACCTCCGGACGTTATAAATGTCACGTCCTCCCCTTACACCCTCTCCTGTTAGATCCCTCCCTCGAGGCAGAAATCTTTTCATAACAGCAAAATTATTTATGCATGATATCTTAACGAGCGATATATCATTATTATCCGGTACCTAGACCAGCCGTGTCGAAGTCGAATTTGCAACATTCGGGCTCTAATTTCAATGTCTCTCCCCCCTAAAAATACTATGTACTTGTTACTGGCAGATTCTGGAATAGCGTCCTCCACTTTTACATCTTTGAAACTGAACCGTGTGCTGTTTCGATACAGTACGTTTTAAAATGTAGTGGCATACATTGTAAAAAAGATTGTAAAAAGTAACACATGGCCAGGTAAATGAAGTGTGCCCGAGACATTTCTATTAGACTTGTCACAAGTCATTCACTGCAGTAGTCCTACCTGGTTGAAATACCAGAGTCCAGAGTTCCGGACTTGAGTCCATTTTTGCTGCACCCGGAATTGACCCGGAATGGTCAACAGCCGTACTAGGAGCCGATTCCAGCCGAGTCCACCAAAATGGAAGTTACATAAATGTAACTTAAGGCTAAATTGTGCCCTACATTGATATTAGTGCGTAATTAAGTAAATTCATGAATTGTCACACACAGTCAGCTTTAAGTACAAGGCGGCCCTCAAGACTATGATCGACTCCTAGAAATTACATAATTTACAGTACTTAAAAAAAGTCAGTATCACATGCTACATTGTCAAATGACCGGACGATACTGGACTCGGAATTGGCCCGGAGTGGTGGCAACGTAAGAACAGACGGGCCTACAGAGAGCCTACAGAGCAGCGTCGGTATTTCATATCTGAAGATTGGGAGGGGGCAATAAGTACCAAACAATGCCCAAGGCCCAGCGGGAGCGCCAGGCGCTTCCTTGAAGACGCCGGTATGACCACGGGTAGTGTCTAGAGGGCAACGCCCCTGGAGCGCTTAGGTAATTAAAGAATTAAAACCATTAGAATGAAGCATTTGGCTATCTAAGACTTATTGGATGTGCAATTATCAGATCGCAAAAATCACAGCTGATATCCAGTTTGTTACTAATGATCAGCTGCTCTTTTTTGCTCTGTATGATTCGTGTGAAAACTACGTCTTACTTCTCTTATAAGAAGAGAATCACAAATGAACGGGAAATATTCTTTTTGAGAGAGATTCGTAGACGTGAAGCTTAAACTCTTAATATCGAAATTGTAAGAAATGAGCAACAGATATTAAATAATGAGTCTGAATCGTTACGGGATGAGAAAATGACTGGTTGTATTATTCGTTCCAGAGCGCAGTTGGTTGAGGACGAAGAAAAACCTTCAGGTTTTTTTTCTTTATCTCGAAAAACGTAATATTGTCCAAAAAGTAATCAGTCATTCAAAAGACAGGGATAACAAGGAGATTTCCTCCCCAGAAGAAATTCAAAACGAAGTTTACAGATTTTATAAAGCACTTTTCAGTTCTCGTGGAACCGAGTTACTGGATATTAATTTTAAGCAAATTTCGTAGATTGTTAGATCTGCCAATGAAGTGGAACACTTGGAAGGCCCCTTAACATACAACGAAGTTTTGTCTGCTTTGAAAAAGATAAAAAAATAACAAATCATCCGGTTCGGAAGGATTTACAGTAGAATTTTATAAGTTTTTTTGTTTGGAATGAATTGGGAAACTTTTTATAGTTAGACCAATTTTAATTTTGGGTACGAAAACTGCTTACTCTACTCGACACAGCGGTTTGTCGTAATTAATATTATACCAAAGGGAGATAAACCTAGAAATATTCTGAATAATTGGAGACCAATTACGTTGTTGGATGTCTCTTACAAAATTGCACCTGCTTGCATCAATACCGTTTTACCGAAACATATTTCTTCCGACCAAAATGAATTTTTAAAGGGAAGATATATTGGGGGGTATATTCGTACCATTTACGGTACTATGTTTAGTTTAGCATAGATAAGCCCCCTTGGCTTCTCTTTGCAATACCGGTAAGCTTTGAGAAAGCGTTTGATTCAATTGCCTTTAGTTTTATCCAGAAAACCTTGCAACTTTTTTATTTATTTTGGACCTTCCATTATGCTGTGGGTTAATCCGTACGTTTTATGATACTATATCGTCAAGCGTTCTGGTTAATGGATTCTTCTCAGATTACTTCCCCCATTGAAAGAGGATGTAGACAGGGAGATCCGTTATCTCCCTGCCGCTTTAACTTAGTGGTGCAGGTTTTGAACACATTTGCCTAATGAACCCGTTAATTCGAGCAGGAGGTAGCGAATACAAAATGACCCAATATGCCGACGATACAACGTTTTTTACTAGACGGCTCTGTTCAAAAAGTTTTTGTGTTACCCTTAAACGATTTGGCAATAAATTTGGATTAAAAATTATAGTAGGATTGGTACTTTAAACGCTTAATCACAAATGTTTAGACAGGTCGAAATTTTCGTTGAAATGAAGGTGAAGACTTTAAGTTACTTGGCACTATATATCTAGCACTGATTTGCCAAGGATGATTTCGATTCACAACACAATTGCCATGGAAAAGATGAAACGATTGGTCTATATTTGGTCGAGGCGGAATATTTCCACATTAGGACGAAAAACTGTATTAAAATCAATTATTTTACCTCATTTAACTACTTGCTTTCTCCTTCTGATTCTCCGGAAGAATTTTTGAATGAAATAAATTCTCTAATTTTTTTACTTTATTGGGAAATCAACCTGATTGTATAAATAGGAAACAAGTGATGTGTGATTATGAGGAAGGCGCCGAGGCGTTGTGAAAATGATAGATATTTTCAAGCACATCATTGCTCTGAAAGTTACGTGTGTTTGTCGTCTCTTTGATAGCAATTACTGGCAAAAATTGTCCTAGTGCGTGGTATCTCTGTAAGTAGGGGTTTACTATAGATGATACGTTTATAAGTGGTGACTATTTTTTTTGTCAAAAAGGCTGGTGATATTATTTCAAATCAATTTTGGAAAGACGCTTTCTACGCTTTTCAGCATTACGTTGTAAAATTTGTTCAATCATTTGCCATTGATAAAAATATTAATCTTCAACCAATTTGAAACAATACTTTGATAAAGATTGATAAAAATCCTGTGTTTGAGAGGCATTGGATCATAAAAGGCATTTTCTGTATCAATGACTTAATTTCAAACAATGGTGCTTTTTACAGCTTCGTATATCTTCAGAGGAAGTGTAATTTACGTTTATATTTCCTTGAGTACCGTATGGGCTCATTGAAGCCATTAAATCCGCATAGAAGGAATTATTTAAGGGTCCGCATTTCCGACTCATGGATCCTGTCAATAACTCATTGCGTAATAAATACCATGAGTAAATTTAGTTGTAAGGCGGTCGACGGATTTATTAGTCCATGCCTCAACAGTGACAAACAGATCTGGCGTGAAAAGTTGAATGTGAATCTTTCAAATGAAATGTGGTCTCTGTACCGATTTGTTACCTTCGGATGTTCTAATGACATGAAGATAAGGTGGTTCCAGTATGGAGGTATTCATTGTCATATTCCTGCAAACATTTACCTTAAAAATATAACCGCCGTAGATTCTGATTAGTGTAATCTATGTCGTGATTCCTTAGAACATTATTTATGTATTGTCCATACGTACTTTCATTATGGCAGTTTCTCCACTCCTATCTGGGGAATGTAGATATTGAGCTGGAATTCATGACACTGTTTTGGTAATATTAGGCAGCAATTGTGATTATATGTTTTATTTAATCATTATCTTAGTAAATTACTCCATTGTTAAGGTGAAGGCTACAAAGTGTATTCAGTCTGTTCAAGGTCTGAGGCTTTTCTTTTTGAAAGACTATTTCCTTTTACAAAACATATTTTTACGAAAATTATGAATGAAGGATGGAAAAGATTGGCTGCCATGGTAAAATTTATTGAAACTTTATTTGAGTATTCGAAATGGCTTTTTTCTTTGTGTCTTTCTTTACTTCAAGCTTTAGTGTTTAATATCGTTAACATCCATTATGTAAAACAGTGAACTGCAATATTCACGGACTGACAGCAACGGTAGTTACGAGTTTGGTTGGATCCCGTACAGAATGTTAAAAATTAACCTTTATAAAATATTCAATGGACTCATTTACAAAGTGTATTGCACGCAATTCAATCCGTTAACTTATTGACTGCCTAAAAGGGACAAAAGTCGTGCAAGCACCGCTGTTGCTATAGACAGGTTTAAAATATAATTAATTTAAAACCAACGAGCAGTTGTCTATCGCTTACATTCAGTGTAAATATCACGAAAAGTAGCAGACTTATCATCAAGGGTGGTTCTACTATTCCCTGTGACCTTTCTCTTTTCGAACACGACGATCAACCGAGGCCGACACAAATTTTGAATTGGTTTTGAAATAATATTGTGACCAGATCGTTCGGAGTCGGAGATGAGGGGTTGGCTGAGGTGCTTCATCCCCCAATATAAGTTTTTCTTGAAGAACCTGTTACTAACTGTGCTTGAGAAAGGCCACACATTAAAACAAAAAATGACAAAATACAGGAACTAAAGTGTCTCAGACCCTTCCCCCACCCGATCTTCGAAATCTTCCGACCTGCTTAACTGCGACGCTGTTACACCAGCAAGCTTAAAAAACATTATTTTCCCCGAGATAAAGTCAGAACCATATCGGCATATCTTTGATGATAACGTTATCGATGTCTTTGATGATTTTATGTTTTGACATTCCTTTTATGTTAGTAAGTCCTAAGACAAATGTTAGCAAGTGAGTCAGACAAGGAAAACTTTCAGTTTCCTTACTAAGCCCTCTAACCTAAAGTTCGTCTTGATTTGATGCTTCAAGTTTTTGATCAGCTTGTTACTCCTTTCTTACAATATGGTAGCAGGGTTTGGGGTTCTGAGGACGTGACACAAGTCAAAGCTTTCAGTATTGCAAACAAATCCCGAGGAAAAGAAACCACGCCCACCTGCAGAGGCGTAGAAAAATTGTCATGGGGAGACGCTGGCCGGGAAGCTTCACCATTTTACGGGAGATTTTCCTGGGGGCTTTCAGGTACGCCACTTCTAATGTATGGTTAAGCGAGCACTCTAAAAAAAATTTTGGTCAAAATTGACCGTTGATATGGTCAAAAGTGATCACTTAATATTGACCATTAAGTGGTCACTTTTGACCATATTTAGGTAAACAATTTGACCATATTTGGGTCGGTGCATAGTTGACCATATCAATGGTCAATTTTGACCAGTGTGTTCTCAGAGTGAGGATGGAAGATACAATATGTGCATTTTGAAGGCAGAATTGTAAGACCCTGGTGTCGTAGACCACAAGGTGACTTTGTTAATTTAAATCCTTTTGTTTAATTTATCCTAGGTCTAGGGTCTAAATTACTCATAGCATGACCAGGGAGGTGTCCAGTAACAACTCCCTGTTAGGGAGGAGATACAACGTTCTTTCCTAACAACTCCCTGGCATGACATCGCTATCGGTAGTCCCGCTTGCGTAGTCAAATGTTCAAAGTATGTACCCAGCCTTTATCCCCGACTTATATTACGTAAGACCACTTTTATTCTCAAATAGTTCCCTGCCAACGGAATCTTGTACATCCTCCCTGATCTTATTGTTGTAGTTCACTATACTGTGTCAGACAGGGTGGTTTCATTCGTTATTTCGAAGTCAAAAGGAGCACTCCTGGAGACACCCAGAGACTAAAAGGGCGAAACCTCTGAACTGGTGTAAAAAACTTTTTCTGGGCAAATGGCGTCTGATAACTTATAGTCAGAATTTTGTACGGTTAGAAGAAAAGAAAGCCTTGGTGCTTCACCGACGAGAACCAGTCGAATCTCTGAGACTATGGAGTCTCTTGTCATACATCTTAGCCATACTTAAGATAGTAAGAATGCTTAAGTTTATTGCTTGTAGGAATATAAAAATCATGGGCGTAGGAGCCCAAGTTGATGGGGGAGATGTTACGATTTGCCCGAAAAATATAACCCAAAATTTCCGCCGTTTCAACATGTTAATGTACATATCATATAGGCATGCATCGGCACCGCATGCCAATTACATACAATCATTTGATGTGTTATTACCCTTCCAGATTGATTATAATTTTGGGGGAAGTCGTTACAATAATAATAATGATAATCAGAGGCGCAGCCAAGATTTCTCTTATGGGGGCGGGGGCATGCATTATGTTGTGTGATTGGCGGCCTGGGGGAGAGGTCTAAATTTTTGAAAAATTAAGTGTCCTTACATGCAATCTGGTGCCTCATTTGCTACCTTTGAAGTAAAATTTGTGTTCAAAAATTTACGTATTATAAGTACTAAAAAAATAAATCAGAATCAGTGAGGGAGGGGCATGGCCCAATGGCTCCCCTAAATACACCACTGATAGTCATAATATAAGTTTAACCATTACCAACACACTGGTGATTAATACCGAATATATATATATATATATATAATATATATATATATATATATATATATATATATATATATATATAAAGGTGATGTTGAAATTCAAATCAGAACTTGATTTTAATAACCAAGGAAGTTTTTTAAACTATTGATTACATTAAGCTACATGATTGTATTATTATTCTTTCAGTAGGTGCCTGTAGAATTCTCAGCATATTGCAATTTTCTCAGCAATTTTCACAAAAATATTTGGTTGGGGCTGCAGCCCCCAGCCCCCCTCCTACGCCTTTGATAAAAGGTGAGGTGAAAGTAGGTGATGCACATAGACAGTCTCATACTTCGATGGGTAATTGTGTATAAATCTACCAGGATTTTGTGTCTCTGACGAAATTTGCAAGTAAGCCACAACTGGAAAAAAGGCCGTGGCCGGCTCCACTTGAACCAATTGGTTGGAAACTGGGCCGTTAAACCAGTGGCGTAGCCAGGATTTTTTTTAGTAGGGAGGCGCTGGGGGGTTGACCATTTCATGGGAGGGCGCCTTGTTACTATTTAAGCGGAGCGCCACCATGAGTTGGCGCGGAGCGTACCAAGAAAATTTGAGATTTTAATATATCCCAGATCGCCGGAAATGGCACTTGCCAGGCTTGATAGCAGCCATCAATATGTGCAATTTTGGTGAAAAAACGTAAAGTTTCATTTTATTTTATTCTCACGAGGTAGCGGTGGGCTAGGTTCCTGCACATATTGATACTCGCTGTCAGTGACAAAAGCCACGCACCTAGGCCTAGACTATGGTGGGTACTTTAATAGCCTATGATAACCATTGCATTCGGCGTATATTGTGAAGTTCACATACCATTGGTCTCTTTGTAATTCACAGTAGGGGTGGTGCTAGGATTTGCCCGTCGCGGGGCCAGCGACCCCAAGTGACGACATCCCCGATTTTTTTGAGGGGTTGGTGAGTAGGATTTGAAGAAAATCTGTGTACTATACCATGCCATACTGATATATTGCATAAAATTTGTATATACTAGAGAAGCAAAGGCACTGATTTCATGTTTCTCCCGGAATCTAACTTCGTTTCCCTTTTCGTTTCGTTTCGTTTATTTGTTTTATCACTTCACGCATACATACAAAAATACATGATGAATGGTAATAGAGACATATGTACATGAGGTGAAGGGAAGTACACGAAAAACCCTGCTGGGCTTGAAAATATGAACTCCCCAGAAATACAAAACAAACGACGTGCAAAGCAGAATAACTTCAGAATAACTTCTGATAACTTCTGAAATTGCAAAGCGCGCGAAGCGCGCGAAATTTTTTTGGGTAAGCTTACATTAGAAAAGTCTGTAGGCCTACTTATTTAAAGCTTATATAGGTCAATTGTCCGAGCAGTTGGGCCTTATCTTGCATAACGTATATTGTACTTCCCTTCTAGAATCACTAGCCGTACCGCACGACAGTCACAAAAGAACATTAACTATAGGTTTAGCGAAATGAGATGAAATTTCCGACATTTACATAAATCCATGTATTCTACTTATTAAGTTACCTGAAAAGGAGGAAAGGGTTTGTACTAAATTTAGCTATAAGTAACGGAACTGAGGAAGAGCGTGCAGAGCGTACCGAAAATTTTGGGTTTTATTGCAGAAACGATCCTTTTGAAAGCCAAAATAGTAAATGGACCATGGGTAGCGACAGAATTTTCCCCACAGGGGCCGGGTCATGCCAGTGACCCCAAGTTCCGACAGCCCCTTTATTGAGGGGTGGTGAGAAGGGGATATGAAAGAGCCAAACTATCCAACGCCATTGCAGGACATATTTTGCATAACATTACTTAATACTTTAACAGCCGAGTTGTGCACTGATAGTGTTCTTTTGAATCTGAATTTTGACACTGCAAAACGCGCGAATCGCGTGAAAATTTTTGGTAGGCTTACACAAAACCCATATGAAATCATTGAGTACAAAGACAAAAAAATAAAAACGGTTGGGGTTGTAGACCGTATCGGAGAAAACATACATTGTGTCGACACCACCTGGACTACCTGATGAAATAGCCAAACTTTCCTCTGTGAGTCGCTCACCAACTGACCCTACCGCATGACACACACTAGAGAACAGCAACTAGGCTTTGCGATATGGGATGCAATTGACGACATCTATAACCTGTGTACTGTGCCTACATTTTTCTTGGTAAGGTTGACAGGACTTATGCTATCTAGCTATGTGGAATGGAACTATTGAAGAAACTGGAGTGAATCTAAAGCGCGCGTAGCGCGCCAAAAATTTTGGGTTCTGATTAAAGAATTTGTCCTCTTGGAGCCACCCTGGCGCCACCCCTGCCTCAGAGTCTGGAGTATAGAATTTAAATGTCCAATTTTCCGCCCGACTGAGACAAAATATCTGCCCGATTTAGTCAGGTTTCTGACATTTGGGGGCGGCTGCCCCCCGGCCCGTACGGCCATGCCTGGACTACCAGATGAAATAGCCAAACTTTGCTCCGTGAGTAGCTCAGCAACCGACCGTACCGTATGACACACACAAGATAACAGCAACTATAGGCTTTGCGATCTTGGGATGATATTTACTATCATCTCTATATAAACTGTGTACTCTACCTACCGTGTAACTTGTAAAGTGAACAGGACTTATACTATCTAGCTATGTGGAATGGAACTTACAATATATTGGAGAAAGAAGAGTAATTCACAGCGCGCGAAGCGCGCCGAAAATTTTGGGTCATTTATAAGAGAAATTGCCCTCTTCAGAGCAAAAAAAAAAATAGGTATATCGTATATCATTATCAAGTTGAGCAGTGAGTTGAGTGAATTTTTTTGGCCCAGATCGCCAGTGGGGGGCGACTGGGGGAGCGACAAGCTTTCATGGGGGGGCTGTCGTCCCCCACGCCCTCCCCTGGCAACGCCACTGCGTTAAACCTCATCTAACTAATTAACTGACGAAATTCGCATCCTTGCTTCAAACGTGTACGAAGTAAAGCTTGAGAAATGTTCAATTAAATACAGTATGTATGTAATTTATGTAAACGTTAGGCGTTTCAAGCATGTTGTGTGTATAAATTAATGTTCTTTATATGGCCCAAGTATTGCGAAATTTGTTAAGGATATTACGAAGTACTGACCTAGCACACTTGTAACTATGTTTTTATGTCATGTCAATTTCTCGTTCAAGTGCAGTGAGCCAAAAGTATATAATCGGATATTTACAGGTCCGTGTCTAGAAATACTCCCATTTGCGACATGTATATATGTAAGCAAGATATTATAAACGGTTGAATCTGATCTTGAATTTCCAGGCTTTGTATGTTTGAACGAGTCACATGCCGAGGGGATTACCAACTTGTATCCCGTGACTGAATCCCAACCCGAAGAGCAGCTGCGGTCACTAACGGTCAACACGGTTTATATTCTAACCAGCCAGGGATAAGCTCGACTAAGGAGCTGTGGTCGTACCCTGCCGAAGCAGAGATCTCGAAGACTAAAGACGGGACCAGGCTACTCAAAGGACATTTTGAAATTGACGAAGGGTTTAGTGCATTTTGGGGTAGCCAACGGCCCAGTACATGTGTAATTTAATTGCCTCATTACTGCAAAAAGACTTGGGTAGGCTATTTTCATGGTCTCAGACTTGGCAAATGTCTTTTAATGCAGATAAATGCAAAGTCCTTCACTTTGGTCCTAAAAATTTCAGCTATGTTTATAACATGAATGGTAGCATTCTGAGTGATGTGTCTTTTGAGAAAGATCTGGGTGTAGTTATTACAGGTGATTTAAAGCCATCTAGACAGTGTGCAGCTGCTGCTGCTAGGGCTAATAGGGTGCTTGGATTGATCAAGAGGAATTTCAGTAGTTTTAGTAAAGAAATTGTACTAAATCTGTATAAGCAGTTGGTAAGACCCCACCTCGACTATGCAGCCCAGGCTTGGAGTCCCTTCTATGAAAAGGACAAGTTTCTTTTAGAGCAAGTTCAGAGGAGAGCCACTCGCCTTATACCCGAGGTGAGACACCTACCTTATCATGTCAGACTTAAGCATCTTGGGCTTACCACCCTGGAGTTGAGAAGGATTCGGGGGGACATGCTTTAGGTGTACAAATTTCTCTCTGAAAGGAATCCTTGTCATCTTGCAATTATTTAAAGGTTCAATGTGATTCTCGGGTTCGAGGCCATTGTAAGAAGCTAGTTAAGTGTTTTGCAAGGCTCGACATTAGGAAGTTCAGCTTCTCTCATAGAGTTGTTAACGAGTGGAATAGTCTGCCTGAGTGGGTAGTTAACTCTACATCTGTGCACTGCTTTAAGGTTAACATTGACAAGTTCTTCCATAACTGTGGTAGGATCTAATTTGTGCTGGGCTCGTTTGGTGTTGGTTGGTTGTTTGTTTTCAGTTAAGCTTGTATGGATTTCAGGGCATCTTATGGGGCCTTAGCCCTCCTTTGCCCTTTAACCTGTTATGTTATGTTATGTTATATGTAAGGGCCCATATTAAGTGAACTTGTAATAAGCGGGATATTGTTGTTTTTTTCAAGTGAAATGGAAAAGCTAGAGTGGTTTGAAATATCCTAATTTCAAAAATTAAATTTTGAAAGACAACCTTTCTCTTGTCTGTTATTTTAAGCTATTCCTTTTACACTCCTGCATTTGGGAGAGAAAACGGACACTTGTCCTGTTTAGGGGGAAACAGTTACACCAACGTATGGCTATAGCGAGAATGGAAGATAAAATGTGTGCTTTTTGAAGGCAGAATTGTAATATCCTAGTGTAATAGACCTTCAGGGAGGACAATAAGCTTTCAGATAATACGTATAAATTCCCAAATATTTTCACGATTTAGGTTTGCAACCAACTGTAAATTTTGGATCAAAAGCATCTGTGGAGAAACAAATTTGCTCTTTATCTAGAATTATTATTTTAACACAATTGATGCAAACTACAGCTGCATAAAACCGTTCTTTTTTATTTAAGGTACCCCATGCGTAAGAGTGGATTGCTGAAGTCAATAGCAATTCCCAACTTAAAGTTTACAGGACTTTTAAGGAAGTAAAACTAGAAAATTAACCTCCTATTCTTTCTCTAAGATAGGTTTTATTTTTAAAGGTACCGTTTCAGGTGCGGATCCAAGGTGGGGGGGGGAGGGGTTTCCCTACCTCAGCCCCCCTTTTTTCGCCACATCAACAATAACACTAAATACGCTAAAATTAGCACAATGTTAATCTAGGAGAATATTTTGAAACATCTGGATCAGCGCCTGAGTTTAGCAACACTGAAGAAACCCCTCATGGCAGTGAACGACAGGTACATAGGCGTACAAAGCAAGGGGTTGCAGGGTTTCCCAACTTGTAATGTGGGGAAAAAGAATATTTCTGCCCCCTCTTTTCAAGGACAAAAGTCCTTTATTTTCCCCTCTGTACGTCCAAGTCTTTCAATGAAATATCAAATGTTTCTTAATAAATATACATTAAAAGCCTATATTGTATCAACCCTCAAAATATATAAATTTTTGTCCTAGGGAAGGGGATTAAACCCCACCCGGGATGGCGGTCTATGTAGATAACGCTGGAAGAATTCGCATATTATGTATTCAATTCGCATATATGTATCCGCTGTAAACCTGGCCAGGATGAGTACCACTATTTTAACCCTACTCGACCGTGTTTTCGTTGGTTCTTATAATTCTGGAAGGTTGTTCCCATTCGTCAGTGTTTTCCTTGGTGCATCTCGACCACCCTTAATGTGTTTCTTACTTTGTCAGCTTTTATTGTCTGCTGGTTGTCAATTTTCAAATTTACCCGAACATGAAAATCAGGAGGGTCAATGTTCACGAGTCAAGTTTTACCAAAACAAAACAATCTTCATACTAAACTTATTTGTTTCACTTTCAGTTAAATATTTCAGTTGAAATAAATATCCCTGAACTTCAATAAATGTGTAGAAATATTAATTATAAATTTTTACTACCGTCACATGTAATATTTTCATTGTACTTCACAAGTTTGCTTCATTGTTTACACGTTATGATATTTTAATGAATCGTATGCATTTTTCCACCTGCAAAAAAGGTGTCTCTTATTAAAGCTAAGTTGAGATTGTTTTTATAATATGTTGTGCATCACTGTATAGTGCTCTTTGTGCATTTATTTTAGCCTGTCGAATTTTTGCCTGCGTATCCACTCTTTAGCTTCTGCCACACAGGCTAATCGTAGTGATGAGCGGAACGAAAATCTTCCTCGACTCCGCGGATTAGTCAAATTTAGAAACCATCAACAAGATAAGCGAAAATTTTGGCTGTGTTATTTTGCTTCAGTGTTTTTCAAGTAATCTTTTATTTGATAGTTGAAGCTTCTGCCTATACTTTTATTAAAGCCTTGTATGACATTAAATAAAATAACCTGGTTTACCTATCGACTTTTAATCATGAGTTAACCATCCCAAGAAATGGTATTCGCACCAAGACTTAAAGAGTAAAACTTGAATACTCAGAAAAAGCAAGTTATACGAAAAAAAAATTAGTAATTTTTTCCGAGAGTTTTGGTACATGAAAGGATTTCCCTATTACATTTGTTTAAAGCATCATCTCCTCAATTTAAGATGGATAAACGGAATTGCAAGTTCAATACTGTCTCTTTAACAAGAGAACAAGAAGTTTTCTCAAACTACAAAAGAGACCAACTCCGTAACAGTTCCTGAAAATTTGCCAAAAGATGTTCATGGTTGCTCTAAGTTAAGAAATAGTTATCAAAACAATTTCAACCCCTCATCAGCCCCACATTTTTTTTAAAAACTCTGACAGATGCATGTCGCATATACACAGAAATAGCTATATGCCAACAGAATTCATAACTACCCCCAATAAATCAACAAGACCATCCAATCCCCCCTCTCTGGCTGGGCTAAAAAGAACCATGAAGATACGATACATTGTGTACGATAAAAGTTTTAAAGGCTGCTGAATTTTCGTTTAAAAATGTAATGATTTTTTGTTCCTGTGATTTGACAGCAAAAAATCGGAAGATTACTTTCAAGCCAACAAAATCTGAAAATAGAGAACTTTAGCGAATCCAACAGCTGACCAATACCCAATACATTGTAAAGCACCTCACTGGGAGAAAAAAAAATAAACCTGGCGAATAAAAAACAACCGTTAGTTGTTAACTCCTTTGACAATTAAGGCCTTGCTATGCTTTAAAGGGAAATATTATTATTTAAAATGGGCCAACATGACACACAACAAAAGCATTTATAATCATCATTAAAATCATTCAGTCCAACAAGTAAACTCAACACTCTAAAAATGTCCTAGTCAAATTTGAATAGAATCTAATCAATAGGGGCACGAACCGGAATCTTGTCAAATCTTTGACTAGATTCGGCTCATAAATGAAACGAATAGTTTCATTTTTGAACCATTTCTAGTCAATTTTGAAACAAATGTTGTCATACATTTGAGAAAATTCCGGTTCGTGCCCCAATTGACTACATGTTTTTTTAGAGTGAAACAATAGCTTCATCTTTGCAATTAAAATATAATGCATAACCACAGAGCAGGATATAGAAACTATATCCTGCTCTATGTGCATAACAGGAGTTACGGATGTTGCATCATTTGAAATTTGGAAAGTTTGGGCCAACAAATTATTTTTGAGCTACAAGAAACCTAATTTCTTTCTATGAGAACCATATTTCTTAAAAAATAAAGCAATCATGTTGCCTTATTTCGAATTTCCTATCATTTTGTATCTATAAATCATGGTTTTAAAAATATGAAAATTATACTGTGCCACAAACGCAACCTTTCCCTTTAATTATTCTGATATAGAAATCAAAGCCATCTACAGTTGAACTCATTACATTACGGTAATCTGAAAGATGCCTACAAGTAATCAAACGACTTAGTTGTGAGTTCAAAGTATGCCATATTAAAGTTCAGCTGACAAGAGTTTTGAAAAAAGTCTGAGACAAATATATGGACGATATGGGGGGAAGGTTTCAGTTGAGGTTTCCCCTCCCCTTTGAGAAATATTTGTTATCTTGTTTTCATGAGATTCTCATATGCAAAATGGTTACACCTTCTGTCAGTTAGTACAAACAATTGTCTTTCGAAGGTAAAAATAAAGTAGAAGAAGACCGTATATTTTCTGCTTACCTAGATTTTATGAGCTTGTTTTCCTTTGCCGCATTTCTTAGATTTAATGTTTTTCTGTGGAATGAACTTTTCGATACATCATCCGTGTTACTGAGCTTTTTCCTAACCCTCCACTCATGACACTAGTAGCCTAATTTGCAACGATTCTAAATGTGTCGTGAAATAAATGTATTTCAAAAATTTAATGGGTTTTCGATTAACTCTAGGATATTTTTGGGGACACTTGGGAAGCCCGTAGCCGGGGGGGGGGGCAGGGGCAGCACTTCCCTAGAAATTTTTTCGCCCCCTGGAAAATTCATAATTATCATTGCCTTAATGCATATTAGTATGTATCCCCCCAGGAAAAGTTTCGCCCCAAAGCTATTTCGCCCCCTTCAGTACCTTGTCTGGGTACGGGTCTGACACCTGGTCGTCGGGGACAAAACATGGAAATCAGGGACTGTTCGTGAAAATCGGGGACGTCTGGTCACCTTAATCAAAAGAAAGCGAGGAATTCACATTCACCTATTAGTAATCAAATTAAAAACAGACGACCATTATATCCTATATTAAAGATGCACAAGAAAATACCAACTAATATAAAAATTGCTGCCAGGCCAAAAAGAATAATTGATGGCAATGCATTCCCGACCGAAAAATCTCTCAGTCTGTTGAATGATTCTTGCTTCCGATCGTTAGTCGACAAAAAATTGTAGGCTGTTCTGCTAGACAAAAATCATAATATCAGACTTTTGGAAGTAACTTTCAAAAAAAAACTCACAATACGACATGTGGCTAGTATTATGTACACTAAAAGCATCTATGAAATTTGCAACGTCTCAACTGCCTTTCTACAAAGCCTCCTTGAATTCATCTGAATAAGACATTGTTTTGAGAATTGCGCACAATTTAAAGAATATTATTTGCCATAAAAAATCAGGTCTTGTGGTAGATATGTGGCATTTCCATGTCTAAAGTTGAAAACAACATGGATCGATCCAAGAATCATTTCCGCTTACCAATGATGACCTCCTTTTGAGCATTTTGTTAATTATAGACCTCGAAAATGTTACGAGATAATATGATTTTAATGGAAAACGATGTCAATAATACCAAATAATTAAAAGCACTTTTAAAAATCTAGATTTCGGAATCACTGCGAACTGAAAACAATGCTCTAACCGTGGCTCTTCAAAGAAGAATTTATATCACCTCTAAATTAAACCTAACAAAACCAGACGATCTACTACTTCAGTTCCACCCCAAACCTTGTAGCAGAAAAAGTATCCGATAAAATAATAAAATCCGAATTTGTTACACTAAAATGTGTTACTGACATGCCTTTTCTAGCAAAAACGCTACCCGCCTTAATAAATTTCATCATGCATGTTCGAAAACTTTAGACGGACATGTATCGTTTATCCATAGGGACTGCTACAGTCTACTCTATTTCACTTACCCGTGCATGTTTGCTTAAAAATAGTAACTGTAATGACAAAAACACCGTAATATAAGTAATAAATTGTTGAACTATTTAATTTAGTTACGTGATTGCGACACATTTAGTCTAATACACTATATAGTTCCACATATACCAACAACCCAAACAAAAGTTCATATTTCACTGACTTAGCTACGAAAATACATTGCTAAGGATAGATATTTCTATTATATCCCACTTAATGTCAGGGTGGTGGTAGGATTTTCCCAACGAAGGAGCCAAGCTCCTGAACGGGGAATGGACAGCAACCCAAAGCCCCAACAAAGGAGACGGGTTGCTGGAAGGATGGTGAAAGCTAAATTTTGGGGGCTCTTTCAGCGGGAAAAGTTTTTAGTTTTTACTGGAGTAAATTTGAAAATGTTGTGTTGCTATGGAAGAATATATTTGAAAATTTCGGGTTTTCATTGAAGAATATATATATATATATATATATATATATATATATATATATATATATATATATAAAATTATATATATATATATAATTTATATATTTTGTTTGTATTGAGAAAAATTTGAGAGGCTTTTGTTAAAGAAGTTGCACCATTTGAGAGCAAACTCAACTAAACCGTCGGGGAGGCCAAGTCGCCGTAGGGAATTACATGCTTTATCGTACCCATTGAGGCTTCCTACCGCAATTGGGGGTACCATCCTATCCCGACGGGAGCCACGGCTCCTTCCCTCACCCAGCGTCACCCTTCTAAGTTTGATAGCTTTAAAACACCTGAATACACTGTTTGATTTTGTGAGAGCCTTTTGCGAAAAAGCGTAAAACGCAGATCAATTTCGACCTTTAAGACCTTTAATGACCTTCGACCTTTAATGACCTTTGACCTTACATCTTTGTATGGTAGGAAACTTTTGAAACATCGAAAGTTACATGTTTAGCGCCACACTCCATATTTTACAGAACCGCAGTGCTATAGGTGAGTCAGTTTCTGAAAGCTTTTTCCTCTGTTCACCACTAGTCTAAAATCGAAAGTTGTCGAAAACAGACCTTTCAACGTTTTTAAGTCTGTCAATTTTCTTGTTAAAGCCATGAAAATACTCTGTAAAAGGTTTGTTACTCCTTTTTTATCAAATTTGAGAGCTTAAAATTGTATAAATATTTCATTTTGACTAGTAAGATTTTGTGTGGACGTCATGCTTAAGTACAGCATGTCAAATATAGCAAACTTTTGAGAACTTGATCTTTAGACCTTTGGCCATGCATGCTCGAAACCTTTTAAAAATTGACAACCAACCTAAAAATTAACAGTTATATTATAAGCATCGCTTTTAGTAAAGCAGAGATACTTTACAAAATTGTACCGAATGGGTCAATTCTTAGAGCCCCCTTTTCAATTCGCAGCTAGACTATATTCACTGGATTTATTTTCAAAGTTCATTTCACATGACTTAATCCGGTTAGTTGTGGTAATTTATTCACAACCTAATAGGGCCAAGAACCCGGTTTTATCACTGTTGTCACATCAGACTAATAAAAGAGACCATTCAAAATGTAAGTAATTTAATTTGATTGTATTGTGTTTTTCTCTATCGAGCTCTAAATAACTTAAAACCTCGAAGGTTAACATCAGTGAAGTCTGCAGCCCGTCTGTCCATTCTCTTTTCGAACACAACAAAGTTATGTAAGTTATGAGAAGTGTTGGACTTGTAATCCAAGCATCGCTGGCTCTACTCTCGCCTGGGTCATTATATTGCGTCCTTGGGTAAGGTCCATCTCCATCTCCATCTCTCCACTCCATCTCCTCTCTCCACCCAGGTGTAAAATGGGTACCTTTGAGTAAATTGTAATCAGGAGCGCCGTTAGAGTTGCTGTCGCACTGGAGGGATTGTTTCGAGGACGATTTATCATTGAGCAGGGGTAATATTGTGCTCAACTTTTCACAGGACTGCCTAGATGTTGACATATTGAAAGTACTAATATTATATTGTTAAGTAGTCAAAGCACCGTATGGGTATACCCTATGAAACTTGTGGTCTAATCGGGGAACTTGAGCTAGTAGTAACCCTTCTCGCCAGTGTGTTGGAATTTTCCTCAAAGTCCCACTTTCTTTTTGAGATCTAAATTTGTTTCTAAAGCATGAGTTCTAAAAGTTGGAGAAATGTTTAGATGCAACTAACAAGGTCTAAAATGTACCATTCTCCCACCTGGAAGGTATTTCGTCCAAACGTTTTCTTGCAAGACATGGCTACTTGAATAAAACATGGCACTGAGCCAAACACTGCGCCACATGCGTGGCGTGGATGTACTTCTGAACTCATTATCCCACTGCTTTTTCTTTTAAAGTAGGAAGCCAACACAAAGGAACGTTGCTTTCTAAAGCTTACACCCACAGTCTTAATTAAAATATCGACTAGCCCCCTGTGGGGATCGGCGAATATTTTAATCGAAACCATTTTCAGTAAATATGTTTATATCATCTGCAGCTGGCCAAAAATAATAAAAAATAAAAAAATAAAATTTTTTTAAAAACAAAATGCATATCAATCATGCACCAATCAGGCGTCTTAGGTTGGTGGGGGACCGGGGAGGCGGTCAAAGCATTTTCGGATGTCATTGGCCTCTATGTCATGACATCTAACGATCTGATAGCACAGATTTATAAGAAAAATTTACAATTGGCCGGACCGAATCGAATCAAGACAACAGACTGCCAAGTTTGGAAGAAATGTTACCAGCAAAACTGCTTACACCTTCCTATGCTTCTCTAATTGATTTAAAACTGTATTTAAACTTTGCTTGACACTACATAACACATTTGTGTTGGTGTGTCGTTAAATGTCATCTAACTAATTAACTAACTCTTGATTTAAAAGAGTGAAATTCACTCTTTGACGATTGGCCTACAGTGACCACTCTTTTTTTGAGAGGAAATCGGCTGAAATTCCACTCTGCCCGGAGTGGTAGTTAACTCTTAAGGCGTAAAAATGCCACTCGATGGAGAGTGGGATTCCAGAGTGGTCACTGTAGTCAATCTTTTTGGTAAGTTTTCACTCTTTTACATTTAGAGAGTTGGTTGTAGTGACGTACAATCATCACTAACGTCGACAAGAGTACACAAAAGCCTCACTGCTTCATGTAGTTTCAAACCAGCGATAAGCACCCTTGTCAATCGAGCTACGCGGCTTGACTCTCCTCCCACGATGGCCTTTTTAATGTAAGTATACCGTCTTATGAATAACTGTGCTATCTTCAAAAATCAATGTCCGATATGATTTCTGAAAGAGTCAAACAGACTGTCAGCGTGACGCTGTATAGTATTAGAGTCGGAATGGCTAATTCCACCAATCCATTCGCACAGGGGGGTCAATCCGTATTCAAACGTGGGAGGGGGGGGGGACGGGGGACATACATGACTTAGCACAAACCAATCCCTTTGGTTTTGAAGAGGGGCGTCTTCCTATAGGCCCTTTCCTCCCCTCCCTCCCCCCACCTTATGATGACTGACGTTGTCCTATTCTAATAAGAATTATCATTTCAAAGTTAACATGACCATCATAGATGATCTGCCAGGAATTACTTCAAGATGTTATTTTCACCATGTCCCAAAATAGCTGAAACCACGCTTTGCAGCGTGGATCTTTGTCAGAGATCATGGACCCGACCAGGCCCGTTGCTAGGGTTATATGTTTGGGGGTGTGAAGGTCCCAAATTCCGACTGGCTGGATGTTTTTTCCAACTGAGTGGAGGCGTTTAAATTGCACTTTGTTATGCGCTCTGCGTTTTGTATGCAACAGTGGGGATCGTTCCTTTGTCACTACATAAATATGTCGTCCTGGGGGAGGGGTATAAGAAATTGAGAAATTTGTTAATCTTTGTAAGTTTTTGTTAATTTTTGTTAATTTTTGTTCATTTAAGGCTGCTTAGGTGCAAAACGGTGCTATCTTTGGGATATTTTGGAGCTGATCGTATATGGCTGGAAAATAATTTAGTGAATTCTAACTTTTCCTTCTGGCTGGATGTTTTCACTAACTGCAGCGGAGGCTCGTAAATTGCAACTTTTTATGCACCCTGCGTTTGTATATATACAGCAGTGGGGATCCTTCCTTTGTCACTGTATAAAGGTGTCATCCTGGGGGAGGGGTCTAAGGGGAAGGGGCGTAGCCCTCCCGTTTGAGAAATTTTTGTTAATTTAAGGTTCCTTAGATGCAAAATGGTGCTATCTTTGGGATATTTTTAGAGCTGATCGTAGTACAGCAAACGTGCGAAGGACTAGCAAGGGCGTTTTCAGAACGCTTTGAAGTCGTAAGTGTATTAACAATCACCATCTATACCGATAATGGCTTCGGCGAAGCGCTCGGTAAAAATTTTTGAAAAATGTTTAACGGCAACAACGTACTTTCAACCTTCCACATCATGCTACAAATTAGACTGGATGCAGTGGCGTACCCAGGATTTCTCGAGTGGGGGGATGCAGTATGTTGTGTGACCGCCGGCCTAGGGGAGGGTCTAAGGGGAGGGGGTGTCCTTCTCCCCTTTGATTTTTTTTTTGAAAAAAAATTGGGTGTCCTTACATGCAATCTGGTGCCACATATGTTACCTTTTTTAAGTAAACTTTGTGTTAAAAAATTTACGTATTTTTAGGAACTAAAAAATAGGCATCAGTGAGGGGGGAGCATGGCCCAATGGGGTGTCTCCCTCCCCTTTGAAAAATTTTGAAAAATTCGGTGTCCTTACATGCAATCTGGTGCCAAATATACTACCTTTTTGAAGTAAATTTGTGTTAAAAAATTACGTATTTTTAGGAACTTAAAAAAAAATCGGAATCAGTGAGGGTGGGCATGGCCGAATGGCCCTCCCCTCTGCGTACGCCACTGATTGAATGATCCCATATTGATGCGAGGCCCCTACAGATGTTTGGAGATGTATGTCTGTTTTCGGAAAGTGTTGTAATCAGAATAGTTCCATTTATAATTACCTTTTTAATCGTCATGAGAAGGAGTGCAAACCGTGACGCATGCGCGCGAAGGGCGCCGAAATTCTGTCATTGAATAAGATTTCCCTGACGAAATCTGCATTCAGAATCTGCATCGAGACACTTAACCAAACCTACATGCCACTCAAATAGCCAGTCAAATGGAGCCACGAAACTACTTTTTTACGCAAATGTGGGGGGACATTTGATATTGTGTCCCCCGCCCATCGAAATGTGGGGGGACTTGTCCCCCGCCCCCTTGGGATTGACGCCCATGCATCCGCAGACTAATTAAAATTTCAGGAAAAATCTGCAGGGTCGTTTGTTGCAGTTTTTCAACCAGCGGCATTTACCGTATATACTGTGAGGAAATCTGGGTAATTGTTTTTCATAGGTAGGCTACTCTCAGAATTTCGACATGCATTTACGGACCGTGTAGGCCTGTATGTATTTATACGTCGACAGTGCTGCATCAGATATTACCCACCGTATTACACACTGAAGTTAGTCCCGGAAAGGACAACAAACTTAACTGACCAACCTCTCGACCCCCAGACTTTTACATCAAGTGTCTGTCATGTGTGGTCCCATCTCAAGTCGCTGAAAAGAACAGATACTACACACGATCTTCGCCAAAAGGCCTTATGGCAAGTCCTTTCACCATTGCCTCACAACTCCACTTAGGGGAAATTAATTTCACTTATACATAGAGAAAACTTTAGTATGATGGGTGGAGGCTCTATTTAAAATGTATGGCGTCAAGGAGAAGGATTACAAGGCCGATCGTTTCGCACAAATCGAAGAAGTTACCACAAAAAACTCCCCTAGGGGCAGTAAATAAACTTACTGTATAATATCCTTATGCATATGACTAAATTTGTTCCTCTTTCAAAAGAAAATAACATATTTTAATGTGCAGTCTTGAACTACCAGTGGGAAACACGCTTGGATCAGTAACGTAGTCAGATGGGTATAGGGATACTTAACCTCTCAGACGAAATTAACAAATGCGCACACCAACAAAAGTTAATTTGTGTACGGACATGATGGGGCATGCAGCGTATCAAACTGGGCACTGGAAGTTGAAACCAAAATAGTCAGTGTGGTAACAGCTTACTTGGATCTATATAAAAAATAGACCTCATGCTCTGACGTCACGGACGTCATTTTGGCGGCAAAACAATGGGGAGCTTTTATGGGGTCGGTTGGTCATCCGGGTCTTTCCGTTACCCTAGCAACTTTGGAGTGAAAACAACAACTGACTGCAGTAGGACCATATGGGAACACTTAACGCGCTACACCACTGGAGTGAAAACATCCCTGGACTACACTACGCTTCCGATTACGCGCAATACATTGTTTTCACTCCAACACATTGTTGCCATGACGTGTCACCGACCGACCCCATAGATTGCACGACGCGGACGAGCGCTACGCGGCGTTTTCCCCACAGCTCACGTCGTCGCGCTGACGTCTGCGCCCTGAAACTATTGTGCTTTAGATTTCTACGACGAGGAAAATGACCGTCGTGTGATAAGTCAGTGGCTTTCACTCATGGTTCTGTTCCCACATAGGTTTTCTTTGATATAAGACCGTAGAAATGTAGAAGCACGTAACAGGACTTCAGAAGGTTTGAAGCAATTGCATTCAGTTAGTTAGCTGTCAAATTATATGAAAATGATTCATCTTTTTAACAGCGTAAATTCCAAATTTTTCTATAACCAACCGTTTGATTTGCAATACATTTTTCTACAAAATCAGAATTTACACATGTCAAATAATTTGCATTTCAAACGTCTGGTCATCAGGGTGGCGCCAGGTGGGGGTGTTTATTGTTGTACTTCATCGGTCATATTAATTCAATTGCATCCCAATTTTGTATATAGGCCATAGCCTGTAGTTTTCAGGGCACAAAGTTTGCTCACATACTGCCACAAGTACGTTTTGTTTTTAGTTAGCGTGTACATGGCATGCAGATCACGATGGCGTGTAAACTTCCTATAATTAGGCCACAGGGTTTTGGTAAGGTTGTGTTTAGACACTCAATATAATGGCTGCCAAGGAAACACTCAAGTTGCTGGTTGGTAATGGTTAGAATAAGTCAACTTACATACTGGCTATACTTCATATTTTTTCTTTTATTGGAGAAGACTTTCCTTGGGAGGGATTTCATGGGAGAGCCTAAACACCTCCCAGTGCGAAATTTTTATTTATAAATGTAGAGGGGGGGGGGTACCAAGCCCATGCCAATTGGGGGATTGTTTTCCCCTACAAGATAAAAACTACCATTGCCTTAACGCATTTTAGTATATATCTCGCCTCCTGAAAAATACTTTGCCCCTCCCCCAGTTATCTCGCCTCCCCCTTCAGTACCTTGTCTGGCTACAGGCCTGGAGCTTACATACAAAAACAGTTTCTGCTTCAGCAGTTCAAACTCCTCAAGGGATCGGTATAGCTGCTCAGTCTGGTGTAAACCCTGCATAACTCGTGGCCATGTGAATAAGCAGTCACTTAGCCATGATCATGGGAATAAGCATATGTAAATCTAGGTTAGGCTAATTTCTTTTAGGGTTTGAAGGTTACATGCTACAAGCACCGTTGTTCTGCTAACGCAGCACTAACGCCGGTCACGCCCTATGTCTTGGCCCGAGTAGTTCAGCTGTACATAATAGGCTACAGTCTATATATACTTATAGTTCAGGGCACAAAGTGCACGGGTTTACGAATAAGGTCAGGTGACAGAGGACAAATTGAAAAGCTAGGTTTATAATAATTCATGCCTTTGGCTTATAATAATTCATGCCTTTCAGCCAAAAGTATTAGTTTGCTTTTTTTCATATAGTCCGTCCGAACCGTCAACACCTTGGTAGGCTGCTAACGTTATGAGTCTAGGACTTACACTTTATAGTAGCCCCGCTATTATAGTAGGCCTATTAGATACACTGTCCTAGGCTTAGCCTAGGGTTAACGTTTGTTACTAACCCATCTCTCAATTATTTTGCTAACCAGGGCTGCCACAGATGAAATGCATAGTTGTGTGTTTTCAGGGTAATATTTATGGAATGACTGTTTGTCAATCGTAGAAAATTTCAGGACAGATACCTTCCTCCCCACCCGTCGTGGAATCATCTTTCCATGCAACTGTGTATTGATGTATATGACTCAATGTTACTTATCATGCATTTTTGTTACATTACCATCAATTTTGTTACAAACCAGGAAGTGAGATTTATGTGTGTATAGCGCATCTCTACACTCTTAGTGTAAAAGAGTGAATTTCACTCCAAAAGAGACTATAGTTTGGGACCACTCCTAGTAAGAGTGAATTTCACTCTGGGTGGAGTGAAAATTCTCTCGAAGTAGAGCGATATATCATTCCATGCGAGTGAAGTATCGCTCTATTTGGAGTGAATGTTCACTCCACCCCGAGTGAAATTCACTCTTACTTAGGAGTGGTCCCAAACTACAGTCTCTTTCGGGGTGGATTTCACTCTTTTGCATTTAGAGTGTACAACAAAATATGCAAGACATTTCATAATGAAATCAGCGCTGCCCATTTAATAGGTATTACTTTCAGCCTAACAAGTTGGTTACATGGAAGAATGCACCACCGAGGTACCACCAAATTAGAATATCATATCCACTTCATTCAAGGTTTTAATTTAGAACATTTTATTATGATATAAGGTTAACACAAACAAGCGTCGTCATTACGAAAAACACTTCACCTGAATACCATTTAAGTAGGATAATTTTACCTTCCACTCATCTTCAAGTATTTTATTCAAGTGGTTTCCAGATACCCGCATGTCAAGCTGTCCAAAGCCTTATATACGCCCTAGAAAACTTTTGCCTTTAAAAGACTGCAAAGTCACAACCCCGGAACCATTTCTAAATATTCTCACTGAACTTTTTCAAATCTTCATTTATCAACAGAGCTGAATGCTTTTTCAAATGGGTAACAATGAAATGTAAATCACTTTATAATGAAAAGTTTTACAACTTTGCCATGTAATCCGTGCGAGACAAAACATTGAACTGAGATGGAACTTTCACAAGTGTAATTGAAAAGTCAACCTAAATATGTGATTGCCGGGGAAATGGAAGTCAAAGGTCAGGGCTTAAAGTGGAAGATTAAAAGTGAAATAAATGCAATTTTGTATTAAAAACTAGGTTCCTTAACGGTTACATCGATTTGTTTTAAATGTAGGGGAGGGTGCCTCACGCGTCACGGCAAAGAACTGTATTTTTTCGGACCTCAGACTCCAAGTCAGAGATCTAAATTAGTTCAATGTATGTGCGTTTCATTGCTTTGTGTTTTGTTTTGCGTGTGTGTGTTTAGTTTTTCTTCTTCTTCTTTTTGGGAGAAAAAAAAAAAGAAGTGGGTATCACACTTCTTGCAGATACTATGAACATTTCCAAATGCTCTCAATGTTTGTCGTTGCCGTGGTAACTTTCATTTTTGGGGACTGGGCTGGAATTGCCTCTAAGTTCGAATCTAGTTTCAGTCCATTCTTGGTCAAGTCTGGTTCACAGACATCTTATTCCGAGCCAAAGCCAAGTCCAAGAAAGAAAAACGAACTCGATTCTGGAGTCCGACAGCGAATCGAGTGCAATACAGCACCTGTATCTAACCTTGGACGTCAATAAATGAGTTTGAAAATTCACAGTACGGGGATTTTGCTGTAACACTGATCAAGATTGCGAATGTTTTTGCATAGATAACAATGCTTCAAACGACCCCGCTAAGACCAGAGATTATACTTTACGGCCGAACTTCCCTCCCAAATTCAAGATCTGCTACACCTACATCATCAGGGATATTTTTTCTTGGCCAGTTGACCACTTTTTATAGCATAACGATCATTTTTCGGTATGAAAATACGACCAAATCATTCCAGCCCTGTCGCCAACCAGTGGTAATGTCATGTGTTTACAAATTACATGAGTCTAACGTTATAGCTAAAACTTAGCCTACAAGTACAACCTTAGCAGCAAACTGAACAGGCTAATACCCTAACATTGAATGTAAACGGTACGGCACACGCCCCTATGGGCACATCTCTTAATGCCAAACATGACAGGCAAAATTGAGTTATGTAATCATACTGGCCGTATATTTTCACGATTTGAAGAAAGAAAATGCCGTTTCCCAGATATTAAGAATAATATTTGTACAATATAACATTAAACTTCAACGGAAAATCACACGAAAACACGAACATCTTACAGAATTGATCGCTGGTGTTGTTTGTCGCCGTTGCCTAGTTATGAAATATGACGTCACACGCTATCTCGCGTTGCCTTTTTCACCACAACGCCAAAATGATGTGACTCCCGTTGTCAAATCCCAGTGACGAGGTGAAGTACACGCATCAGCAGGGCGCAAGATTTGACATCATTACGTCGGAACGACGTCCTCGTCGTGCTATCTAAAGCTCCCTATATTGAAGCGCATGGCACGCACGACGTACATTTCATCCGCGCGTAGTAGATTTAAGCGCGTATCCCCCGGTACACAAATCAGCTGTCTGCATTTGTTGGTAATGTTTGCAATGATACGCGCTTGTCTCCACTGGAGGGCTTAATTTTCTGTTCTGTGATGCCATATGTTCATAAGGTCTATTGAAAACCTACCCAAGAAAGAGCACAAAATAACCAAGAAAGAAAGCCAGGAAAAGCCTATATAGGATTTTCAACAGGCTCGAATCAATATTTACCATTTTTGTTGTAAACGCAAGCTTTTGCCCCTCAACAGGATTTAAAAATCTGGTGGTGATTTTGCACTAGACAGTAGTATACCTAAAAAGCTTCTTCTCATAGATTTTTACTCCAAGATGTGGAGGTCTCCAGGTTAAAACACTCTTGGAATTGTAATAGTGTGTTTCAGTTTACTTGTTAGATCAATACTGTACATAATAATTTTAAAACAATAACAAGACTGTTCCGGACATCTCAGTTAAGCACTACCAGTATATATTTCGCAGCTGCCAAAGTGACACGGCAGTTTTCAGAGTAGACGCTTTCTGCAGGTTATCATCTGTGCAGTAAATAAAATGTCCAACCTTGTTTAATAGTCATTTGGCTTCAGACTTGAAGATAATATTACGGCAGCTTTGGATCTTACAAAGTTAAGGCAGGGAAAGAATTTTCATAACACAGAAAATCGGTTACAATATACATTTTTCATTTCATTCACCTCTCGAGTCGAAGCTTAGCCTATCCGCAAAATCATGCCATACCTCGGTTTCCTTGTTCAGTACAAGTTTGTGGGGTGGGAAGCACGGACTTCTCACAATATGGACAGAGCATTCTACACTAACTTTGTGTGCGTAAAATATAGCCACCATACGTACGTGTTAAGCTTACTAAGATAACTGCAGTTAAATGTCTTCTACATAAACCATGGATTTACTCAAATGTTTAGCATACACTTATATGCGACAATTTGAGACAAAAAACGTAGGAGTTTCTTATAAGAGTTACAAGGACTAAAATGCTTTCAAGCAATTCAACACAGTGTGTTATAGTCCTTGCCTCTTTTCGATTGCAACAAACATTTGCTTAAAGGGAGATTGCAGTCGCCCCAAGTTTATTTCCAGAAATCTGCTAAATCTTACTAATCTCCTTTTATTTTGCTCACAAGTATCTTCACTATGTTTCTGTATAAAAACATCGAATATTTAGGGTAAACCAAACAGTTATTCTGCATGAATTTAACAAATAAGTAAAAAAAGTATTGTCACATGATTAATCAGAGCCATTTTTGAATTAGGATGACGGGGTACACTAATTCAAATGGGGGGGGGGACTGCATTTTCCCTTTAAACTATTTTTTGACCAAGTTTGTGAATATTCGATAAACTAAAAAAATAGTATAATAGTTGCTAATCATAATGGACCTCCTTTGACTTTTCCCAATACTTCATTAAAGTAGCCATGACACGTACATTGTAATAACGGGAGAGTAATTTAGCTTGAAAGTACACAAAAAGCTCTTTCCATAACCATAACTGTTTTCATCACCTTTATAGCCTTCACCATTAATAAGAAATTAATGTTTTCAAAAGTTGCTCCAGGAGGAAGACTGTTGAAAATGAGATTTCATGCCAACAAAATAATGACGTCATATTAGGAACACCAGCCTCCGTACACTGAACCTGGCGTACAACATAGGCCTACTACACTGTTATGAGATTGTAGCGACTGCAATTCGCGGCAAGTCTAGAAAGTTTAACTTTATTCTGTCTGTAAGAAAAAAAATCGAGAGTGGTGTCAGTCTATTATCCTTTTGGGGCTGCAGTACTACTGATAAATATCCTTGATTGAAAACCGAAAGAAGAATGAAAAACTCGGTAGTGTTCTATGTTCCAAGAAAAGGACCAACTTTGTTGAATTTGCCTCCCATGCACGGACTTTTCATAAATATGGATAGGTTATCAGGTGTCAAAAAGGGTCGTCATCGAAGAACGAAGTTAGTCCTACCAAGATAGACGCTGGATTCCCACTTTCGTCTGCGTATTTTTATGATGAATCTACAACATTTCAGACGACATGTAACGTAAACTAAGAAAGAAAAGAGGATTCTTCATATCATTTGTTTACTTTACACACTGAACATTTGCTAATGCTACGAAAATATCGGCTAAGTCCGCATTTCCAATTCGTCGGTCAACAAGTGTAAATACGCTGCCCTGACGAAATTGAATTAAAACTGGCATGTGCACGGCGTAATGAACCATCATCGTTTAAAAAATATAAGAAGCCTGGACTGTTATATTTATTCAATCCACATCCGAATGGCCGGAATACGACTGATTTTTGTTCAATCTATGAAAACTAATTGACTTAAAAATAATCGCGCGGTCAGTTTCACTCACTCGAAGCTCACAGCCCTCAGAAATGTATCTCGCTTAATTGTTACAGAGGGGATTTGTTAACATAGGCATATAACGCAGTGGGTTTGGAGGCGGCATTCCCCTCCGCCAGTATAATAGTGTCAATTTCAGGGTAAAAATATCGATTTTAGGGTAATTACACTCAATTTTCATGGTTAACATTCGTGCCATGATTGTTTCCCAATCAGGGAAAATTTCAGGGCAAACTCCGACCCCTCTGTGAAATGTCTTTCCACACGAGTAAGTTTGTAACCTAGTAATTCCATGGTATAAACTTACCCCATTACTCAGATATTCTATTCCATATTGTTTGACTGCAATCGAAAGATCGTTCATTCAATGCAAATAATTAAAGCTTCTTTTTATTAATAAAGGTGCACATATTTCTTCATTCAGTTGACACGATAGAGGTTCAATACCCTGCTGTGTATACAATTTACTTCAAATTTTACCTTCCATCTTTCCTACTGCGAAATGAAAAACGACAGTTTTTTACTGCTGGAGGGAAACGAATCAATCTAAAATTTTCAACATACAGTCAGTCTACAACATCACTGGACGACACAGACATGTTGAAAGTTTTATGAAAAAGATTATGCAAAAAGAGAGACAAGTCTATAAACGAAAACTAAAAACAAAAAACAAATAAATAAATAAATAAAAAGGTAATGAACCTTATACTGTGGCTCACTGGCTACTGGACTGCTAAGGTTTCTGTTTGATTTAGGCTAATAAAGCCATGGCAGCATTAAGCCGGCAAGTCTTAAACTGGTCAACATTTGGGTGGTCTGGGTAGATTCGGGACCTTTCGAAAGTTTTAAGATTAGGGAATATCCATTTAGGGCCTGTAGTTTGGCACGTAAGTTGACAATAGGCAAAACACTTCAAACGAACGTGAAATGCAATTGTTTGCATAGTTGTGTCGGTTTTAATCTGACCTGTAGCCAGACAAGGGTACCGAAGGGGGAGGGGCGAGATAGCTTCCATGGGCTTAATATTTCCTAGGGGACGAGATGTGTTTAAAACCTATTGAGGAAATGGTAGTAGAAAATTTTCTAAAGGGAGATCATTTTTCCAGGGGTACCACTGCCCCTGGCCCCTCCTTGACTACAGGTTTGTCTGGAAGTGTGTGAGTGGCTTAAGCGATCAAATTTGCCGATTATATGTTTAAGATGTGGATAATTTATAAAGCAGGCCCTCACTATCTGATCATTAGGAGATAAATTCAGATTAATCTACCAGAGTTGTGTGTTTGTTTTAGTTTACGTATATGATGATCACGATAACCAAAGAACTCATTAACTAATGGAGATTAAGGATTACAGTAAACATTCAAATGTAAGGGCAACGTCATATGCGATCAACGCCGAAGTTAGATCTTTGTAAATACAACACAAACCAGAATTGGTCCTTAGTCTGCACGCAACTTTTTTAATCAGGTTAATGGAACAATTTTTTAATGGAAAATTCAAGTGATCGCATTCCTTTGGCGGGGTACATGGTCTACATTTACAGTTTTCGCCGGAAAATCCCCTTATTTTCAGGTCGTACCGTTTCAGATTTATTTATCAACCTAATAGACCTTATGCATTGCCGTCATGCGACGTCATTTTGGCGGCAAATAATTACACTGCACGCACGACGTAGACTTCTCACTCTAGCTTAATAACTTACGTGCGTATCCTACCGGTACACAAATCAACTGTCTATATTTGTTGGTGTAAGTTGCAATGATACGCGCTTACCTCCATTGGAGGGGGTATTCTCTGTCCTGTGACGTCATATGCATAGGATCTATTAGAAAATTCAACTTAGGGGTATATTTTACGTAACTTGTATTCACCACACCCACACTTATCATGTAAAAGATATTGGTAACTTAATCCATTTTGTAATACCAACTTACCGTATATATCTAGTTGTCTTACCCAACACACTGAAAAAGTGGCGTAAAATTTTCACCAACCAGGAGGGCACGTGTGTGAAAATACTGAAAGTAGCTTAAGTTTGACCAAGAAATGCGGATAAATGGATTAACCGTTAATTGGGTAAACTTTACCCAATTTCAGTATTTTCACATACGTGCCCAGTGTTGGTGAAATTTTGCCCAACTTTTTTTAGAGTTTAGCCTAATCTTAATATCCAGTTCCCCATAGAACCTTTTCCAAATAGCAACTACAATGGGACAGAGTTTTGGTATGCACTTGTTTTGTCAATGGCATTTTAGTGTGGCCAGAAATGACCCGCACCAAAACTCTGTCCCATAACCCTTTGTAACTGCTATTTGGAAGAGGGTCTTTTACTGAACCTTACCAGGGAGTTGTTAGGACCTCCGCGATCTTACATTGGGAAGATGGTTGTGATAGTGGAATAAATCTGCTGGTGTTTCTCGTTGCCTATAAGTCATTTATTGCAATAAGTAAGAAGCCGGCTGGACGTCTTCTGTATTAATACATACCACGACAGTATGCCTCATAGAGGGGTAAGGACTGGGAGGGCGGGATGTGTGGACCTGGGCATGGACTCCAATTTTTCCAAATGACGGAAGCGTTTTCTTTTTACAAGTAGCAAGTACTTCAAACAGAAGGATAAAAGCATTTTTAAAGATGCCCCAGCTGCTTGGAAACTTCCCGTCCTTTCTTATGTTATTTTCCTGAAACCCCTATGGCTCATTGCTGCAATATTGCTAGTATAAACCACGTGGTTCATCACGCACCTTCTTTTAGGGCTTTAGATTATGACAGATAAGTAAGATGAAACGGTAAAGTGTGTGCCATGTCTAATTTACATCAAAATATTCATGTATAGCATACTTAAAAAAAAAAGAAAAAAAAAAACTGCAGCGAAAACTTGAAGCTTCTCCCCAAGGAGTAACGACCTAGGAGGGACACAAGGATAAACCAGAGTACCTCAGATGGCTCCTTAATAAGGCAAGCAAGAAAAGTCTTCAGTAGCTTTCAGAAATGTATATTGATGTCTTGTGTAACAACTGCGCAAAGTGAAGTTGCCTTTAGTTCTGTGTAATGCGCCGTGTAGATATGAAATTTTAGACGAGAATTTTGCTATCATAAAATTAGTTTGCTTACGCCATCATGCTGTTCAAACCATTTACTTGGTTCTTTAAGTTTACCAACATAAGCCGCTCACGACACGAGAAAAGGAAAAGTGATATACCGTCAAATATTCTTTTCTCCTTGATTATTATACTATCTATAAACAGAAAGTACTTTAGATACCTTAGCCATATCTGTATTCATTTAATTGCTTGGAAACAGCTACATCTGAGCATGCCCAAATAACCCTTAAACAAGCAACTGGGTTAGGATCAGATAGAACGAATTCACAAGGAAACACATCGCTTCTTGGGAAGCTGTTGAGCTCACGTAGGAAGGATCAGTGGCTTAAAATATTCAGTTTTGATTGTAAAGAGTTTCCCTAGTAGTTTAGGACTAAATACAAGTTGCATTTAACACGGCTGAAATGGCGGACGCCCAAATTTGGATGATACTTGAGATAGCATTCGGTATTGCTGGACTTTTGGGCAACGCTTTGGTTTTGTTTGTCTTTTTTCGTACCAAATCTCTGCGGAGTTTGATCAACTTGTTCATTATCAACCAGTCTTTAATTGATTTTACCACGTCAGTGGTATTTTTGGTGCTCCATGTAAGTCCGCCGATTTCATTGGATTCGAATTCCACGTTCCATCAAATTTTCTGTGCAGTATGGCTTTCGGAGTACACGCTCTGGGCCCTGTTGATAGGGTCTAGTATGAACCTATCCTGTATTACTCTGGATAGATACTTTGCTGTGGTCTTCCCTATCAAATACAGGAAAACTGCTGGACGGAAAGGTACGATTCTTGCTGTAACTGTTGCGTTTACATGGACAGGGGGATTTATCTTCGACTGCTATTGGGCCTTTATTCAAGAAATTACCCCAGACGGTTATTGCATTCCTGTTTGGAAGTCCAAGGTATTACAGGGTGTGATTGGATTTTTCATTTTCATTGTGACGTATCTTGGCCCACTAGGCATCATGGTTTACAGTTACTTGTGTATCTTGTGGAAACTTCGTGTTCAAACTCGTCTGATCTCAGAACAAAATGACCGTGACGATCAAATGGCTACTGTGTCTGGTCGTAATAGAGTCACACAATTTGCAAGTGACAATGGTGGCAATTTGAACCACTCAGATCAGAACCAGGTGGCTACTAAAAAGTCCAAGAGGATGAACCATGCAAAACATAGTGTCCTGAAAACAATGCTATCAGTTTCTTTGGTTTACGCCATTTGCTGGGCACCTATTGCCTTCAGCTACCTGTCTTACAACTTTGGTGGTTACTTAGACTTTACCAGCACTTTTTACCTTATTACCAAATTGTTTGTTGATAGTAACATGGCAGTCAATCCTTTCATCTACACTTTTCAGTACCGACAGTTTCAAGAGGCACTTGCAAGAGTCTTTGGAATAAAGTGTGGTTGGGGTATTCGAGTGACTCCCTCTACTACCAGGGGGAATCCAGACGCGAGTTAGTCGAAACTATCATCCAGAACAGCGTAAAGATGACTCATGTCTGCTGAGAAATACGGTATATAAGAACGCAAAACATTTATGATTGAGCTCAGAAAATATTTGTAACGGGACTTGAAACCTGTGCTGCAAACAACGTAAAAGTATAATCATTCATAAATGACAGCTCTCAAAGCGTATCGACTTGGGAACATAATTAAACAGCAAGCCATATCTATATTTCTGAAGTATAGAGTGTGCATCTCTAAGCTAGTATCAAAATTGTACAGCATGTCAAAGCCGGGTTCTTGGAATGGATGAGGTATCCGAGTGATTTCCTGCAAGATGAGGGTAAGCTCAAACGTGAGCGAAATGATCATGAGAAACAAAAGTACCTTATTCGTTTCTGTTGATGCCTGACGTAATAATTTTCAAGTATAGAAAGTGAATTTGAATTTTTAAAAGTGAAATAAAAGAATCGGGACAAGACAAAACAAAAGAGGTAAGCTTTAGTTGGAAAATGTTGCAAGAGATAGTAATCTTTTTGTGATTCGTTAAGTCGAACCGTGTTTGCAGAAATTGTATTTCTTCATGTTTAGTAGGATTTAACAATTGCAGCTCAGAGAAAAAGTCCTTTTAAAACCTTTTGAAAAGGTTTGAACATGTGCAACAGGTAATTGGAAACAAGTATCAACAGGTTTTAACAAGTACCAACAGGCATCAGCAGGAACCTGTTACATAAGGCTTACCTGTTGATACCTGTTGACTGTGATGACTCTAAACGGTAAAACGGACATTTGTCAGCTTACACCTGTTAATACCAGTTCAAACCTTATGGAATTTCAACAGGTGTCAGTAGGATGTTTTACTTGCCAAACGATAAGAATGCACCATCATCGGATCGTTCTCTCCTGAAATTAAGGAACCATGATCCGAAATGGTGAAAATATAACTTAAACTCTATAGGTAGTAACGTTAATATTTACAGGCAAGAAACAGCGACGTCAAAAGTGGTTGAGTTGACTACCAGTGCTTCCAATTTGATTTAAAAATGCACAGATAACAACATCAATTTGGGGAGGGGTTCATGTTCCCCGATAGCTGTAATCCCCCCTTTATCCCGACTGTATAGAAAACGATTTTTGTGAAGAATTTGCCGTGAAATAATAGCAGTGAAATCTAAGTCACGTTAAAATCGGAAAAATATGAACGTTTTGTTTGAGAAAAGTTAATAAAAGATGTCCATTTTTAAAGAAAAAATAAGTATAACTTAAAAAATTCTTCATTTCAATTGTCGATTGAAATCAGCCTAAATGAGGTGTGGTTCTTCATTCTACGCCCCTTTCCTTTTCTACAGGTACAGGTAAGCAAAAATTCTTTTCTAAGAACTTAAAATTCTTAAAGAGTCAGGGTTAAGAAAGTAGGTCACTGTTGCGTGGCTAAGCAGAAGATCGGCTGTTCATAATCAAAGGTCAAAACTAGGAATTTTAGTCAGAACTTCATTTTCCAAAAGTATTTCACATGCATATCCATAAATTTGGTTGGTTGTAATTGACTATCTCTCTTGCACAAAAAGGCGTTACCGTCACTACCGTTGGTTGAACAGGATTAAACCTGCCACATTTGTAAAATGACTCTAAAGGTCTATAAGCCACATCAGTTCAGCTGAATCGGCTGGGAACTGGGGGGGAGGGGGGTAACCGACAGCCCCATGATCGGACGACAGCTCTCTGATCGGCTGGAATATTGTACCTCCTTGTAACATAGTTCTCTTTCATTAACGAGACCACACGTGACTTGCACATGGCACACAAAACGAACTCCTACACTACCTGACTTCATGTGCAATTGAAATTTCAAGAAACATCTTTCAACTTTTTCTAATTTGAGAAATTAATGCTAGTGGCGTTTATTTTTATGAAACAAAGAAACAGCCAAGGGGGTAATTACTTATGTACATGCAGAAGACGTCAAATGCCACCTTTAATCTAAATTATGATTTATGATAAGAATTGTTGAAATGCTAGGGAATAGTACCAATAGAGCGAAATATTGCTGTCTGTGTTACTAAGTAAGTGCCTTCATTGCAGACCTTCAAAACGTCAGTCTGAATTTTTTATTGAGCAAATTTTGCCTAATTTCCATGAGGTTCAGTCTGACTAATGAGTTTGAGTCTGACTATTATTTGAACACAGTAGGCTTATATCTGTTGATCATCTCGCGCTATAGATGTGTTGCTTAAACGTTTAGTCACAGCATGTTGCACTTTCTTACAAAATGCTATAGAATTGTAAAGAAGAAAATTCCATACAATTTCCTCAAATTTCTTTAAAAGCTTTAAACATACAAAAAAAAAAACTTTTAGAGACATTTACAAAGATTTCCAAAGAAATTCTGTAAAAAATTTGGAAAACCTTTACATAATCTCTATGATTTCTACAAAACTGAAATTTTTCTTATGGAATTAAAAAAGGCTATGGAACTTTTTGTAAGCAGTTGGATAAATAAAATGGAGGTGTTTGTATGGTAAATAAATGGTCTTGCTTTTAACTTGTTAAATAATGCATTAACATGTGGTGTAGGTTGGTACAGTGTGGGGATTAATTTTCGTTTATAATAGAATGGTTTGCTTTAAATGACATAGTGTGTGGAAAAGTATGATCCTAATAGAGTTTAAAAATAACTTTATGTATTTAGTAGCTTGAAAATCATTATCATCAAGTTATTCCTTCCATTAGTTGCCATGACAATTTTTGTAAAAATTATAGGTAGTAATGACATTTATTTATCAGGGATATGGTATGTAATACTGTACCATATCTCTGTTTATATAATTTTCAGTGCCTAGTGTATGCCGAAGTTTCTCAACCAGCGGCTTGTAAACCTTAAAAAAATTCTATACAAGTCTATAGAAAAACTTATATAATCTCCAATTTCTTTAGTATTTTGACATAATGTCTATATAAATCTGAAGACTTTCTAAAGGAATACTACAGAAATTTCTAAACTAGTTCGACAAGTTTTCCGTCGCAATCTTCAAATAGTCTCTGTTAAGTTTCAAAGTATCTCTACAGAATTGTTCCCTAAAATTTACATAGAACTGAAAAACTTTAGGAGGTATCACACTCTGTATTTTTTATCAGTTTTGGGAGGGCGAGGGAGGGGAGCGATGAGACTGAGAGGTATACGTTTGTAAAATAAACTGGCTATGGTTGTCTGACTTGTTGAGGTTAGAGATAATTCTTGTTAGAGAACAATTTGCATTTAGCTCAGGAAAGCAATGACCAATATGCCTAAATGTATAATAAAATCTTTTGGTGTGAGAACGATTTAATCGCGTTCCAGCTGTATATGCAACAAATATATTATTTTTTTTTAGAAATTGAGAAACCTTCAGCAAGCGTCAGACAAAGCTTTTGTTATATATAGCTTATTTCTTTTCTTTGTTTTTGCATCCTCCGCTAGAGGGGATAATAAACTACGGTATATTACACAACGTTAACTTGTCGTTTATTCTATGAAATATTTACCTCAGCATTAACATTTTGAAGAGTTCCTTGGAAAGAGTTTACACAATGGCATAATATTCTTATAGTGGAAGCATATTACTGTCACGACAAAAATTCATCTCATGGAACGTTCGAAAATCTTTTCATACATTCGAAAAATCTTTTCAAAAAAGTATTGGAATGTTCAAGAAGATTTTTTGTAAGTACGAAAAGATTTTCTAACTTTCGAAAGACTTTTGGAACACACATATATATATGTATATATGTATATATATATATATATATATATATATATATATATATATATATATATATATATATAATATATATATATATATATATATATATATAAGCGCCTTTCGACCGTTATAAAAGTTGAACAAAATTTTTACGTGGCAGCAATACGTTTCCGCCTTCTCAGTCATTTAAAAAAATATCTTTATCTTTCGCTAACTTTATCACGTATTTTGAAATGTCCTCGAGAAAATTTCGTCTGACAAATTGACAAACTCATGTCCCATTTGAACAGAAGGGATAAATATTAGATCATCCGCTTCCTTGACAGACGGTTAACAGAGAAAAGGTGGTGGGTAGTTCACTGCCTGCAGCGCAGATCACCTCAATGTTTTCATAACAGAATTTGCTTCGTTATCACTTAGTATTAGGAAGTGGATTTTAAATTTTTTGGGAAGGGACTGTTTTCAAATGTATTGGGAAAAATTGCCCCTTCAATATTTTGGGTGTATAGAAAGTGGACAGGATGATGTTCTTCGTAACATTTGGTTGATTTTCACACTCCTCGGAGTATTTTGAGGATGACCTTGGCTGCTGCTGGCCTCCTGTATTTAATTCGCTGCTTCATATGATATAGGAGGAGACCGTCACTGCGAATGATGAGGAAGTACTCGCAGAAGATGACCTATAGCCGACAGCCCTCTCAGTCTTTTGTATAAGATATGTCTAGTTTGTTTCACGGCGGGATGGGTGTTTGAAGGGCGTCGGCAAAGGTTAGTTAACCGAGGATGACCGGTCCAGGTGGGTTGGGCCTTTCTATCAACAAACGTCTTAAAACGTGCTTAAACTCAAGCGGCCAGAGCAACGATCGCCACATTGGCCAGTCCGTCTATATCATGTTTTCTTTGGCCAAGTCTAGACGGCGGAGGCTTTCTTGACAGACCTATGATGTAAACGTGTGAAGGTTTTACAGTTGGCCACATTACGCTTGGGGACTCTCAGGGGTTGTGCATCTATTAGAGGGATATTTGTTTGGCTTTAGCCCTTCAATCTTGACCAATAGAACATGAAGATAGTTCTCACGTGACGTCATAGGATCTTTTCACGTGGCGTTTTTCAGCCATGTTTGAGGGCAATCCCCATATGTACGTACAGGCCTGCCCTCAGACATGGCGGTTGCTAATGCCTAGTTGTGACGTCACTGAGAACTATTTATACCGTCCACAAGACGACTGGCAGATCGCACCTTCGTCAAGAATATCGTCGACCGATCTGTCATCTGATGTTGTAGTTAATTGTTATCATCTCGATCGACCACTTCGTCACATCGTTGTTATTTCAAACATGGGCATAAGAGACATGTTTTTCTGTTTGAGAGGTGGATTTAAGGTTTTCCCAAGAAAATTTTTATTACAAGGGAAATAGCGCCTCAATTTTTCAATAAATTTGCCCGACGAATTGGTTTTGTCCAACTTCGGGGTGGGGGCTGCACCCTAGCTCTCCGGGTCTTACGCCTATGATTTCAGGACATATCAAAGTCTTTCGGTCGAGGTTGACCGGAAGTTGATCCCATTTGCTCTCCTAGTTGTAGGGTAAATAATCGTCAGTGGGTCAGTGTTGACCAAAAGTCTTTCGCAACCACAAAGTTTCTATGACTCAAAATGACCCTCTTGGGCGACTCATCGCGATCAGTTGTTGCACAGTTGGCGAGAAAATAGCATTCAACCTATCACCAACTCGGACTTAGTGCCGGACTCGAGTCCATTTTTACGGGACTTGGAACTGGCCCCGAATTAAGGTTCCAGAATCCGATTTAACCCGGAATAACAGTCACTGGAATCGGAATTGGCTCAGACTAAGGTAAGGTGGACTCCGGCACAGACCTGGATAATCAAACTCATTATGAAACTTTTCGGGTGGAGCCAGCCTGTCTGAATTACTTTGACTTGGTAGACCTATCCACTGGCCCTTGTATGGTGTAATACCATAGTGTTAAGAGGCCACGTCATGCCACGTTGATACGACATGATAAATAAATCACACTATAAAAAACCAGCGTGCTCTTCTTTTGAAGGTTTTTCTTCGTCCTAACAGCTCCCTGGTCCAACTGAAACGAGAACTATCTTCCTATACTATATCACAAAACTCATTGTAATAGTTGCTACAAGTAGTACCAGGGACCCACTACTTTGAAAGAACAGATGAGGGAAAGTTTAATTTATGCTTATATTTTAAAACCCACCAATCGTGAGAAGGGTATTAACAAAAAGCTGTCTATTAGGCAGACAAGGAAGGAGTTCTTTCCTTTATCCGGTAGCATCAATTTGACATGCAGCACCTAGCAATATTATTCATGTCTTCTAGTCCTTCAACAAGTGGCTTATGCAGAACATTGCTTTCATATGTAGGTTTGCCCCGTGAAAACTTTAAGGACAGGTGCTATATTATACTTAAAACAACTGTTTAATTAACATAAACGAACACAGTTTGCACAATCTTTAACAAGGGACAGCATGCAAATGAGCTGAAGATGCAGAAGTTTAATTTTGTGGAAAGTTTCCGAAATTCTTCTAAAGTAATAGGACATAGATTCATGTTTATATTTCGACAAGATAGTCAGGGAAGAAATGTTATCAAGCTGGTTGCGGTGCCAAATGGATTTTATTGCTTAACTTTGTCAATTTTAGTGTGCTGAATTCAAATATGTTAGGTGCCATTTTTTAAGATCATCCTTAGCTGCCATTTTGAATTTCAAAATGACTGACGTTTTGTCATTATTTTTCAGTAGTATATGATCCTATGAGATGGTTTAGACTATTTACCCCACTTAATTTCATCACTTCTTATGAAAATACATGGAAAAATATATGAAAAAATATATTCCCATCTGAAGCCTGAACGCCATTTTGAAATTCAGAATGGCAGCCATACTGCGTATATATTCTAATTAGTGCAATACATTTAAACCAAACTGAACAGGCCATATGACACAGTCACTTCACAGGCACCCCCAACTCTCCTACCCAAATGTTTTGAAACGTTTTGGTCCCCTGAAGTGGTAACAGTAAATATTTTGGGTCTAAATTATTCAAAATAGCTGCCAAAAACAAAATGGAGGAAAAAACATGAATATTTTGTATTAAACAATACTAAAAAAAATACTGATCTTAAATACATTTTTAACACATCTTATGTTCAAATTTGGTCACATCTGAAGAAGAAAATTCCAAACGTAAGTTCTGGATTTGTTTTTGGTGAGGTCAACCAAGATGGTGTAAAAGCAAAATGGCCGCCAATTTTTAAACTAATTTATATTATATTAATGAGGAAAATAATTAGCAAAAATACCTTGACACAGTTAAAGATAGTCTGTTATAAATAATTAGCAAAATAACTAAAATAACAATTATAATGTATTAAAATAATGAAAACTATTCATGAAAAATATGTATGACACATTTGTTCTTAACATCTTTCCATACTTTATGCAAAACAATCACAACGTACTTTTCACATTTTCTGTTGGAACTCAGGTCAACCAAAGCTTTTGCTAATTCTTCCCTACTTTTATTATATATTGTAATTTTAACATTGGCTGCTATTTTGCTTTTTCCATCATCTTTGTCCAGGTGAATTCCAACAAAAATGTTCTGAAAAACACGTTTTGATTATTTCGCGTTAAATATGGCCAGATATCAAGGGCAACTGTGTAAAAAATACTTTCCATGAATATTTTCTCATTATTTTAAGATATTATAGTTTTTATAAGGGAGGCCAATTTGTTACTTTCTCCAGTTTGTTTGTCCTGGATCTGGACAAAATGTCCAGAAAAATACGCCTCAAAAAGTTATAAAAGAATAAGGAAAAATGTTAGGTTTAACTGTGTCAAAGGTATTTTCAATGATTACTTTTTCAATGATTACTTTTTATTATAATACATTGACATAAATGTTACCTTGGCAGCCATTTTGCTTTACCGCCATTTTGATTGACCTGAATTCAAACAGAAACATTTTGAAAATAAGATATGAATATGAATCATAAAATATGGCCAGATATAATAGGCAACTGTGTGTAATGATCATCATCATCATCATCACCATCACCATCACCATCACCATCACCATCACCATCACCATCACCATCACCATCACCATCACCATCACCATCACCATCACCATCACCATCACCATCATCATCATCATCATCATCATCATCATCATCATCATCATCATCATCATCATCACCACCATCACCATCATCATCATCACCATCACCATCACCATCACCATCATCATCATCATCACCATCACCATCACCATCACCATCACCATCACCATCACCATCACCATCACCATCACCATCATCATCATCACCATCATCTCATCATCATCATCATCATCATCATCATCTCATCATCATCATCATCATCATCATCATCATCATCATCATCATCATCATCATCATCATCATCATCATCATCATCATCATCATCATCATCATTACTATTATTATATAAACTATTCATACTTTTTTCTTCATTTTGTTTTTTGGAAGTCATTTTGAATGAGGAAACCGAAAATATTTACTGTTTTTACTTAATTTTATCCTCAGGGGACCAGAAAGTTTCCAAACATTTGGCTTGGAGAGTTTAGGGTGCCCGTAAAATGCATATGGCCTATGGTCATAGAAGCATAGCCCAAACTATCTTTTAGAAGCATTTCGAGCGGGAAAATAAAGAAAACATATTTGCCTATTTGAAATTTAAAATGGCGGCTGAAGATGAACTTGAAAAAAGTGGCGTCTAACTGTTTTGAATTCAGCACACGAGAATTGACAAAGTTAAGAAATAAAATCTATTTGGCACCACAATCCAGCTGGATCTATGTTTGTGACATTCAGTACCCTACTATAAAAGCTAATTGAAAACCCTCGTGCTCGTCCCCTGGCGTCCAAAGAGGCAACATTTTGTTATTCCTCTCCGAACGTAAAGGAATAGATGCATTTGCGTGTATTTGTAATGCTTCGCTTGTAAACACTACATCTCAACATAACAATGGTGAGTACTTTTCAAATTTAGTATATAGATTTGCCGTATTGAGAGAAAATTGCTTTTGTTTAGGTGGAAGTAATAGGTCATTTGAGGTCATCAGAGGTCAAAAACCGAGGACCTAGTAAACAAGATATTTCAAGATGGGACTGATGGATAATTTTAATACTTTAATACATGGATTTTTCATATTAAGAAAAGAATCGTATCATTTCAATGGAGGTCAACGTTCATCTGCGGTCACCAGAGGTAAACTACGAAAACCGTGTGAAAGTGCTTGTTAACACGATATAACTAGAGAGCACTTTGGTATTTAGAAAGGCTCCATACTTTTTGGTGGAAGTCAAAGGTCACTTGAGGTCACTAGAGGTCAAAGCTGAAAACGTTTTAAACTAGATGTTTCAAGACAGGAACAAGGGACACTTTAAATACTTGGTATGTACATTTGTCATGTTAGAAGTAGGACCCTACTCTTTTTGGTGGAGGTGAAATTACATCTGAGTCACCAGGGTTGAAACTACGAAAACCTCTTAAACTGCTTGTTAACATCATAACTCGGAAAAAATATCATTGAATGATCTTATACTTAGCATGTGGATGCTATATATTGAATACAAGAACCTAGTTGTGTTTTGAGATGGTCAGAGGTCAGATAAGGTCATCAGAGGTCAAACGGTTAACATATGGTAAACACGGTATCTTATGAATTGTAACCTTGATGGATCTCACAGTTATCATGTGGGTGTTCCACATTAAGTTCGAGTTCGCGTCTGGCTTTTCATTGAGGTCAAATGTCACTTGAGGTTACCTGATGTGAATTGTGAAACCTCGTAAACACGATATTTCAAGAAGAGCAAGGCTTCCAGAAATATTATACTTATTAAATTAAAGATCGTTTTTGCTTTTGGTTGGGGTTAAAGCTCATCTGGGGTGAGGTCTAAACAGTTTACACCGTCGTTCTGGGTTAAGGGTCTAAGAGAAAGGGTGCACGCCTCTGAAAAATATTTTGAATATTTGAGGGTCCTTAGATGCAATTTGATACTCCAGTTTGTGCATTACTTGAGGAAAATTTATTGAAAATGTTCAATATTTTATTGAAAAAGTTTGATATATGTCAGAGAAAGGAGTAACAAAGTGTTTTCATCCTTTAAAAGTGGGAAACGTAAACATACTTAAGTCCCTATATTATTTACAAGGGCTATAGCCCACAGCCCACCCCGCTTCCTACTCTTATCGTTGAATTGCTAAATATGCTTGCAGCTTAAACGTGTTTACACAGTGAAGAACGAGGAGGGGGGGGGGGATGACAAGATAGTCTTTCAATGGCACACACATCTTCATATATTTTGGAGTGAACACTGATATTATTATTTCGCAGATCTTTAAAACTAACAACCCATGAAATAAACTCTATTGCTCTATTTTATTGCTCCCGTCGTTACCAAGATAAATACTTTTTTTTATAAAAACAAGACAAAACGGTTACCTCTTGATTGTTTTGAATAACTTCTAGCAAATATTGCTACACCAAGTTTAAAATTACACAATTTTCACCCTTAGCAATGCTGCTTAAAAGTCTGTCAACCAAGTAATACTTTAGAACAAGAATCAATGTAAATTTTGATGAATTCTTGCCAAAAGTGTTATTTCAGTTTCAAAATATCTAAAAAGAGGACAATTTCCGTCAAATTATGTGAAACTACATAATTATGAGGCTTTTATATCGAACCCCCCTATGGGTATGATTAAAGGTATTTATAGCTTGTCTCACAAGTTGAGACATTGTATATTGCAATGTCATTGAAGTGACAATAACGCACGGATCAAATTCTCAATTAAAGGATTGCAAACTTTTTATTGCATTCGCAAAAATTAAAGGAAATGAGGCATCCGACACGTAGAATGGCATGTCGCAAATTGAACCAAACACCTTGAAATAAGCATACTGTGAATTCTTTTACCTGAATTTTGTTCGAACCAAAATAATGTTTGTCGCAGAAACTTGAAGGTTGCGGATGTTTTACACAAATCGCCTTAAGTAGTTTTCATACTTTCGTACTTAAAAAAGATTATTTTTATGATATTTTTTTAATTCGATTTGCTTTTTATCGATTGAGATGTTTTTTTACCTATCATGAGAAACCTCAAGGCAATGAAGCTTCCATCGCTGCTTGCTGTGGTTTGGATAAAAGTCAACAACTATGCGGATGAACGTGTGTTCGTATACCGGTGTTTTAGTTGACATTTCTATATGGTTACCTTCAAAGTTATATATATTCTATCCTTAAGAATATCGAAAGAATCAAGAAACGTTAAGTGGTAGGCTAGCTTTTAAGATTTTATAGGACCCGACAATAGACCCTTTTCCTAATAAGAATTACAAAGGATTGTGGGATATAGTTTTGAAGTGCGTTGTTTTTGTCCACAGTAAAATGCCATTGACAAAAAATGACCCATACCAAAACTCTGTCCCATAATCCTTTGTAATTGCTAATTGGAAAAGGGTCAATTTAGCAGGCAGCTATCCTCTTGTTATACTATACTTTATATCATGGTGAAGCTAGCTTGAGGACGGAAAGTGAGGGCGTTCGCAATGCTCCCCATAGATGGTTTGTGAGGTTGAAGAATGAGCATTGAGTCGAACCAACAATTTTATGCATTACATTAGAGAGTCCAGGCATTTTTTGCAGTCATTTTCTGAAACTACATTCTCAGTTCATGTTCTTAATTCATTATCTCATCTCTTTACATGTAATGTTTAGGGAGATGAGATATTGTACTTCACTTAATACCACAAATGTGAAACTGTGTGTGAGTGTGTGTTTGTGTGCGTGTGTGCGTGTGCGGTGTAAGTACGGGTGTGAATGTGTGAGTGTGCGATGTGTGCAAAAAGTGGGTCGCATACTCCTAATCAGTACGTCCTATCAAGCTCAGTCTTGGTGAGTAGCTACTTATCACTGAAAAGTTGTGCACGCGTAATTGATGACGTGACAAGCCAGAGGTCAATCTAGCCAAAAAAGTGGATTTTTGCCATTATTTGCCTATCAGTATGTTAGAAAGAGTAAAAAAGACTCAGGCGCGGATCCAGGATTTTGAGAAGGGGGGGGGCGCACAAACTGTCGGCCGAAGGCCGACGAGCGATCGACGAGGGCGCGAAGCCACGGCGAGGGGTTTGGGGGTCCTCCCCCAAGAAAATTTGAATTCTAGATAGGGTTAGATGCGGTTTCCCAGCATCTGGGAAGCATATTTTCCATAACTATTTGCTCATTTTTCCAAAAAATCGATGGTCATCGAAAAAAGGGGGTGCGCCCCCACCTGGATCCGCTCTTGCCACTTATAAAATAATGTTTAAAGTAAGGCGTTTTGGTTGCTAAGGGTGGGGTCAAAGATAAAAATGTCAAAGGTAAAATTTGCCTAAACTTTTCGAAAAAGAGTGTCAGTCGCATACTCCTCTTCAACTGTAAGTCCGATTAAGTTCAAACTTAGTAGATTGGTACATTACTATGTGAACTTGCGCATGTGTTATTGATAATGTCGAATGTCAAAGGTCAAACGTATTTGCTAAAAATTGGTTTTTGCAATTTTTTGCCTATCAGTATGTTAGAAAAAGTAAAATAAACTAGTGATATGGTAGGACTCATAAGGTCAAAGTGTAGGTCAAAGCTCAGATTTGCCTAAAGGTTGCGAAAAAGTATGTCACTAACTCCTCTAAAACAGAAAGTCCCATCAAGTTCTAACTTGGTGGTCAGGTACCTTGCCACAGCAAACTTTTACGCACATAATCGATGACGTTCATAGGTCAAATATCAAGAGCTTAAGTTTAAATTAACTGATATTGTTTTTCTTTATTTTTTTGCATACCAAATTGTTAGAAGAGATCATAAAACCACATGATTATGTAGGGAGCGATGAGACATATTTTTAAATGTACATTCTAGTTGCTGAAGTTCAAGATCGAAGTTTAAATGACCTAAAAGAGGTCTTTTGTCATTATTTGTTCATCAGTATGTTGGGAAATTCCTTTAAATTATCCCAAGGTATGTAGATGATAAGGGGGGGGGGATGAGATTCGCAACGTCATAGTTTCTTGTTTTGAATTGCATCAACTGTTATCTTTTTTCTTCAAATTCCCTATATCTATGAAGTATTTCTCAATTTCTTCCACTTCATTCTTTTTTCACTTATATTATCAACTCAACTGTGAGGGGGGGGGGGAGGAGTCCTCATTTAGTAACTCGTCAGCAAACCCTATCCCAACCCCACCGTCGAAATCAGGTACCTCCTATTTCTGGCATCTGATCGTAGCATACGCAGTGAACCAAAGAAGATTCAGAGTGAGAATGTGGTGATCATAAGTGCATTCTAAAACCTCTTGGGTCAATTTGGATTTAAAAAGAGGTTAAATTTGGGGTCATATTAATGGCCCAAATTTGCGTCAAATTCACTAAACTGGAAGTAGCATTGATGACAAATTTGAGGTGGGTTCCCTCGAGACCTTACCCCGCGGAGTGGACTCGGTATGCTCAGCACCCTTTTAGGGCTTAGGAACCGGGGACTGAACAAGGTATATACCGTACAGCCTGCTACGGAGGCAACCGAGACCCGTGTGTTTAAAGAGTGAACTATTTCTCCCTAGCCCATTTGAAACTATTGACATTGTTTTGATTCAAGAGACTTGGGTTTCGTCACCTCATTAGTATGTAAATATTATGGAGTGAAGTTTCCCTCGAGAGCCAATAATGCTCACTATGCCACTGTTCGGAGTGTTGATGATAAATGGAAGTCAAGCTTAAAAATTCCCTTCTTTGCTACTTTTATTTGATGTGTAATTGCAAGACAGAAACAATGCCTAACACCTTTATAGCCTGATATATTCCCAGTTAAAGTTCGCGTATGGTATAGTTCTCCTTTCAAGTTAACAAACTGTGAAAAGTGGTTCAATGAGATGGGTTATAAGTTGATTACAGCTTTCATTATACAATTATTGAAGACCTTGAAGTATAGTAAAATAAGCTTATATCAAACATAATCACATGATCTTAAAAAGCCGGAAAAACCTCTAGAAAGACTAAATTGCCTTTGAAACGTCTGCGAATAAATCAAAGGTTACAGCCGACCTGATAACTTCATCGTACATAATGGGTTTTATAACTAACGACTTCAACTTTCATTTCTCTCTTTTTGCTTCAACGTTATTGTTCGAAATATCTTCCCTAGAGTTATTATTGTATTATCCTGCGGCATTCGACGAATTTGTGACTTGTTTCTAGCTCGTAAACCTAACAAACATTTGAAAGCATATTAAAGTTTCAATGTCTTCATTGAATACCGTATAGTGGATTTGTGGGTAACAAATGCCTATGAAACAAGTCCATGTCCTACGCTGAACTGAAGTTACCAAATTCCTCGAAATATTCGGTGACAAATATTTTGACTAGATGGATGTGATTATGAGTGATTAGCTGTAGTGGAATAGACGCGAGTATGCCAGAATGCGAGAACAGATGAAAAGTCCGATAAATATGAGAGTATATGAAAGAGGCAAGCAGGTTTATACAGGTGAGTGAAACATATAACTTGTCAGGCGGAACGCTTTGTGACACTGACGTCAAATCTTATTTTTGATCATTTTTTTGGTTCTGTGCCCAACCTTTTTGAATTTTTCTACACATTCAGTAAGAAAATTGATTATTGATTCCCCAATTTTATTAAAGGTACATGACCAAATAAAGAAGCAGGGTGAGGTCAATATCCGCATTTGAAAGAAAAACTTGAGAAATAAACGCAATCCTATAGTTCGGGAAGAGAAGTGGAAGGGTTTAGATGAATTCTTGCCGTTTAACCTAGCTTACTAGTGGATAAACTTTAAGAAATGTAAATAACTACTCCAGCACCTTATTATAAAGGACGTCCCTTTCGGGTTTGACATATCTTTAATTCTGATGCTGAATCTTTCAGTTTCATACATAATAAATTTCCAGAAACTTTTTATCTTAAGTACATTTGATCTCTGACATGTGAGGTCAAGTTTATAATTCAAGCCTTGAAGGGTAGTTGTTTAACGGGGTAAGTAAATTTCTGTAAGTTCGAGAAGGTTGGCCCTCTGCACTAAATAATGCAACAAATGTTCGATTAAAAGCAAAGCCAGAGATCCTCCTTTCCAGATACAGGCCTCGGTGACAATCTAATTCACTTTTGCTATATTAGATGCCTAATTAACTTACAGGGTCGTCGAAACCGGAGGGGGAGGGGGCTGCCACCCCATTTGTTATCAAGGCTTTTGTCTCAAATCGTCCAAACTATTCTTTGAAAATGTTAAGCCTGAAGAGTTGAATGATTCACCCCCCTCCCCCACCCTCATTCTTAGAAACCTGGGCGCAGCACCTATGTCAGTGTCCCAGTATCCCACTAATTTCGCCTTCAATTGCTAGTGGTTCTCGAGATACATGCAGAAGTTACCACATTTTCCAAACCACGTTTAATTAGAAGTAGGCACACGTGACATAACCCTAGGTAATCTCACATAAATTAACATTTTTGTTTTTCTTTAAACTTTGCGATCAATTTCCTTTTCATTAGCTCCTGATATTTATGTTGTGAATGTGCAATTGGCATTGCGAATTTTGCAAGGTTGCATTCCCCAAAGGAAACTCATGTTCCTATCTATTGCAAGGTCAATACAATACATTGGAAAACAAACAAACATTGCTCATCAATGGAAGGACATGACAATACCCTGCTTGTATCAAGTTCACTTAAGGTTGCAAATGTATATAATAACTTCATCTGCTAATACCTCGAGAATTACACAACGGAATCAGGCGAATGAAAAATTCACTAGATGACGTAGGTTACGTTTCTTTTTCACATATTAAAAATACGTTTTTCGCAAACGTTCCCTTAACTAACCTGCTGTTTTTACCAAAACTTCGTTTTCATTTTCAATTATAATTTAGTTAAGGAATAAATCGCATCTGGCGGACTATTATTGGTGAGTAAACAGTCGAGACTCCAAATTTGGCAAAATAACGGACGAAGCGAAGCCGAGTCCGTTACTTTGCAGATTTGGAGTCGAGACGGTTTATGAGACAATAATAGTCCGAAAAATGTGGCTTATTCCTATTCTACCACCGAAAATGTGTGAAAAACTTCATTTTTATCAGTGTTTACGTTTACTGACCGTATGTTGTGGAATAACAGGTCAGTGTTTAACCAATCAGAATGCAGGATTCTCAATAACGGATGGCTAAAGGTGGTAGAATTTGCGATTCAGAAGGATAAGACGGAGTAGCTGCTGTTCTTATGTTTAGATGTGTGGTCTCGTTGATGGTCAAGGTACTTTAGTTATGTTCTTCTTTCTTTCTACACAACCGTGAGTATACAGGTGCTCTTAATCAAGCAATCAATCACATCCAAAACACGTGTGTGTAACGGATGGTTGCTGAGGGGGTAAAAGGCAGGTCGAAGTGCATGTGAAAGATAAGGATCTATGGAAACTATCATGGAACTGACTAATATTTGTAAAAGTAAAGTTTCCTTGATTAAGAGTAGGAAAACGCGCACCTCAAGACTACTTTCAAAAGGACATACTTATAAACGAACCCATGGAATTCATGTATCTGTTGAACTAGTAATGTTGTTATTATTAAGTCGATGGGAGTGATCTATAACTTCACTGCTCATCATAGCTCAGTTCGTTTTTAGGAAAAGGAAAAATCATTTTAACAAAAAAAAAAAAACGAAATTATTTATTATTGCAAACTGTGCATAAAAATGACGAACAAGGAGTAGGGGCGTGGGACACAACCCCCTTTGAAGGAAAATTTGCTATTTTCTGGCAAAATGCAAGCTATTTTCTGTTTTGTGCAAAATTGCTCACTCCCAAGGAAAGTAGTCCCGCACGCTATTGAAAGACGATGTTTTTTATCATGTGATGCTATATACTCAACCATGGATCCACATCGTTTGTTTTATCGTTGTTAGTGCATATAAGGACCGACGAAAGCCTTTTAATTTTATCTTGGAAAAAACTAATTTGTATATTCACAAAATATATTCTTAAATGACTAAATATGTTTCAAAATTGTATTATGTGTTAGATTAGTGCTCCGTTACTTAAATCCTTCCAAACTTGTGTAGAATTAAAACCTTTTCGTCGCATGCTCGTGTGATATGTGTAGATGACTGGATTCCAACCCTAAACCCATACGAGAAAAAAAAACCATTTATAGCAGAGTAACTGACACAAAAGTATATATTTGGAGCCTACTCGCATGCTCTCATTACCATTTCTTCAGCCCCAAACTGCTCTTCAAAAAGCAAGAAAAAAGGGATTCTTAAATACCTTATCAGAGATTATTCACGCTCTGTAAACAATGCACGGCCGTCCAGGACCGTATAGCCTAGGCGAAATCCTTAGGGGTGGGGGTTAGTTTATGACACCAGCCAAGGAGAGCACCAAGTGGTTGTGATAGTTGACAGCCGGGAGGACCCTTTCTGTTTTCACCTGTGCATAAGTGCCATCTTGGGGGAGGGTGCTGTGGGGAGGAGCACATGTAAAGCCTGACTTAGGTGCAAAATTGTGCGGTCATTTGAAAAGCCTTGAACTGATTATATCTTTACAAATTGTAATAATTTTGTGATATTCTTCCTATTTTTTTTAAGGGGCGTTAGTCAAGAGTTGGTATCTAAGAGAAGAGGATGACACTCTGTACTCTTTGAGAAATTTTTGTCTTTGTGAGGTGGCTTGGATGCAAAACGGCAGCACTACTCTCTTTGGTAACTGGTAAAAAAAGCTTCTTAAAGTGTTGAATTGATTATATGCTTTGGAATCCTCATTATTTAGTAATTTTTTTTCTATTTTGGAAGGCTGTTATTGAAGGGGAAATTGACTCAGGGAGGGATGACACCTCTACTCTTGGAGAAACTTTCCTTCTAAGTTTTCCTAAATCTAAAATGGTGTTATCTTTGGTAAAGCTTTCGACTGATAACATGATCTGAACTTTTCATTATTTATTGAATTTTTCGTCTGTGGCAAAGTCTGGAACCCGGCCCGGGCTTCTTCCTAACCAGAGCCATATACAAATATACGGCTCTGCCCCTAACACTCTTAGTAAGCCACTGAAAGAACCACCATCGGTTGGAGCGTAGCTTAGGCCTGCAAGAAAATGTTCAAACTATCTCCCAGATGGGGGGAAAATGACACATTTTAAAACTTAAAAGTTGCATATAAATATTCTTTACATTTAGATTTAATGCTTTAGAAACAAGTTAAGATTTCAAGAAGAAAGGCTGGATTTGATTTTTAAGGGAAAATGCAGTCATCCCAGTCTGAATAAGTGTACCCGGGTATCCTATTTCATGAATGGCTCTTGAGAATCATGTTACAATATGTTTCTCACTGAGTTGCGAAATTCACATGTGGAGATACCTTGAACATACAATACTGTAATCTTCTAACATATCAAGAAAGATGTTTGAAGTAAAATAAGAGGACATTAGTTTGTGAGATTTAGCTGTTTCAAAATAAGTTTGCGGCGGCTCTTATGCCCTTGAAATTTAAACTTTCTTAACCAGCTCATTGAGTTTAGCTAATAAATTAAAGGTAATCATAGCTATTTAGTCTTTAGCCAGCGTATATGCTGGTGTATTCAAGCGATGGTTCATTCGTCAGGAAGAGAAACCACCATAATTGGGAATGCATCCACGGCGGGGGTCTGGAGACCTCCCCGGGAAAATCTGGGAAGAAAAGGAACCCTTACTCTCTTAATGTAAAAGAGTGAAAATCTACCAAAAAGATTGACTACAGTGACCACTCTTTGTTTTGAGTGGAATCCCACTCTCCATCGAGTGGCTTTTTCACTCCTTTAGAGTCAACTACCACTCCGGGAAGAGTGAAATTTCGGTTGATTTTCAGAAAAAAAGGAGTGGTCACTGTACATTAAAGGGGAATTTTCATGATCCCAGACAGTTCCAATTCTCCCAACTATGCATCTTCTAGCTCCTCCCATAAGTGTATGAAGCTACTCCTTGTGCAGGAATAAACCTGTTTTACTGCTTAAGGTCATGTCCTGGTGAGCATACAAGGCTATAAAATGTAATAAAAGTACTCTCTCTGCCTTGTGTGGAATGTGAGCTACTCTGCATCTTTCAAATTTTCAAACTTTGATGTCAATCAAAGAGCAGTCACCAACTGAGAATTTTCATATACATACACTAAAATATACTTTGGGGTGATGACTGTCTGTCTTTGAGAGAATACACGCGATTTCCCAGGTTTGAGGGGCCTTGAAATTATAATAGGGACAGTGAAATTTTCAGCATTTCAGTATTTTTGCTCAAGTAGGCCAACTTTCATTTTCGATTCGGAAATCTCAATGGGGGGAATTGCCCCCTGCCCCGAAGGATACGGTGCTGCCGTCCATTGTGAGAGTCCAAAAACCTGTGTACGGCCTATGCCATTCATTTAAAAGGGGGCTATAAAGTTTATTTGAGGGTTTGTAACTTACTCTCTTAATGTGAAAGAGTGAAATTCACTCTTTGACGATTGCCTATAGTGACCACTCTTTTTTCGAGTGGAAATCGACTGGAATTCCACTCTGTCCAGAGTGGTAATTAACTCTAAAGAAGTGGAAATATCACTCCGACCAGAGTGGGATTCCACTTGAAACATAGTGGTCACTGTAGTCCATCGTTTTGGTAGATTTTCACTCTTTTACATTTAGAGAGTAATTAACACGCTGGTTAATGATAGAATTTCGTATTTTTTGAGCAAGATTTTCAAAATTTTACTTGCTGTCACCCGATTCTCATTATCAGTTTTAACTCTACAGGCTATGAGAATCGGTTGGTGCTGTAGTATATGCTTGATAATTAAAACCACGGAAGGATATGAAGATCAAACGTTTAACGTAAGCTGAGCTTTCATTGACCTTGAGTTGCAATGTGCAACGCAGAAGAAAAGGTTCGTCGTAAATTAATGAAAGAAGTTCCAATAATGGAAGCAAAGATTTGTAATGAACACCTTTCACAATTTCTATTTTTCTATCTACGAATGTAAAAACCATGAATGGTTATCAATTGAAAAGAGGAGGAATAGATTTCAAATAGACAATGAACTGAAAACCAGACAAAACATACATATCACACAGAGTGATGGCACAAAATAAGTATCACCTTTTAGGCGCATGCAGATAGAAAATATCTGGGTAATACTGGTAGGAAAAAGGTATTCAATGCTGTGCAATTGAAAGACCTCATTTTTAGCCAACAATTTTGCTACCTTACTTCTTTAAAAGAAAAACGACGGTGCTGAATAGTCTTATTTACGTTTTAAACAAACATAATCAGAGGAAGGGATGATTGATTAATTGTTAAGTAACTAAAGGGAGGAAATTTATTGGAGTTAAAACGGCTGAGAACGAGCGAAAGAAATAATGGCTTACACAGTAAAGGATAGGACGTTTCGTAGTCACTTTGGGGAGAGATCGTAGTGCTGCAGTCTGCACGGAAAGAAGCACTGAGGAATTGAAATGAAAAAAAAAATACCCTGGTTAAAAATAAACAGGGTCGTGGTCACAGATTAGCCAATTATTTCTTGGTAAAAGTGATCAAGGAAAGCTAATTGAATTTTACCTGGAAAATAGTAATATTTGGCAAGGATTTTAAAGCAGTGAGTAACCAAAAAAGTCATTATTTTCGCTAGGATTTTCCAGGTACTTTTAACCAGGAAAAGGTGTTCTTACTTACTTGTGACCAACGTGGTCCTGGTCAAAATTTAATCACGGTGATTTTAAGAGTGTACGCCAACGGTTTGTATATACTTTTCAGTCATCTCTTAAAGGGACTCATTGAGTTGATATTGAATATTTTGTGATGAGGTCTGAAGGAAATTATTGCATAACAATGCTCTCGATTAGCCTCATTAGCCATATATCACTTCCTATAGTTACCGAAAACGTGAAAAATTCTAGTTTTTATGTGCGTAGGAGCTTGTAGTTTGCGATGCTCGTCCAAGCCCTTGATAGCTCAGCCTCTCTGGAAAATACAAGGTGTATTTACAACTGAAGACTTGAATACAACAGTCGCTTCTAAAAGGAGTTGAGAACATGTCAGTCAAGTTGGTATAAGCTTCACTCATTGGTAGTCTTTGAACAGGGATTGCATAGGCTATGATTAATACCTAATGGTCAAAAGTGTCTGGTCACAAATTTGTATAAATGATTTTAATCGTTAACTACCCTATCATTATCGTTTCAGTTGTGTGTTAGATGTTCAGAATCTCTTAGTTGACCGTTTTACCCATAGGCGTAGGAAGCTTTTCCAGACGGTTGGGGGGGGGGGGGCTGAACCTTGTTTCGGATCGCCGTCCTTGGGGTGAGGTCTAAGGGGAGGGGGTTATTGCCCTTGGATGGGGGGGGGCGGGCGGAAGCATACTTCATCCCCCACATTTTTGAATGGGGGCTCATCCCCCCTCAGCCCCCTCCCCCGCTTCCTACGCCAGTGGTTTTACCACCAAGATGAGCAAAATTCAACACGTGTGAAAAAAAATCATGAAATTCATGAACCAACTCAATATGCCCCTTTAAATGTTTCAGTAAAATATCAGACTCTCAGATAACATACAATCAAATATATTTTGTTTTGCATTCAGTTTGCTTGCCCCCATTTATCAAAATTACCGGAAAGTCTTTACCCAGTTAAGGAACATTTCAGTGTCGACTGTCTCCTTATTGTCAGCAGACCTGAAGCAAAGAGCTCAGGGAGGGGACAAAGGGCAGTCGAAAATTTTTCGCCTCCTAAATCCTTCGCTTCCGCAGGTTCCATGGCTTATCCCCTTTCTAATGGTATCTATTTAAGCTGTAGGAAGAAATATTACCCGAAAAATAAAATAAGCAAATAAGATCAAAATCGTCATGAGTGCATTTCTTTCACTGAAATGTAATATGCACCTATTTTTTACGAACAATGAAAGTACAAAAATGTAACAAAATACCAAACTTTCAAACCACCAAAACTCATATCGATTGACCACTTGTGGACAAAGTTTTCACTGCAACACCGTGCGGCGTACTGTTCCTGGGCAATGGAGAAAGAGAGAGAGATGGCAAATCAGGGCCCCTGACGCCACTTAGCCTTACAAGTAAGTTATACCATCATTCTGCAAAGGCTACATTCGCGACTGACTCCAAAGTATTACATCCGGGAAGAAAATACTTAAATCCTCGTAGGATTAAATTTCGCCAACATTTTTTAATTCTATGCCAAGAGCAATTCAATCATTTTACTCATTAAAACTCCTGGTCACGAAATCCAGTCAAGCCCATCAAAATACCTGTCAGTTTGATCAAGTACATCTTGTAAAAGTACTAACCAAGCAGCTTTTTCCTCTAAGTCTCAAGTTTCGAGAGCAGTTCGGATGATAAAGAAGACATGTAGTAATCGATCTAAAACCTTGTCATGTACGTTCTAGAAACTACCATTGAGATTTATACCACCTGACGAAGGGGGATATGTAGGCTTGGCTAAAAGTCATGTCTCATTTCCAAAATCTAAAGTTGGTGCTACATGTAGCACAGCTTTACGTCACTCTTCTGGGCTGCATTCTTTTTCTTTAGTCCCATAAACCCACGCAGAAGGACGAGAACCATTCGAACTACTCGGCAAAGGAGTTACATCTCCCAAAGGGCTACCAAACTTAACCCGGAGAACCTCTCAGCCTTCAGACCTGTACATTATGGCAGCGACGTAGCCAGTAATTTGCAAGAGGGAAGCACATTTGTGACTGATATGAGGGAGGGGTCTAAGGGGTGGGGGTGTCGCCCTTCCCTTTGAGAAATATTTGAACAATTGAAGGTCCTTAATGCAATCTGATGCAATGTTTTGCCAGTTTCATCATTATCATATATCATATTATCAGCAGATTGTTTTTTCTATTTGAATTAAGAACATGTTGAAAAAATTCAAACAGGAAAAAATCTGCTTGGTAATATGATATCACATGATAATGATGAAACTGGCAAAACATTGCACCTTTTACATGTTCTTTTGTCTCTGAAATTCCCTGACTAAGGAAGACCAGTGTCACCATCTGGACAAGTTGAGACAACCCATGTTTACAAAGCACTTAGTACCAACCACAAAAGAGTAGATTTGGGAAGTCGATAATTTGATAAGAGAATAAACTTGCCAAGCTCCTTCAAAGTGGAATGGAGTTGGACCCGATCGTTACTGATTGAATTGTCAAATAACTGGACTAAAAATACTGTTATCGCAGTGTGATAGTAGTATAATAATTATTCAGAGGAAGCGCGTATCACGTACGACTGTTATATGAGCGCTAGTTTAGCTTCATAAACAACGAGTCATACGAACATGTGTGTTGTGATCCTTTCTAATTAGGGTGGCGCATTATGTAAAGTAGCTCAGTCAGGAGGCCTGAATGTTACTACGATTGTGATGGAATTAACAGAGCTGACGAGAAGTTAAGATCAAAAGAGCACTGACAAAATACCTTGCAAAATTATCAGTTTTAACATTTTTTTCGACACTGAAAGGGGTGGGCAGTCGCCCCCCCGGCTACGTCCCGTGCATTATGGGTCTGTCATCCGTGGTCCTGCCTTAGGCTGACTGAAAAATAAAAGAAACTATGCAGGATCTTAGCCAAAAGACCGAGACTAATATAAAACTGTGTCGGACAAATTGAAAAACCCTGAGCCGACATGGACAAACACCTAAATCTGCTACTAGAAAGTCCCTACCGAAACTACCTTGTACTACCCCCACTTCGGTTGGGGGGGGGGGGCTAAAAGTTACCGATATCATTCAACGAAAACATGACAAATCAGCTGTATTATCACCACACTCAGAACATTATGCAGTGACCGTGGCCAGACAAGGTACTGAATGGTGTCGAGATAGCTTCCAGGAGGAGGAGTAAAAGTTTTTTTTCAAGGGACACCTGCTCTCTGCATGCCTTCTCATTGGCTACTGGCCTGGGAATATGTAGCCTGAAATAAAGCAAAGACAGTTTACACCAATACTACCAATGCGAACGGCATTACACGCTTGTGTAGCTAAGGGGACCCGCCGCACCCCACAAGTCTCTTGCCCCTTCCCTCAGAAGCCCCCATCACTGAAGAATCCAAGATTGAAAAATGTATGTAAATATATAACGATTGCATCCTTGAAGCTCCGAAATGGCGGAGGCCCATACATTTTTTCTGGCTACACCAATGCCATTATAATTGAAAAAATGGTTGTGAACAAGAGTGAGAAATGGAATGTGTGGCAACTGGGTTTGAAAATGATAGTTTTCCCACTTTCGAGCTTCAAAGGCTGATTCAGTGCATGCATGTATCAACAATTTAAAATAATCGAGATCTCTCTACACCAGCAAATAAAATGTTTTGGGTGCTGGGTCCCGGTGAACTTACAGAGTAGTTCGAAGGAAATATTGACAAAGATTTTTATTTAACATCGATTTATTCGATGATTCAAATTGTATAGAATAAGTTTACAAAATTGATCTATCACTTCAAGAGTATAAGTTTACCAAATGTAAGGTAATATACGTAAAGATACTTTTTTGTACCTACATCGCATACGTGAATTGCATAAGCTAAATGCACGCATTTTTTAACCATGAATCTAATTCTGTGCTCCTTAATTCATTAAATAGGCCAACCTTAACCAATTATGCTTACCCTTCTGTGTACTAGAGAGGGTTTCGGTGAAACAGTATTTAGCCCTAAAATTCCTGCAGGTGTAATGTTTTCTAGGATGGTTTCATTTGAAGAGTCAATTTGTAACATATATGAAACATGAATACGGTGCTATTTAACCGTATTACTGAAATGACCAATTTGAAGAAACACAAGCTGGCAAAGGACCCTCTTTTTGGTTGCATTATCTTCCCTTGGTTTTCATGATATACTTGTCTGAAGACTCAGACAATATGACCAGGGAATCTAAAAATGCGACAATTAAGCGGAATTTTTTAACAAGTGCATGTTAAGTATTTAAAAAGAGTCGGTAACCTATTTAAAAGTTTTGAACAATTATAAATACCCTAGAAACGACTTAAAATGTCATTCACTATCATGAGAGCCTATCCAAGCACATTGTCAGGTCTGGTCGAATCAAACAATTGCGCGCTTAATTGCCTTGAACCAAGACAAGAAGGCAACGAGTTTCGTCCTTCTGCCATTATGGGGATTGTGTGTAGAGTTAAAGAGCAAGATTTCTATGTTGGCCATAACTATGAAACTAGAAGATGTTGTCTCATCGTTTGCCTTACGGGCCCAGTACGACCTTGGGAATCTACCCTAAGCTAGCAAATACCTTCGTAATCTTTCGTATTTTCTTGATAAGTATTCAGCAGTTTATCTTCGGCGTCGAAAGCTGACAAATAACAACCTGTACAGACAGGGATGTCTAATATCGAAGCCTATAGCCTAATAGACATCAAACAGGTTCAGTTAAGTGGTAACTTGGCTGAAGGTTCTTGGATCTTGTAATTCGTTTTACTGCTTACTTAAGAAAAGTCCTGCTGGCTAACCCTCACTGCAGGCTAAGATATAAAATGACTGTAATTTATTTACGAGTACGATGGAGTACGATACTATTAACGAGAAGTACCAAGACAACCTTACGGTACTGCAAGTAAGAACTCTGACTTGAATGGCTTCAAGAAATACGTAATTACAAGTTATACTGGCATCAATCATCTCTTACAGCAAAGAAATTTCTTTGCCCTGCGTATCATTAATGCTCACGAGAAAGATTAGTTTAGAGTAATTTGTCTACCTCCTAGGTGACAACGGGCGGCGACCTTTCATTGAAAAAGGGAGAGTATTCAATGACACTCTCTGAGCGGAGCGCCACCATCAGTTGGCACGGAGCGTACAAAAAAAATTTTGGCCAAAAATACCCCAAAATCACCGGAAATGGACCTTTCCAGGCTGTGTAACGTGATACTATGACAACTGTCAGAAGTACTTCCTAAAAAGTTTTCTTAATAACTATCTTAACTTTTTATATGATTTCCGAATCTACCAGGTTGATTTCATAGGGGTACAGTATCCCCCGTCCAGTTCCATGTGGGATATACCCCCATCCCCCAGGATCGCCACCCATGTAGGTGACTGATATAATTATTTGAATGGTATTTGCAGAAGAATTGACTCTGCTAAGTGTAATTGATGTTGGTGAATTGTCAGTGTGGATTAAAGTGTACCCAAAGTCCAGAATTACAAGAATATATATTTTAGAGGTTGCAAAATGAATCTCATTCATCCAGCTCTCATCTTCATAGCTTATTCCATTGCTGAGATATAAAATGTTGAAAGATATGGAAGGTGGAAAATTTGAACTTATTTTTCAAGTTTTACAACATATAGTTTGGAGAGTTTAGACTTTAGGTGCACTTTAAGCAGGGCTTGTTTTCGTTGTCCTTTCTTCAAGTCCGTAGCCAAGAGGGGCCAGGAGGGCAAAGCTCCCTGGAAAAATGTTGGTCCGCCTAGAAGATAAAAAGTTACCACTATCTTAAAGCATTTTAGTATATCTCTCTCCCTCTGAAAAAGTTTCGCCCCTGGAAGCTTTTTCATCCCCCTTCAATACCTTGTCTGGCTAGTGGCCTGAGGGTTTTTGAATGGAAGTGAATACGTCAAGTAGCTGGTAAAGCTTGAAATACACAGTGGTTACACCAATTAGTGTAGCTATGCTGCATTTAAGTACGTGCCAAGTGTTTCTGTTCACCTTTTCAGATTCATGCAAAACTTTGCGACACGGGTGCCTCTTTTTGCGTTAGCTTTGTTTGGTTTTTCCTGTGGCTGAATGGTCATTTAATTTGATCACAATCTTCTGTTTTCTTATCCCCTTCATGTGTCTTTAACATTTTTTTATAAAATTTCAAATTTTCCGACGTTGTGCAGCTGTAAAAAATAGATTTGAATTGAATTGAAGATACCTGAAAAGAGAAAAAGTAATCAAGTTAGAATTCTCAAGGGGTTTTGAAAAATAATGGAATGCGATACCCTGTTGTATTGTAGGGTAGTAACCCTGGCCATATATTGTCAGCACTCTAGCCTTTATGCATGGCAAAACTACTCAGTTATAGTACTGAAGAACTTGAAGACAGCAAGGTCTGTAATGATTTGAAATTTTGAAGAGAAGCAGAGGCACACGGGGTCGGTCTTTCACCTGCAAAAAGTTCTCAGGAGAACCTTTCCACGAAGAGCACTGATCGAGATAAAAGTATTCACAGGGAATATTCCAAAATAAGATAAACGGTGCGAACATTTTTAGGAATTAGCTGATAAAACAAAACATTTGGCAACCAGGTAGGCCTATAGAATCTAACTCTTTATTCAAGTTTTATTATACCATCTCAAATTTCAATGCCAAATATTTTTCAAAATTTTAAAGAATAAGTAAAAGTAATCCCCCCTTCTCGCTGTACAACCGTGAAGACAATCCAAACTCTAGGAATGAACCAGCTGTCCTAACAGCTTCCTGCATCGGGCAGAGAACGTAATTACAACAGCAGCTCTTGTCCAGATCAAAATTTAATGAGCATGGCAATGAAATCTGTGCAAGACAAAAAAGGCTGTTATCTTGTTGAGCTTTATACATGAGTAATCCTGGAAGAGGTCTCTCTTTATACCGTTTTACGAAAAAGGCAACAGAGAAACATTGTTAAGAATTTCCTATGGTCTATCTTCCCCTGGCACCTGAAATCACTTACAAAGGGAGTCACGACCCCCAGGGAACACGAGACTTAATTTGAACAAGAACCCATCAGGCGACTATTATGCAAGCAATGACATTCTTAAAACTTTTCAAGAAGACAATGGGAAAAGCTCCATTTCGCCCACTTCACGTTGCTATTTGCAAATTGTTCTAGAGGGCAATCCATGGAATTACAGATCTCATCTCCTCCATATTGAAGTTCATTGGAGGCACGGTTTAGGATGAGTTAGGGACACACTTTTTCGCAAATTTGTCCTTTGACCTAGTGCTTTTTGACCTCGGACACCACCCTTAGCGAACAAGTTTACGACACACTTACTTTTTCGCTTAATTTAGGCAAATTTGACATATGAGCTACATTTTGACCTTTGAACCCACCCTTAGCAAACAAAAAGCAGTATTTTAAATATTATCTTATCAGTCCTAGTATATCATGTGGTTTTATTACTTTTTCTAACATACTGATGGGGAAATTATTGCAAAAACCAATTTTTAGCAAATTTAAGCTTTGAAATTAAACCTATTTCTTCATCAGTTACGATTAAAAATTAAGTTGACGGTTCCGTTTTACCAACAAGAAAACGTTGTTAAAAGGTAAGGTTGCTGTTTGGACCTTGGCGAATTTACATTTGAATACGTCTAATTAAAGTTGAAATTCTGCTTAGTTTTAAGGTGTCTTCTGTCTGGCACAGAATATTGAATGGACTGTGTTTACTACGGAGCTTTTAAGGTGTCATGCAGATGTTGAGATATTATGTGACTTTCTCGACTTTTTTCAGTAAGATATTCAGATGTTGACATGTGAGATCTTTTTTTCCCAATATTTTAGTGTAAAATATTAAAATATTACATTACAGGATCTCAATATCTGAATATCTTGACTGAACGATATTGAGATATTGACATCTAACATCTCGTTATTTCAATAATTTAGCGTAAAATATTGAAATATTTCTTTACAGGATCTTAATATCTTAATATCTTCACTGAACGATATTGAGATATTGACATCCAACATCTCGTTATTTCAATATTTTAGTGTAAAATATTGAAATCTTACATTACAGGATCTTAGTATCTTAATATCTTTTCTGAAGGATATTAAGATATTGACATCCAACATCTCGTTATTTCAATATTTTATTGTGAAATATTGAAATACTACATTACTTGATCTCAATATCTTAATATCTTTTCTGAAGGATACTGAGATATTGACATCCAACTTGTCGTTATCTAAATATTTTATTGTAAAATATTGAAATATTTCATAACAGGATTTAAATATCTTAATATCTTTACTGAAGGATATTGAGATATTGACATCCAACTTGTCGTCATCTAAATATTTTAGCGTAAAATATTGGAATATTTCATAACAGGATCTAAATATCTTAATATCTTTTCTGAAGGATATTAAGATATTGACATCCAATATCTCGTTATCTCAATATTGAAAATATTGAAATATTACAGATTTTAAAATATTGAGATCATGTAATGAAATATTTCAATATTTTATGCTAAAATATTGACATAATGAGAGGTTGGATGTCATTATCTCAATATCCTTCAGTAAAGATATTAAGATATTTAGATCCTGTTACGAAATATTTCAATATTTTACAATAAAATATTTAGATAACGACAAGTTGGATGTCAATATCTCAATATCCTTCAGAAAAGATATTAAGATATTGAGATCATGTAATGTAGTATTTCAATATTTTACACTAAAACATTGAAAAAACGAGATGCTGGATGTCAATATCTCAATATCCTTCAATGAGGACATTAGACATTAAGATATTGAGATCATGTAATGAAATATTTCAATATTTTAGACTAAAATATCAAAATAACGAGATGTTGGATATCAATATCTCAATATCGTTCAGTGAAGATATTAAGATATTGAGATCATGTAATGTAATATTTCAATATTTTACGCTAAACTATTGAGATAAAAAGACCTCGGATGTCAACATCTGAATATTTTACTGAGAAAAAAGTCGAGAAATTCACATAATATTTCAACATCTGCATGACACCTTAAAAGCTCCGTAGTTTACGTCAAATTAATTTTAATCGAATAATATTACTTTTTCGCATTTCCTGGGGCATGGACAAGGTTAGTCCGCAGTCTGCTGGCCTAGTACTGTAGTATGTGGGTCGCTTTTGGGCTTCCAGCATTAGTTCAGGGAAAAAATGTACTTGAGATCTAGGCCTAGTTATCCTAGTCTAGGGCAAGGTGAAGGCACAGATCGAGTACTCCCTTCTTTACCGTTCGCAGGACTTTGATTGTTATGAAGTTAATCATCCCTGTAAGCATACTTCTTCGGAAAATGCAGAATGAAGATGACACAACAACCTCTTCTCGAAGGATTTAAACCTGTAGTTTAAGTTATGTAACTACATTTTGTCCTCCTGAGGGCGAAGAGGTGAGAAGGTTGAGGGGGCAAGGGGTGAGGGAAACAAGACCAAGAATCCACAGATGGCGGAGGATGAGAATGTAGGAGAGTTGATAATCTAGGCCCTTGTTTTATAAAACAGGGTTGTCCAACGTTATGAGGGGAGGGGCAATATCGAATGGTTAGCGTTGCAGGATGCGACGGTCTGTGTAGACAGACGCGGGTGGATGCAGTGGGGTTTTACAAGGAGGGCAGGGTCACTTTCTGAGGTCGAAGTCTGACCATGCCAGTGCCGTAGATGGAAAGCCTTCGCAGGGGGTCTGCGGTCCTCCCCTAGCAAACAAAATCGATGTTAATCTTTGTTACATGCGATTTCATACAATCTGGCAAATCAAGTACACACGAGGTAATTTATGTAGGCCATCATGTATTCTTACGCTTTATAACCTTCCATTTGTGGAAGAGCCTACCAGAAATTATGTGTCCGACTAAGCGGTCCCGACCTATTTGTAGAAAGGTGTGGAGGGGGTGGAGTCCTTTCTAGTAGAAAAGTTGAGAAACCAAGCACTTTCCAGGCATCTGGCAATCACTGTAAGATAAGTGCGAAAAGTTTGCAGTATAGCGAAGGGGGCGTCTTGAAAGGGAAGCTGGGGCAAAAAAGGGTGGGGCGTCGGGTACGGCTGAGAAAGACCCTTTTTGAGGTTTGTGCTGCATTTTCCTACGTAGAAGGCTTTATGACATATTTACTTAACCAGTCACATCCCTAACGGTTTGGGAAGCTAAAATGAGGGGATGAGCAAACATATAGTCCGCTCGGGGGGGGGGGGGGCTGGGTTGGTGTGATCTACTTCCGCCAACAGCGGTCCCTCCCGGAGCCTTGGGGTATGTACAGATTTGCGGGCACCAGCATGGAGATTAAATTATCGTTTCTTGCAAATGTTCTTACTTATTTACTAAAATAGCTCACAACTTTGGAATGACGTTCAGTAGATTTGATGATGAGGGAGAAGGGGATGGGGACTTGCAATCTAAAATTTCTGATTCAAATTTGAGCCAAATCTGCTCTATTATGCAGCAGTCCTACAGAAATCAAACATAAGTTTGATCGTAACTGTTTTTGAACCCAATTTAGTCAAATATTTAACCCACTATCGGTTAAGTGCCCATTCGATCCGTTTCCGGTTCACTCTGAACCGGACTTTCTCCGGGTGTGTGGGTCGGATGACTGGCAGTGATAATAGGGGTTTAGGGATTTTGGAACAATAACTTCGTCTAAGCTATCATACGAGTGATAATGAGACAACTGTCAACCAACCTACTGGGGGTTTCTCCCATTCCCTTACCTTGGGGTCACGTTAAATATCCTTGTTTCTTCCCAAATATCGGAGTATTGTATACAAACCTACTCAGTCTTACATTTAGAATACTCAGCCCACATAGATGTTGAAGTTTTGGAGATGTCCTTAATGTCAATCCTCCTTGAATTTTTGCTATTCTATGTGGGCCTAAAGCTATGAACTCTTACGAGAGGGTTATATTTCAATCGAAATAACAACAGGACATCTTGCGTTCACTGGTCCGTGGTTCAAGTGTTTATTAAAGTCACATTCTTCACATCTCCCCCTCTTCTCCTCAGCCCATTCCTACCGGTAGCACAAGAGTATGGGTGTACCGTAGACTATATGATTCATCATGGTTATCTGCTAGGAAAGTTATATCTGGCAGTAGGCAAACTAATAGACCATGGAAATTGTCTGTAGTTTAATCATCAGTTTTGTAGAATGCGGTGTGTAGTGTAAACAATAAAGACAAAAGGGGAGTGGAGAATAAAGGGTATATTAAAATGGATACATTGAACCTATTCTTGTTAAAGATGGTTTTCAACGGAACATCAGCGTTTTTCGTTTTCTATAGCAAGCAAGAGAACTTATTTGCAGCAAACATCATAACGTGATTAAGAAGAATTCCTTCCCAAATCGAAAGGTGATTTTACTACTGTCTACACCAGACGTTTCTTCATCTACCACGTTAAAACACAAAAGTAATGGTCACCATCTGTCCACTAATATGATCGAATTAATTTTATATTGTAAAACTGTGGCCGAACGACTGACATAGTCACGTTTTTGGTGTTTATGATTTTATTGACCTTGAGGTATGCTCAACAAAGCTCCTTATACTTCTTGAGACCTTGAAAGGACATGTCAGTAAAGGTTAGTCACGTTTAGGTAACAGATTTATAATTCATATCCACTATTTTCTACCTTGGATATCATACTACTTTCTACCTTCACATCGATACCAGTCTGTAAGTGTGTCGTAACGCCATAAAAGTGTTAATCTTTCGAAGGATGACCTCATAAAATGGACTTAACTAAGAAATCGCACAAGGCAAAAAGAACTGCTCTTCACTGGCATTACGTTATCAAGAAGGTGATGACGGGCATACCTGCCTGCAGCTATTAAGTTTTTGAAGAAGTCAACAGCATGGTGGACTGGCAATGTATGAATATAAATATATATAATATATATATATATATATATATATATATAATATATATATATAATGAATATATATATATATATATAATGAATATATATATATATATATATATATATATATATATATATATATATATATATATATATATATATATACGTGTGTATATGTGAGAGAGAGTGTAAATATCAACACTGTTCTTTGCTGTCTGATGAAGGGTATCTACCCGAGTTTCTCCTTAATTCAAGCACAATTACTTTCATTGACCTATATATATATATATATATAGCCTATATATATATATATATAAAAATATATATTAAGTCAAAACAATTACAATGTAATTATATATATGCATGTTAAAACGTAATGAACATATATATATATATATATATATATATTATATATACATGTACATATGAATACAAAAACTTACACAGTACTAATTTCATAGTGCCACGTATGAAGCATATTGTAAATGTCACTTTCGACAAGTAGACTTCAAGTAAAGGCAGATTCATACTATACACCCTTTGTCGCCGCTGTAAAATGTAAACGAATTATACATGGCTGCTTTCTTGCCATGTATAATGAGTTTACATCTTACTGATAACTTCAACGAATGTTGAAAGAAGGATGACCCAGCCTTAAAACATGTAAAACATACCACAAGTCATAGACGAATGTAACTCTTTTTCTCGGAGGGCTTGACCGTCCTCACCTGAGGGCGAAAATCCCTGTATTACCGGAGAAAATCGAATTTTTCCAAACCTCTGCCTAAGAAATAGGCTTTACCTGCACTCTTGGAGGAGGGCTGCATTCCCCAGTTGCCTGGCTCTTACGTCTATATCGCTAGTAGGCCTATTTAATACCATGACCACACAAGCTAAAACCTGGCGCCCCATGAAAAGATCGAAAACTCAATTTGATGTTGAAGGATGATCCTTTTATTATACAGTCTGTAAATTAGTTGCATTTCGCCCAAAAATATAAATAGCTGGTGTATTATTGGAAAAACTGTGGACTGGAATGCCGTCAGAGAATCCCACCATTGCGTAAAACTCCAAACGTGTTATATTTTAAAGTGAATTTTATCTTTAATACTTAAAAGATGAAGTTAAGTTAAGCATTTGGTAAAATCTTCATTCAATTTCCATCCGCGGTTATTAAGATATTGGCGATTAAAGATATAACATTTTACCAATGACTTGAAGCACAAAGGATGACGTCACAGTCACACATTGATGAAAAGTGTTTGTATCTCCTCCACAAACTAGATACTAATTTTTTAACTCAATCAATAGATGATGCATTCATAATGTGAAAGCATGAGAGGGACTGGAATTTTGCAAACGTTTCATATCTGCAGCCGTTATTTACTGCAAGGTCAAAAATAAAAAAAATAAAACAAAAACAGAAGGAAACCAGGACACTATTTGAACCGTGAACAGTTCGATGACTTAACTGTAAAACATAACTTCAACTCCTGACATCTTTTGAAATCCTCAGTTACAGACAATGAATGAACATTAAACTTGATCAAGTTCCTCCTTTTACCACCAAATAATAATTTAGGCTTAATTAAAACGTTGTTTTGAATGCTTCACTAAATATCTGCACGGAGTACTTCAACTTCAAGCAAAAAATTTCCTTGCGTAATATTTTTGGGGAGTATTGATGGAGTGTACTGGAGTGTACTGGCTGCAAAGAGAATGTGATCGCGAAAGTGCTCTTGAAAGATCGAGTCCCATCGGGGATCGTAATTCTATTTTGAAGGAGTTTTAGAATTTCTATATTGCCTGCAGCATACGTTCCATAAACGCTCCATTTAAAGCTCTCTAACAACTTCAGTTTGAGTTGGTTAATACACAGCTTAACATATGAAAACATTCAACGTTGAATTTCTTCACGTTTACCAGTTTTCCCCAGCCATTATATAATTATTCCCTCATTACAATCCGAAAGACGAATAATGAACAATGACTTCCCACTCCTACCGCACATGTTTTAGTGCTAAATTACCTAATTGACAAACTGAGATGCAGTTAGATAAGTGTAAAGCTAGCCATCCATTTGTCCGATATGCGTTATGCATTATCCGTATGCGTATAAACTTGGTGTACGTAACGTGTGTGTGTATGCGTAAAAGTCCCATCCATTCATACGTCAAAAACAGGTGTTGCATTGCGTATATAATATCTAGTACGGCTATTTTCTGCCTTTTACTGGCCTGGACTGGAAAGAACAAACACACCAGACAACCTTCACCATGCTCCCTATATTTGCGCGAGGAAGAGGAAGAAGAGGAAGAGATATTGACACTTTCAGCCCTCGTGTATCTCATGGCGAAGAAAAACAAAACAAAAAGAGAAAGCACAAATACTGGGTTAGTCCCAAACTTGAGGGTCGAAACGATCACGGCGCCTACAAACATCTTGTTAAAGAGTTGGAACTAGATGGCATTTCTTTTCAAAAGTACTTCCGTTTGACTAGGGAACAGTTCAAACAGGTTCTGTACCATACTGAGGAAGATATTAGGAAGTATTGCTTAGCTGGCACACTTGGTTGCTGATTCAGTTTTCAAGGGCCAAGATACCGGCAGAAATTAAAAGTTAACTACGTTTTTAAATGGAACGCATGTTTTATATATCCAGGCTATGAATTATGAGCTATATTATATATATATATATATATATATATATATATCTTAATCTTATATGAATTTGGCTCGTTTGCATCATATCTGAATGACAACTTGGCCTGATTGGTATTGAATATTTTCGTCTTCGTAGCTTTTATGATTCCGCAAGTAATCTGTTCACTACGAAAGTGTGAGGACCGGCCAAAGGGCACCTGCTAGTAATCATTCTTCCAACATTCAGGAAGGCAAAAAACTGGCAACCCTGTGCGCGTCGAACAGTGCCTCTTAATAACATAGCTTAATATTATGGAAAGGAAGGCTACATATAGGCCTACACACGTACCAGTCATTTCAGGGTCTTCCATTCCCGTTGCAATACTTTTCCAGGTGTTACTCAGCCTGACAGCATCTTTATGTCCCGGCAAATTGGGGTCATATAGGACAGGATTTTGCCTGACCAATTCCACAAGCTTTTCCAGCATTTCTATGGTTGTCTTTCGCTTGGGGATCTTGTTTTTCGGCAAAAATTAACAGGAGAAACACACATGCAACTCACGAAGAGTATGTCAGTCACAGCATGGAGGGAAATGAGGCCCGGGGAATCCCCTCATCTGACGTCATATTTCTAGAGATGTCCTGTCCGATTGGTCTGCGTTTACGTAAAAAAAAAAGTCCTCGAGGCTTTCCAAAACGCATACGCATGACGGACACAAAATCTCTTTGTTCCTATTATTAAGTCTCTGTGGACTAAACACTTTTAATGATGATCCTAACACCGCCCTGCTCCACGTAAGCACATTCACACCAAAGATTCCAACTAGAAGATACAAAAACAATGTGTTGTGATGGAACAAACAAAAGTCTTCTACGTATATATTTGTGCAAAAGCTAGAGTGATTGTGCAGGAATACATGTTCTAACGTTGTTATAAAGTGCCCGTTATAAACTTTCATTGCTACTGTTGTTTGCTTTAAAGTAAAGTTTAAATTCATTGTTAAAGATGAAATATATTGCATTGTGTAAAAAGCATTGAAAACGTGAAAATAATCCCAAATCCCACCACAATCTACCACAAATTGACCATTTTCAAGAGAATTTCCTTTTTTAAATATACATCAAGAAATAGAAATAAGCTTATTATGCAAATCTGTGGGGTAGAGGAAGGGACAGACAAAATGAGAGTCTTCTTATGCTAAACTTTGTTGTTCAACCTACATTCTTAGGACTATCATAACGTTCTCTTTGCTTGAAACGTTGATTCTGCAGTTAACACTTGCACACTTGAAAATGTCAGCATCACACAACAAAGTGCACACTAGCCGAAAAGTAAATAACAAATAATTTATACATGGTTGTTATGGTTAACCAGCTTCCTGGATCAGTGGATTAACAAAAGACAAACTGACTCTTTGCAATATGCCACCAAATTTGTTCGCATACGTAATGAATAATCTCTTTCACTGATTTATACCTTGAGGATGGTAGCCGATATGAAAATACTTCCGTTTCATAAGAGGATATTTTAAAATTTAAACGTGTGCACTTAAAAGATTTCTTTTTGATTCCTTGCCGAAGGCAAAGGGAATCTATGCAATCACGCGGGCGATTGTGTGTATGTATGTATGTGTTTGTGACGCTTCGCTTGTAAACACGATATCTCAAGATGGATAAATTGAAACGATGGATAATTTTCGTACTTTAGATATAGAATCATCATATTAAGAGGAAGACCCCCAATGTTTTTGGTGGAGGTCAAAGGTCATGTGAGGTATTTTTTTCCAAAAGTCCCTTCAACTCTATGGCGAAGAGCCAGGGGCGAAAACCAAACAATACTCCCGAAGGAGTTCTGCTCCCCGAAGGAGTAACAACGTCCTCAAGGGACAAACTTTGACTTAACTGACACCACCCGACAGTGGTCCCGATCGAGACTGGCTGAACAGAACAGGTCCCACTTTGGAGCTCCGCCGTCGTGATCACGGATACTCCTGCGCCAGGTCATGTGAGGTCACCAGAGATCAAAAACCAAAAACCTTGTAAACACGATATGTCTAGGTAGGAAGCATGGATGCTTTTGATACTTGTGGCATGTGGATGCGTACAGTCAAATGATAAACCTATCGACTTTGGTAAACGTCAAAGGTTATCCGAGGCCACTGGAGGTGAAAATACGAAATTCTTAAAAACTACTTATAAATACGGTATCTCAAGATAGCAATGATGGACACGCGGCAATCTTCATACTTGGTAATAACTTTATCATATTGAGAGGAAGAACCCTATTGTTTTCAATGGAGTTCAAAGGTCATTTGAAGTCATCAGTGGTCAAAAACCAAAAACCTTGAAAAGATACAAAATCTCAAGACAAGGATGATACTTTTTCATACATACTATACAGATGTGTAACTTTAAGAGAGAAAAAACCCTATGGCTTTGTTGGAGGTCGAAGGTCATATGAGGTCATCAGCGGTCCAACTACGAAACCTCGTAAACTGAATAGACAGTGGGCGGTACCTCCAAACTGTGTCCGGCGTTTCGTGACAAACGAAAAGTTTGGGCTGAATTTTTCTACCATTCCAAAGATAAAGTTATAGAGAACAACATTTATTTTTTCACAAGCATTATTGTTACAGTAATGATACTAATTTAAATCACCTAATTATGAACACGTGAAAAAATTCTGTGGCTATAGCATAACAGAAATATCATACCCTGAACGAGTTCTTTAGTGGCGTAGTGGATTAGAGCTTGGTTTCTCATGCTGACGCTCCGGGACAATTCCCTCATGAGACATATTTTTTATTTCATTTTTTGTTATTCACTTTTTGGTGGAGTTCAAAGGTAGTATGAGGTAAGCAGAGGTCAAATTATGAAAACATCGCATGATATAGTCAAGAATTATAAATTCGAGGGATGAACCTCAGTGCAGCCATTAAATCACCGTGACCCCCTTTCAGCAAGGAATCACTAGGCTTTCTCGTTGAGATAGTGGTCTCATATAGATTTCATCTTTTGACCTCTGACCTCTGACCATTGACCTCAATAAAAGTCAAAAGAGCTTTCTTCCTCAACACAACATCCACGCATCAACTATTAAAACTTCCTATGATTTAGAGACAAACAAAAGAGCTAAAGTTGTTTTGACCTCAGATGACCTTTGGCCTTCCATAAAACAGTGGGATTATTGATACAACGTCAATTACATTTTAACTAATTTAATTTCATGTTAAGTGACTTTATTATTAGGTCAAGAAATCTGTACATGACCAAAATTTCGAAAGCATCAGCCCACTTGGAGGAGGCGTATTTCATCCTTTTTATTGACTGGCAACATTAAAGTCAGCCATTTCTTGTAATAGGACGATCAGACCGGAAGTGTGTTCTTCCGGATCAGAGTAAGTCTGCAGCTTTAAATCAAAAGCCTTTCTCAAGAAAGAAAAAACAATCAGCTAACTGGTATTAGTTATACAATAGCAGGGTTGGCAGTTTTTGCCACAGGCGGTTTTTACCAGTAAAAACAGGTTTTTGCCGAAAATGGAAAAAACGGTAAAAACCTATTCTGTTACAATGAACAAAATATGTTGTTTACAAGTACTTTTCATGGTTTTTTTTTTCAAAGTCTAAGGATGAAAGTCATTTTGTTACATCAAGATTAATCATTTTAAGCAATAATGTATGCCATGTTATAGTCTGAATGTGATTTGTTTAGTGATTTTGGCCATTTTTCCAGATTTACACTGTTTTTGTGTTAAAGGTACATACATTAGGTATATTTAATGCAGAAAAATAGGAAGGAAACACAAAGAATCATTACAGGATTTAGATGGGAAGCTTTCCTAAGAATGCTGGTAAGTTGCTAACCCCACTCTTGGGTATACCCCTTACAAGGGGAACCTGCAGGTGTGTAGGTCATTCGCTAACTCAGTGTCTTACATTGTCCTCCAGTAGTGTTATGTACTGTATGCTTGTTTACTATATAATTCAACCATCCACCTTCCTTCAACATTTCCTTTCTTGTAAAATAAAGTGCTGGCTATCCAATAAGTTTCTTTCATTCAAACATTACTATTTGTGGTTTATCAAGTTTTTCAAAAGAAAGATAACTTAGGCAAGAAATAGTCCCTTTGTATATGGGTGGCCATCTACAGTATGTAACTTCTCACTTGATTATTTCTCAGTTTAGTGGACTTGAAATATTCAGAGAAGCTCCCTTAATGAAACTCATTTACTTCAAGTTATTGCTTAGTCATCATTTATGGCACTGTACTTTGCTTCTCTGCTGCGTCAAACTGAAGTTTCTGACATGATAAAGGAAGTTGCTTGTCCATTCCATTCTCCTGCTCTTTCTTATGTGTAATATGCTCTCTAGCAACTTGGTGCATGATTGAACTTTCATATTTAGAACTTTTATAAAAACAAAATTTCATTAATCCTCATTTTGTAAAACTTTGCTTGATATTCTAGTCATTGTGCAAACCAACTTTAATTTTCCGGCTATTCCTGTTGGCATGTAGTTGCTTTGTTTGTGGTTACACTTAACATGTTAGGGTTTACAGTACTATTGTAACAACAGTATATTTCACTCTTTAATCTGTGTTTGGCAAGTTTTAGTGCTCACTTTTTGGCAAAATAGAAAGTTTAATGAATGGTAAATAACTTTATCTCAAGTGGTTTATTCATCATGTGCAGTGGGGGTACAACAACTGCACTCTCTTAATCACCAGAAGAGGTTTTTTTTTCATTTTCTCCCTGTTTTTACCGATAATAACCACTTACTATGGTACCAGTTATTACCAGTTTTTAAAACTGTCCCGGTAAAAGCAGGTTTTTTCCGCCAAAACCCAACCCTGTACAATAGCGTTATCTTACTTTAGACGACCGGGTTTTTACCGTTTGAGCTTTGCACATCACTTTCAAGTTTGTCTCCCGGTCTAGTTTCGAGCCTTTCGAATTCACTGTTTTCGGTCTCCTTTTGTTTCTTATACATTTTTGCGTACACCTTGTAGATGGCAACCAAAGCAAGGGCCTCCGTTATCAAAGAAAAACCATAGATAGAGGGATAAGTAAATAAGTCATAGAACAAAGGAGACCCATCGAAAGTAACAGCTATTAGAGACAAGGCAATCGCTACGTTCTGTGCTCCCGTTTCAAAGCTGATTGTGCGACATTGCTTGGGTTTTTGACGTAGCAGCCAGGCAATGAAGAACCCGAAGCTGTATCCACAGAAAGGGAGAATAATGGCAGCTAACCACAATGCCCACGGTGATGCAAACATCCCAGGGTTTATTATTCCATTGATGATGAGATTAATTCCAATGGCGAGGAGACCGGAAACACTTCCAATCTGAAAGAAGACGAATAAGCCATCCTGAGATAAGTACACATGAAATTTGTTGATATATACATGTTCCCCACTTTAGATGGACATTGCGCCGTCTAAAACTGGACCTTCCGTGGACATTAGCAAAAGGGGGAAATTTTTGTCCACTCAATGTTTTGGGCCATGTACTGAACATCGTCCTCCTGCACAATCTTGTTGCTAAGATCTCTGTTTACAAAGCATACACATATAACCCATGACATAGACTTACCATCACTGAACTAAGGAGGGCGATAACGTGCAGGAGTTATAAGAAAGCTTTCTAAGGGGACCCCCAAAACATTTTGCAAAATAGTTTCGAATACTTTATTTAGTATAATAATGTTGAAAGGTCATACATTTTACAGTTTGCAGGTAGGATTCTATTCATTTAATTTATCAGTAAAGGAAAAAAGGTACTCAAGCACTTTATTTTATTTATAAACAAAACGTTGTGACCAAAAATTAATATATTACGTCCAAACTTTGTTTACACCGTTGACTGGGAGACTTTACTACAGATGGATGATCTTTGCTCTTTCTAAGAAAGCTTGTAGTCAATAATACGGTTTCGAGGAAATCAGTTTGACTGCTTCGCGATGACTGGAACACTGTTTAGGGCTCGTTTTACCTTTTCAGAAGTAGGGAGAATTCTTTGTCAAAGTTAACAAGTTTGATTTCATTTTACATTCAATGGAAAGCATGTTTGAAAATGTCAGTCGTCAGATTCAGGTATAGGCGTGGGGTCCGGGGCCCGCGTCAGGGGTTTTCTTTGTAATGAGGATTGCAGGTCAGGAGACATGGGATCAAACCGGAACTTTTACGCTAGAAAAAAAGTTGAGGAGAGGGTGGGGGCATTATTTTCTGGAATTTCAGTCATGGGGCATGAGCTCTCCTTCGCGTGAATACGCGCCTGGTCATATTTCTATTTTGTGAAAATTTGCAGTAGTCTTGTCTACAAAAAGATCAAAAGTGACCGCTTACATCGGAAGTGTAAATTTAATTTATGTGTAAATCTGGTTGATTAATTGATAATTTTAAAAGGAAAATGATTATCTGCCACCTGCGTTGACATTGGGTCTTCCTTTTATTTCACACAATAAAATACTCCATAAAAAGTGGTACATTACAGCTAGTAGTAGTATTGCCTACAGGGTGCATTATTATACCCAAAGTCACGGCATACAATACAATTGTATAAGATAAAGCAGAGAGTTGAAGACTGGATTGACAGTCGGAAACCAAACTACTTCCAAGAAAATGCATATCAGGGCTCCTTTGCAATTGTAATTGTGTACACAAACTCAGAACAGGAAGTTGTCACTGCAACCTGTATTCTTGATTACCAGTAAAGTGTATAATTTAACGATTATTATGCGGCGCTTAGAGATGTGTTTAGTTGACCGTACTATTTTTTATTTATTGTTTATTTTTATTTTTTTGCAACCTGATTGCGAAAGAGATGCCCTGTGGCGATAAAACTGGCCTAAGGCGACGGTAACATGATATATTCCACAAAGGCGGTCCAATGGAGGAGTTTGAAAACAGTTTTTCAGCACAGTCAACAAAGTATGCAAAAGCCTGTTCTTTTCGCGATTCTTGATTCTGTGCTGACAAACACTTTCAAACACTATCCAGTTGCTGATTGACTAACCCGGAAACCTTGTTAAGAAACTTGCTTTCTCTATGAAGTAAAATAATAGAAAGTCTTGTAATATAAGAGCTAACATTAAAAGCAGACAAGACAGCTAATGGTTCCGATTTGAATTGTAGGGATAAAAAGATAAAAGCAGTGAATTTATTCCATACAATGTTTTGTTTCCGGCGGAAAAGCACGTACAAGAGACAGTTCTTGCGAGCCTGTAAAAACTGTTTGCACTTTATGTTAATCTTGCAGCAAAATGTGTGATAACGATCTAGAGGAGAAGCTCCTCCAAGGTGGTTAGAAATAGTGGGAAATATCCTGCTATATAAATTATATAATAAAAAGGAAATCTAACGAGGAGAAAGGCTGTTGGATGTACTTTCATTTCTGCCCTGAACCCAAAGAAGGAAGATCTTCATTACGCTAAACGTTTGTATGTACTTTTATCACTGGGCACTGGAGATGATGACTTCTTGATTTCATTTGTATTTATTTTGTATCGTACTCTGCTAAATTTGTTTTACATTGGTGATACATGTTCATCTCCATTTTAAGTAATTATGTTTACCAACTGGGTTCAATCATTTTAAGGAGTGCAAAGTCTTTAATCTACAATGATTGATATGCTTTATTGGTGATGCAAAACTATGTAAAATGACGTTCTGTGATCAGAGGCGTCTTCCCCTTTGGGGCCCCAGAGTAGGGGGGCAGGCCCCCAGATTTTGTCAAGGGTGTCATTTGACTTAAGCACTGTCCCCTAGGATACGCTTCTTTTCACTTTCATCCTCCTAAAATGTTTTTTTTTTCGCACGACGTCTCTCATACCTTCACCCAGTCACCACTCCTCACGGGCCCGAAAAAAATTTATTTTTGCACAACGTCTGTCGGATAGAATTATCATCAGGCTGCCTACCATTTTATTACTTCATTCAATAAAAAATCATCGAATAAGAAATGGACAGATGGCATAGTTCAATTAATCAACTATTATGAAAACAATAGAACTCGTCAAATGTAAGGAGGCAAATTCTTAAATGAGTATAGTAGATGGACAACTTAACCCCCCCCCCCCCCCCCAACATCCTATAATTGAGGTTTTTGTTTTTGTATTGTTGAAGTGCCAATAAAAAAGTGTTCAAATTACGTAAAATCCGAAATACTGTCATTCCTTTAAAGTTTCTACCATATATATCTCAAAAACGTGTACCATATTGAATGTTAGTTTAAATGGCATATTTGGACTTCACGAGACTTTTAAACGTATGTTAGAGAAATCTTTCAAGTGATCTCAGATGACACAATGACGTCATTGACAACTTAGCATTGGCAATTTAATTGCAGTCATGTTATGGTTCCATTAACTGATTAATGAAAATGCACTTTTTTACTTTGCAAATTTCTTGTCGTAGTGACATTTTCAGTTTCTATGCTTAAGTGTTTCAGAAAATACAGCCATCAGAACCATAGTTCCAAAATACCACACTTTAAGGAAGAAAGCTTCCAGAGCCATTTTTCGTTATATTTAAAACTGATATCTATTCACAGGTGTAAGATGCTGAAAATTCGTTTCTGGAGTGTTTTATAGTTGCCCGCCAGGCGGACGTGTGTTACTCCTGCACCTATACTGGGTGCACTCGTAATACCAACGGTCGGCGAACTTTCGCAGGAATTTTTCATCCATCTGCGTAAAAACTGTACGCGATTAACAATTCATATACAGAGTTTCTTCACCCATGTCACTGCGCTGCGAGTCTCTCTGTTTTGACGACCAGGCGTCCATTGCGCAATAATTGTAACTAAGGCCGTATCGTGCGCGCTTATCGATAACACACCTTCTGCGCATGTTCAGTGACGGCCAGTATGTCAAATTGAAACGCAATGACGTCACGTGAAGAACCTCTATAGGACCACTGTCCACAACAAACACGAATCATAAATATTCAACGAAAAATCGACTAAAGCAAGTCTGATCACTGTTCATTTCAAACGACCAAAGTCAATGGTTTTTTAGTGTGTGATTTTTCTCACTTAAACTCACTCAAAGAAGAAGTCCCATTGACTTACTGTGTACATAGTGAGAAGGTCGTAACATACAACGTTACAGCTTAAGCTTGTCTTGCAATATGAATATTTTATATTGAAACCAATCAACAGTCTGGGGATAACTTCAGATTAGGCTCTTGAATATACGGTGAAATTGGATGATCTCTGTCATTGTTCGTAGGTGTTAGAGTACGGTATATGTACGCATACGGTACATATTCGACACCCGTTAGGAAGGGAAGATTTATAGAAGCTAAGAAAACGGGAACATGGTGTCAGTTCTTAACTCAACTATGATAGTATGGTTCTTGAAAATGCAATTTCTAACTATTGAGAGGCATTTCTTTTTTTGCAAATTCAAAAAAGGGCCTTTAGCAAGTTTAAGATGGCTTTCATAATTTACCCAACTATTACATGGCTATAACAGGAGGAAACTAAAGCCATTACGTTAAGTGTTTAACTTATTTGTATGTAAAACTTCAACCATCCAGCTTAGAATTCTATTTATTTCGGCAGTTAACCTCATAATTATGACTTTTACGTAAGTAATTGACTATTGGTGTTGCAACTACTGGAGCATTTGCTTGACTTGTTACCTCTTTTCCAAGTCCCTTTTTATTGCTATTTTTTGATGTTAAAAGTCGGGTAGTAATTTGGTCTTTAATCTGCTCATCACCATCACCATCACCATCACCATCACCATCACCATCACCATCAACATCACCATCACCATCACCATCACCATCACCATCACCATCACCATCATCATCATCATCATCATCATCATCATCATCATCATCATCATCATCATCAACATCATCATCATCATCATCATCATCATCATCATCATCATCATCATCATCATCATCATCATCATCATCATCATCATCATCATCATCATCATCATCATCATCATCATCATCATCATCATCATCATCATTGCGTCGGCAAGCAGAGACGTTTTGCTAAATCATTGGCTCAAATGAAATAACATTATGTCAATCAAATTTGAATTCAGGTAACATTTTTGTGTTGATCAGAAAAATGTGTCACTGCACTTACATTTACATTCACCTTGATGCCAGAAACTTCCATTTTGGGGCTGGCCTATTCTTATAAATTTCGTCGAACCGTTTAATTATTAGTATGTCGTTCCCCAAGTAAAATTCTACCCAAACCATTGAAATCTAACTTGCCTGAGTTCTTTGGGATAATTGTTACAATTCTACTCGACTCAATGCCAATCAATTTAATCTAACGTCAACACCTGCTTTATTTACCAAAATATACGAAGATTCACAGCTCGATCACGTGTCCCTAATTTCTGCTTATATGAAGGTGTGGATCGAAGGGTGAATCACCTCACGATTGGAAAAGACAGTCCCTTCACCTTGGTGAATCAATGAGATTCCAGCTTCCTGGTTGAATCGAATGAATTAAGTTGAATCTAACATTTTTCACATTAGAGAAAGGGTAAGTTAAAAACTAAGTGATACTAAGTGATACTATTTTTTGGTATGATGTCCAAGTTAGACTTTACAAGCTGTGGTGGGGTATTTTGTAGCCATTCTAAGCATACAAGCTATCTTGGAGTGTGGGGGAAAATTTTGGAAATGTACAGTTTTAAATATATTAGTCCTATAGAGAGTACCCCCAGTGCCCCCCTGCTAAAAAAATCCTGGCTACGCCACTGCTTCTCACTGAACCATGACGACCTGACGAAAAAGAAACTTATTCAAAAATAACGTGGTAGAAGAAAGTGGCAAGTAAACGTAACATGTAGCTATAACAACTTAAAGTCTTTGGATGAAATTTTCAGGAATCGTTGAACAAAATATTGACAGGTAGGTAATACGGCAAGAAAACAAAGTTAACTCTGGCATATATACTTCATTTTCAGGAAAGAAAACGATGGGTAGGTAATCACATAGACTCCGAATTTATGGGTCTACTGTGTTGATCAGATTTCTGTGTATTATGACGTAAATTAGAAGGAACTTATGAAAATATTTTTTAATGTAGAGCTGCGATAAGACAAACGTCATTTTCCACGCGTTTTATAAATTAATGTAACACCTGAAAAGGAACAGAGGGTTGAAAGGATGTAGCAGTTGAAAGGATTTCAAGCTCATTTTAAAATATCTTTTGATTCTACCAAATCTTCAGATTTGTTTTTTTTTTTTTTTTTTGTTACACAACACAAAAATGTATATCACAAGTAAAACAAAGAATTAGTTTGTATAAAGTTATCAATTTTGTTAAGAAATTTTCACGACATTAAAATATTAACTCGTGATTTAGTACACGAGATTGTGCAAATAAAATCTAGATGGGTGTATCTGCATTTTACACTTGTGTGGTATTTTAAGTGAAGCTTAAACCAGCATTGGGTTCAATTCATAATAACATCATAATGACATTGCAGAGCGTAGGAGAAAATTATTCCAGTGCTTTGTAGGCTTTAGTCAGGTATGTTGTCCATTACGTGTTGCTAATGTAAACATGCATATGCTGTGTATACGTAGCGAAAAAGAGTACAAAATAATGTAGGCCTAAGTGTACAGTTTACACAACTAACTTGATCAGACTGAATCTTTAGTTTTAGATGCCGATCTTTCGGTTTATGTCTCTATTTACCGATATACCCCCACCTTCCAAAATTTTGAAAAGTTATCGTACAGAAAATTTTGCATTTTACAAACGATGACAATCGTCTTATTTTTTTCGAGAAAGAAATTTCATCTTTCGTGTAGTATGTCCTTCTAAGGCGAGCGTTTAAAGACAGAGGAGTATTCGGCTAGCCCGGCGTACTAGAGGAAACGCGCATAATTTGTTTACCCAATCGTATGAGAGAAGAACTACGGTCCCAGTACAGTCATTTCAATATTATTGTGTGTACCATCCGCGTATGCAGGGGTTTTTTTTAACCCGGACGTGACTTCATTTTGGGCAAACGCTGAGTGTAGCGACCTATGAGAGGCATAGGCATAGGAGCCCAAGTTGAATGGGGGGGGAGGGGGGGGGGCAGGGGGCTGTAACGACTTGCCCGAAAAATATAACCAAAAATTTCCACCCGCTCCTCGCGCGTTTTCAACATGTTAATGTATATATCATATAGGCATGCATCGGTTTATCACACCGCTTGTCAATTACATACAATCATTTGCTGTGTTAAGTACTACTATCTTTTCATTTTGATAATATTTTTTTGTATTTGTCTCATGGGGGTGGGGAGTATGCATTCTGTTGTGTAATCGCCGGCCTGGGGGAGGGTCTTATGGGAGGGGGTGTCCCCCTCCCCTTTGAAAATTTTTGAAAAATTAGGTGTCCTTTCATGCAATCTGCTGACACATATGCTACCTTTGAAGTAAAATTTGTGTTAAAAAATACACGTATTTTAGGTACTAAAAAGAAAAAAATCGGCATCAATGAGGGAGGCATGGTCCAATGGCCCCCGTAAATACACCACTGATAATCATAATATATAACTTAAACCATTACAAAACACACTGGTGAATTAATACCGAATAAAAAGGTACTGGTGCACTTCAAATCAGAACTTTATTTGAATTACCAAGGACGTTTTTAAATTATTGATTACCTTTAGCTACATTATTGCATTATTTTTCTTTCAGTAGGTGCCAGAAAAATTCTCAGCATATTGCCCGAATTTTCACAAAACCATTTGGTTGGGGGGCTGCATCCCCCAGCCCCCCGCCTCCTACGCCTATGATGAGAGGGTGCAGCGACTTTATTTTTTCTTCAGTTCCGGGGGTGCTCTCGCCCCCCCCCCATACGCGCTTGTGTACGTTGGTCACCCACAGAAACAGCAAGAAAGAGAGGAAGAGGTTAGACTGGTGACATGCAGTCTTTTGCATTCCTAGTTGCATAGGTGCATTTTCACGACCAATTTTCGACTTCGTTCCAGGCATAATCAAGCTGTTGGAGAAAAACTCACGTCATTTCTAGTGAGCATTTTTCCTAAACCGACCAAGAAAAAATTGTAACTTTTTTCCCATCCCCCCCCCCCATTTTAAATAGAAATACTGGCACTTGTCATCATATGGTGATCATGCCTGGTTTCAATTGTTTTGTCTCCGTTATGTACCGTGTGAAGTTGGTTTTATTGTGTTTATAAGGAACTCAATAAAGTAGGTGCGACCTGAGTGATTAGTTGATAAATCGATCAAATGATCGATCGATAAAATGTGCAAACTAATATATCTCTTAATTCAACAAGTCCCTGTTGGGAAGAGAATATTGTGTGGCCTTCAAGTTTCACAAGTAATAAATTGTTTTCATATAGCGCTTTACACTAACGATTAGCCTCAAAGATCTTTAAAAATATTACCCCAACGATAAATCACATCAGAGACAATGCGGTAGCAGCTCTAACGGCGCCCCCAATGACAATTCACCTCACAGGTACCCATATAACCCCTGCCTGAAGAGACGCAATTGAGGTAAAGCACAGCATAATGACCCAGGTGGCAGTCCACGCGGCAATCCTCGGATCACAAGTCCAACACCTTAACCAACAGGCCACCACGCTCTCCCAGTTTGAGAGACCTGGCCTGGTTTTAACTTCTGCTGAAGCGACTTTGCATACTTCACTTCTCTGGCTCAAGGATTTTTATTCTTCAGACGCATGTTTGGAACTTTGAATTCATCATCCTCTAAGAAAAAGAATTGTGCAGCAGAAAGCATTGCTCTTGTTAAACCACCAAGATTCAAAACCCCTGTAATTAAGCACGTCATTTGCTTTTAAAATTTACTAAAAATTAGATCAACCATGGAGTGAACAGTCTTGTCTTCGACTTCTGTAGTCTTTTTCACCTTGGAATTGAGAGAGTATACCACCTTTTTTTCTCCTTGGAGAATTTTCTTTTCAAATTTTTTTCATAGATATTGAAATATATTGAATATTAACACGTACGCTGTTCCCACTACTGAATAGGACGGAAGGTTTTGTTCAAAAGAATATAAATTGTGCCAGTCGTGGGTAATTTAGACTTGAACAAAGTTTGATTTTTCGTCCATTTAAGAAGGTCAGAGAGCGCAAAAAGTAGGCTACCGGTATTATTAAATTACAAGAACAGATCGAAATATTTTCACATTTTATGAACATTTGTTGGAAAGATGAAACATGCAGCTAAAATTTGAGCACAGTCATACATGTTGGACGTTGATCAACTTGGTTGGGAAAGCTGTCTAGGCCTACATGATTTCATATATGTGTTCATGAACACTGTCATTTGAAGGTTTTGAACAAATGTACGACCGTGTAAAGTCACAGCTTGAATCCTTCCAAAATCCAGTAACTTTTCCTTGCGACCCTTCTTCCACTCAGGGTAGAGGGAGCTATGTAAATGTTTCGTTGCATTGAAAAGGAACCAACCTCGCATGAATTTGACAACTACACATGGGTCTGCTCGAGGGTTTCTGATGAAATCTCATTGTAAGCAAGGTTTTTGACAAATCATCCTGCCGGTTGGGCTAAGTTTGTTGCCCCTTCGGAGCCTTTATTCTTGTTAAAACAGTCTGAATAATTTATCAAAGTCGATAGAAGTTATGGTAATTGATTTTTAAACCTTCCAACCAGGATAAACACACGGTTGTTACTTTGGTATGTAGAGTTTACAGGGATGACGTTTCTTTACACTGACAGACATTATCTTAGGCTATGGGTAAAAAGATGAAAAAAAAACCTGACGCGCCAACAGGAACGTTGTTCCAGGGGTTCTAATGCAACTTCCTGATTGTGCTTAAAATATTGTTCAGATGCAGTATGTAATGCAATGTGTTCCACCCATGACACGTATTAGTGGTCCGGTGAAAGCCAAAAGCTAAAGAAAGTGAAAGAAAATTGGGGAAGCGATACGCTATTGTGGAAATATGGAGACCCTGGGTTTCCCATTGTGTTCCCCTGGGTCACTTACCTTCATAGCAGGTGTCGAATATGTACTCCTCTTTTGACGTACATACTAAATTACGAGTGCAGCCAATATAGGTGCAGGAGTCGCAAACCAAGGTGGTGTAATCCGCAGAGCGGATTCTGTTTGCTCAGCTCCTCAGCTTCCCAAACCATATCATAGGGATATAACTGAACCAGGACATGCCGTGCAGCCTTCTACGTAGGCAAAAAGTAGTACGGCCCGGAACATCTGAACCTGTGACAGTAACAAGTAAACAAATATTACCTTGGTGACAATGCCAGCCAATTTCTCCATCTTCCATCGAATCATCATCCCGATCACCACTGGGATGAAGATTAATACCAGAGATACGAAGATATTAGAATACGGGATGACAGCTACGGAGGAATCCGTCCAAGATCGGGAATAGAGCCAGAGGTTAAATGGCATCATCCCGAGAGCAGCGGCTGTAGAGACTGTTGTCATGACGATACTAAAGACAAAAAGGAGCAATTAAATTGTATCATCTTCAATATGGTCAAACCTATGGTAACATGATTAGTTCTAGAAAGATGACCGGGACATTACATTCCCCTTTGTGCATCGAGTCATGTCGTTAACATATAACAACATAAAATAACATAACATAACAGGAAGGACAAAGGCGGGCCAGTACCCTGTAGGATGCTCTGAAGTCCAAACCCCTTTACCAATGCAAACAACCAAACCAACACCAAGCGAGCCCAGCCTAGTAGGCCCCTACCGAATTAGAGTCTACCACAGTCATGGAAGAATTTGTCAATGTAAACCTTAAACAGTTAAAAGCAGTTCACGGATGCGGGCGTTAACTACCCACTCAGGCAGACTATTCCGCTCGTTAACAACTTTATGAGAGAAGCTGAACTTCCTAATATCAATCCTGGCAAAACACTTCACCAGTTTCTTACAATGGACTCGGGCCCGAGAATTACTTTGAACCTTGTATGGTTGATAGGGCGGGGGGAAATAGCATGTGACTTCTTTGCAAGATGTAGGATAAAAAACTTCAAGGTTTTGATAAATTCGAACTACAGAGCACGCCACTTTTTTATTCTCCAGTATAACGTGGCGTATATCAACCTGACATAACCCATTTTGAATTTTATCCAGACAGTCATAGCCATGGGCACGAAGGAAATCTAGAAGCAATGTCATACTCCCGTTTTTCACAGCTATCATTGATTTCAACTAGAGATACAAGCTGAGGTAGGGCCATGCTAGTGTCCCAGTCATGTCATTAACTTTGCTCCTCTAAACCTGACAGATTACGGAAAGGAAATGGAGCCGGTTATTGAAAGGTGAAAAAATATGACTTCCCCACTCCACTTTTTAGCTTTGTATCATCGTGGTTTTTTCCTTGCCCATAATGAGTCAAGCGTTAAAGGGGATATGGCATCCCCAAACCCCGGGGAGTTACAACTCACTGCCCAAACATATTTAGGAATAGTCCTAGAGTTCTAAATACAGTTGATGACTGCACTTGACATTCATTCAAACAATATAGTTCCACTGTGTCAACATTGACTTGTACAGTCAGTTGTGTTCTCAGTGAAGCTCACACTCACTTCTGTGACAATATTGTCTCAAGCAAATTTAAACTCAGTGCAGGCCGGGCTACTGTACGTGGCTCTGTCTTGGAAGATGTACTAGACAGGTGGTTTGGTTTAAACTGGAGGAGGGGCTTGAAGTAAACTTAGTAGGGAGAATTGTTACTGTTTCGAGTGAGATAAGACAGCGTTTAAATCTTCATAAAATGGTCAAGTTCAGATACTGGTCTAGTTCTATAGAGAGGAAATTTCCAAGCTATAGCTATCCTTATCATAAAGGCATGTGCATCAGATGTACGGGGAAAGCGTCTTACTTCAATCAACTTTCATATATCTTATATGTATGTATCACGTAGTGAAATACATTCTTCCTCAAACTTTACCTTCTTCACTCTTATCATAGGATGATGTATGTATTACGTTGTGGAAGGTGTCTTACCTCAAACAAACGTCACCGTCTGCCCAATAAGTGTAAAGGTTAGAGGTCACACCACCTGGGGATGTTGCAGTTATGAGCATTCCGAGAGCAAATGCGGGTTTTAAACTGAGAATGTGACCAAGGGTGAAAGCAGTTAGAGGAAGAATAACGAACTGACATCCGAATCCGATGAAGGCGCCAATTGGTCGACGAAGCTGAGCATCGATCAAGAGAAATAAAAACTTGTGGTTTTACAAAGTTGAAATGGGATTTCCCCCTGTGGAGTCATCCGCCACTGCCCTGACCCTAGCAATACGATAGTAGCATTACAAGTTAGACCTAATTTATACCCCCCAACGAGCACCTTCTTGTGATAACAGACTACAACTTCAGGTCTATCAGCAAAAAGCCATAACAAGTATATTCTTTCACAAAGGAAACACAGTGGGCCCTCTAGTTGTACCAGGTTAGTCACATAGGCCTACTGCACGGAATAGCGCACGTGAGTTATTACCATCATCTTAACTCCACGAAGGATGCCTTGTTGTCTTCCTATAACACTGCAAAGGATAGATATGTTGCCTTATGACTCTAAAGAAGATAATTAATTTATTGTTTTTGATGCCTTTGGCTTCGAGACCGACAGTTTGCTCAGGCACAAATACGCAAAACAGTGCACCAGATTAGATCAAAGAAAGATGACTTTGACTAGGAGTAATCCTAAGTTCTTTAATCTGAAACTTTACATAGTTGTTTACAGCGTATAGTATCTTGTGAAAAGAGGTGTTTTTAAATCTACTATAGTAAAATGAGAGGAAATCAATCCATGGTGACATATCCGAACATCAGCCGGAACATACCCTGCTATAGCTGTTATATTCTGCTGGTAAAACGGACATTTTAAAAGCAATACAATTTTCTTATGACAGCGAAAAAGCAGAAAAATCTGTTTCTGTGATTTAAATGGAAGACGTTTTGTACTTTGCAAGGGACTAAATCGCTTTCAATTACCCACTTGATTCAGTTTTTAAAAATTTTGTGGGAGAATATTTTTGTCCCAGTTTTAGTGAAAGCTTCACAGATGGCAGATGTACCTATCAAGCATTGTGAGAGCATAAAAGGGCCAGTGTATCGACACTTGACACTGCTTAACTAACAAAGCATAAAACCCTAAAAGTTCCTTTATGTAAGGTTAGAAACATGACTACTTGTTAGATATTTTTACAAAACAAATCGCATCCAAACAGTCGCTATTTGACAACTAGCAACTCCCTGTTTGCAACCAAGCAAACGCGTGTGAGGTAGGTAACCTTCTTGAGTAAAAACAGTAAGTTCACAACTCATCTTCTAAGTATCCCCCAATAGAGACAAGCTGCTTATTCTAAGATGAAAACTTAGTCCAAAAGTAATGGTTTATGGCTTTATCGACATAACAAACTGTAAGAGCGTTGCTTTTAAGAGACTGTAAATATCTTCTTTAAGGCGGTATCATATCCCTAGATTTATGCGTTATGCACTTCTTCCCCCCCCCCCCCCCCACACACACACAAAATGGAACGTAAGTCTCTTAAATTCAGCAGAAAAATAAAATCTGATCCGTAACAACAGAAAATTTTAAGTATGTTTGTAATCCTTTCCCTCTCATCACAAGGACCTTTTAAGCAGTTCTTTATTTTCCTTTAGTGAAAACGGTTCAAGTTGTAAGAAAGTTTGGGTGAACTTTTAAGTTTCTTCAAAAGGAAGCCAGGAGGAACGACATATGAGTTATAACTGTGATATTGTTTCCTCGCCTACTCTAATAGTGTAGTCACTCCATTCGTTCTTTGTATGTTATTCCCAACTCTAGTGAGGTAATTTATTTCATTTGTTTTTTTTTAAATTACAGCTTTTTAAGATAAGTGTATATCTTCCAAAAGACGTCCTGTACTTTCACACATTTTCTAGCCGGAGGGATCTTTTTTAACGAAGTATTGCGAAATCAGGCTTAGTCATGACGTAACGTTTAAAATGGACACATTATCTGTCGATGGGTTGATCTGAAGGCAAACAAATTTGCCTTGGAGTCGGAATCTGGTTGCACCTAGTTTCAGGTCTTTTGTCCCTCTCACGAATGTGTACATCCACCCTGGCAACTACCCTGATTTCATACCTATAACAGGGTGTTCATTATACACTTCATGTATACATGATATGTATCGTAACCACCCTGTTTTGAAATTAATGTTATAGCATAATCAGTGGAGTTAGCAAAATTGGAGCAATGAGAAAACTTAAAGAGGGATTTGCATCACCTCAAGTATGCCTTTTACTTGGTGACAAGCCCCGCCTATAATTGTCTTCACGGCTTCTCCTTGTACAGACACAGACATAGTTAACTGCTCAAGGCCACATCCTGGTGAGCATAGAAGACCCCCATGTGTACTCAAAACATTCTCTGTGCGTGCTGTGTAATATGAGATGCTCTGCATCTTTTGAATTTTGCATGTATGATGTCAATCAAAGAGTTGTCACCAACTGAGACTTTTGCTTACCCCCAACTAAAAGTCATACTTGGAGTGATGCAAATCTGTCTTTAAATAATGGCGCCCCCTACTATTGCAAGATGAAGCAAAATGAAAACACAATTTGGCAACCCCTATATCTTGACGCGAGGGCACACCCCCCCCCTCTTTTGTTTCTACTACGCCACTATTTAATGATGGAAACAAAAATTTACTTTATGAATGAAAGAAAACGTTCTTTGGCAAAAAATGCAATCTTAACTACCGTATCAAGAACAGGTATGGCAAAAAGTTCTACTGGTATCCACAAAACAGGAATACAATTCACTGCTCGTCTCAGGCAAAAAAAAATCGACCATATTTTATTAACCTCCTTCTCGTGCAGAAACGATAACCTAGCTAATGTAATTATTTTCTAATTTTTGCCAAATTATCCTCGGCAGAAGTTTCGATTTACCACTGGTTTGGGGTTTTTGAAACTTGATTATATATACTTTAGCTAGTATGATTTATAATTGGGAAGCTAAAGGTGATCTACGATATTATTTCAGTACGCCAAGAGGAAAATTTGATTAAACATAATTGTCGAAATCTACAATGACAAAATGATAATACAAGTCGTAGAATACTTCTTATTCACATGAATGTAAATAAACATATACAGAGAAATGGAACCCTAACTTTGATGGGTCCATTAGTTAAGAATAACGAACTGCGTTGTTCAGTGGAACGCATTTATATGTTTCAAGTTACATCAATTCATTTGCGATTGATATCCTGACTGTAACAGCTCATGGACAGAAAGTATCTTGGCTTTCCATGTATCCGCCATCAGCGTCAAATCCATTTCCATAAATACGACACGATCAATACGATTTTACACTCTTTTTGACGTGGGGCATTGACTCGGTACTACTACAGGCAGCATAATGAAAACTGTATAATAGAAAGGCGTGTGCACTTCTGCTGTGTGTATATCTATTGAGGATGAGATTCAAATCTCAGAAAAGATACCATAGGTGGTGGGACTGGTTGGTTCACGGCGTATTGCAAGAGCGGAAGCAACATGGAACATTTTACCACCTGGTGAAAGACCTGTAACTGGATGGGGGGGGGTCCAGCAATATTTCCGCCTCACCAGGGGACAGTTCACCCAAGTACAGTCCCTCTGGTCCCGTTACATCGGCTATACTGGCCCAGACATTAGCAAACTTGATGGTGTCCTAATGTTCTTTACATTTGACGTTATACAGGGAAGGGTTTTCCTGAACTTAAGTAATCAACTTCTCGAGAAATGTGTCTGTTATCTTCATTTTGTGATCACAAGCACGTGTGCTTTGGGAAATCCCCAAAAAACTACGTTTTACGGTGGAATTTGACGTACGTCAATCCACAAAATACGGATTGGGTAGGGATTTAAATCGGAGACTTATGACGGATGACGGACGACGGACATATAGAAAGGGTATAGTTACTTAAGTATGGAGGCGAATTTTGAGTGCTGGCTTTCCAAATACCCGTTTTTTTGATCCGTCATCAGCAAAATTTGCCTTCATACTTAAATAACATAAGTATGCCATCAAGATTGCTAACATCTGGGCCAGTATAACCGATGTAATGGGACCAGAGGGGATAACACGTCAGTGCCAAGTGTTTATACTAACCTGGGACTGACAACAGCTATGAATGTAGACTAGTACGTAAGCAAAGTAATGTTAATGATAGTCGACTGTTGTTTCAGATCATTACAGTATACAAATATCAACTGCATGTCTGTTTTTAGTAGTACCTCAATGCCCCAAGTCAAAAAAGAGTAAAATCGTATCGGTCGTGTCGTATATATGGAAACGGATTTGACGTACGTCAAATGACGTATGACGGATGACGGATAAATGGAAAGCCAGCTTAGCTAGACTACAATAATAATAATAATGTAATGAACGCTTCGAGGTTAATATGTTCAACGAAGGAGTTACTGTTCCCAAGTTCCATTTCATAAATAGTTACACTGATTCTTAAGTTTGTGATTGATGTAGGCCTAAAGACCTTTCCCAAAAAGTAATAAAAAGAGATTATGGGACAGAGTTTTGGTACGCGTCGTTTTTGGCCACAGTTAAATGCCAAGGACAACATAGACGCACACCAAACTCTATCCCATAATCCCTTTAAATTGGCATTTGCAAAAGGGTCTATTGCATGATTAATCAAACTTCAGATAGAGCACAACAGGCTATGTGCAATGAGGCCCCTGCTCTGGCCCAGCAAATAGAATTTCAGTTTCAGTTTTCAAGTTTAGTTTATTCTCTTTTCATCCTCCGAAGAGGTATTAGAGCCAATAAAAACAAAATAGTAAAATTTCTTCCATTTTTTTTTTCAAAGAACTCCAAAAAGAGAGAAAAATGAAAGAGAATAAAGAATACAGAAGAAAAGAAAAAGTGCAAAAAGAGGAAAGCACAGACGTGAACAACGGGAAAAAGTCTACTCAGTGATTATAAGGAAGGTCAATTTATTGAACCTTAAAGGGGCTCATTGAGTTGAAATTGGATATTTTGTGACAGGTTTGAAGGAAACCATTGCATGACAACGTTTCTAATTAGCCTCACTACTCATGCAATACTTCCTATAGCCTAGTTACCGAAAATGTACGAAAGTTTAGTTTTTATGGACAGAGGCTGGATATGATTAATATGTAACAGTAAAAAGTGTCTGGTCACGAATTCGTTATAAATGGTTTTAATCACTTATTACCCTATCATTGCCATTTCAGATGTGTGTAAGATGTGCAGAATCTCTTAGTTTGACCATTTACCATCAAGATATGAGTGAATCTCAACAGGTGTTAAAAAATGAATTTTGTGAACCAACTCAATAAGCCCCTTTAATGACCGTCGAAAGTGATGGAGAGGTGACGCACAGTGATCTAAAATGGTGTCGATTTTTTTTAATATTACATTACAGAATGAAAGCCTGGGCTTAATAAGGCAACATTAGATAGACAGCGAGTTTAATTTATATGGTGAGTAAGGCATAAATTACTTTATAGTGCACATTGCTCTTTCCGTATAATATTCGTAGGTGTGTCAGGTTATGCAATGGCTAACAATTATTCACTCAGTCAACTTGAAAAGTCCAAATTTCAAATTCATGCATACATGCACAAATGTAGCTGCATTTCACTTGACGTCATGTTTTGTTCACGGTCCATGGACCCTTTTCCAAACTCTGGTATAGGGTCCTCAAAGAGCCGATCATGGCTTCCTGACCCTCAAACGTTAAACTTTATAGCAATTACAAAGAACTGGGGGATAAAATTTTGGTGTGCTATTAACAAAAACTACCCATATCATAATGCTATCTCAAATTGCTTTACAAGTGCTATTTGGAAAAGGGTTTTTATAGCAGGGCCAACTCCCTGTTTATAAACCTTATGCATTGACATCACACTGACGTCATTTTGGGTGAAAACAATGAAGCACACGTGCACGAACGGCGTGGATTTCGCTGCACGTGTAGGAGACTTACGCGCGTATACGATTGGTTGACGAATCAGCTGTCTGCATTTACTGGTGTATTTACTGGTGTAACTTGCAATGATACGCGCTTTTCCTCCATTTTCCTCCAAAAGAGGGAAATTTTCTCCATTGTGACATCATATGCATAAGGTCTATTGAAGGCTAACGTGATGAACGACGCCCAGAATGTTGTACGCGCTACAGTGGTACCATTGCCCTTTGATTGGTGACTTGGTGTATGCGTGTACTTCTTCGTATCTGTTTTCGCCAAAAGGGCGGCTTAGTTTCCTACGTTGCCGTCAGACACGTGACGTATGTGAAATTAGTCCATATATACGCTACACATACACACACATGGATATAATATTCCTTTTAAGGCATTACCACAACTTTGAAGTCATTCACTGTGACAACACATCCCATAGCAACCATTATGAAAGCAAGGAGTGACGTCAGGATGATCTTATTGACTCTCTTCAGTACAATGACGTACGTTGGTTGAATGACATCCGGGGCTGACGTAGTCAGCGCCTCTTCAAGTAAGTAAGAAGGAAACTCTGTCTCCATAGTTTTAAACCTTAAGATAAAAAAAAAATGTAAAAAGGTTATATCGGGTAGTCAAATACTTCCCCAAATTCATGAATTGTCTAGAAATGAATATAGAGCTATCTCTGCATAAATGTGCCAGTACCTGCCTCTAACCACACCTATCCAACCATTTACGAGAAATCAATCCACCAATTAATAACGAATCTAAATTCACCCATGACAGCCTCGGCCGAGGTAATGCTTTAAATATTTGTATTGTATGACTTGAATTGCTGTGGGTGATTAATAACAGTGTACAATATTCTACCTCAATTTTAAGTTTTTCTGTTTCTATTTTATTTCAAACGAACAGTTTATTGATATTTTTGCAACGATTTCGAATCTATTTCAACAGCGATGTTTAATAGGCCTACATGAGAATACACAAGTCCTCAGATTTAGATCTGGAATGACTAAACCCACTCTAATTATGGACAAACGTACACTTACATTAAAGCGAAATACTGCGTGTGACACAGAAAGTTTTTACACCTTAAAACTATGATTTATAGATAGAGGATGATATGGCAGTTCTAAATAAGTTAGGCGGGGAATTGTATTTTCGATAAGTGAGATTCTCAAGGAAATATATTTACTGCTTTGTAGCTCATTTATAGTATTATTTACCCAAACTTTAGAATGTTTAAATGATGCAAAATTCATCAGCTATTTAATGTATAATTTTTTTTTGGAAGATGAGCTACTGCCAGAAATTATGTCTGACACTGAATGGCTTAATAATGATTAAAGCTATTTTCTGCCTTTGTCGTGTTGATGTAATTTAAGTTAACACAATATTTTCCTATAAAGGAAGACTGTTGCTCTTAAAGCTATTGACATGTGACAAAGGGATTCAGATATTTCCTTTCACAAACTACCAACGTACTTACTCATTACAGCGTTCGAATCGAAGAAATTTTATCCGAGAGAATCTTTTTCATCACTTTATACGAAGTTTTACCAAGCTCGGCTTAATATTAATTCGACTGTATGGTTCAAAACAATTAAACGCCTAAACTCTTTTTACACCAGATTAGATCAAAATGAGTCATTTGTCACCTTATAATTTCGATTCAACCACCCATTTTAATACTATCGTATAATCCACACAATGCTGCGACATTTAAAGGAAAAATTAGAAAATGGTCAAAGCATCACTCATCAACCTAATTTTTCGGAAATAAATTTCGCTTGTAATATTGTTGACCAGTAATTCAACTTGCCACTCTTTTGTTTTGTTACAGAGTTAAAGGAGCTGAGTAGTGGCGTAGTTCGGGAATAAATACGTCATACTAAACGAGATGTTTACCCTCAGTGTAATACTTATATTGAAATTATTCACCTTAATGCGTTTTGTATTCTCAGTTAAGATTATTTTTGCAATGTAATTCAGTATTACTTTCGGTTTTTATTTCTTAGATTTTTATTTTTCACTTGCTACATATTTAACAATTTGTTTTCTGAATTTATAATTCGTTACTTTTTCTTCTGGCACGGGCAATTTTGTATCGTTTCAGATTGTAACGGTTCTGATCGATGGATCAATTAATCGATACATCGAGTTATCATGGCAGCTACGTTGGACAATTCTGATACCGTTTCCGCGAAAACTGATCATCTGGTTGCGTTAGCATTTTGTGATACTCGTAGTGCTTCTGGGCATTATTTTGGTTTCATTTTGAGTATAATATATCCAGTTTCAAAACGTTGGAGATAGAAAGCTTTCCTTTCGAGCCAGTAAAAAGCTCAACAGAAGTAGATGCTAGTGGTTATACTGCACAGAACCGTCTGTTTGCGTTTTCAAATCAACGTGTCAGCGTAAGGAATCTCGTAGTAGCGGGGGCTGTCCGTGTAAAAGCACGAGCAACCTCCGCCAGTAGCTCTGTGTAAATGTGGGACTAGGAAACGAAAGTGCTTGAATCAACCACCTCCGGTAAGCCTTTAACTTGTTGTTTTTGCAAACAATGAGTTTTCATTTCTTCCCCATAATAGATTTGCTTTTACTAACCACCATCAAACTCATTATAGGCTAACTTAGAAAATCGTAGGCCTAACTAAAATTACGTTAGGCCTAAAAGTAAGCAGTATCGTACTAAAACATGCAACACTAATAAACTACACACGTACGTACGTTGTGAGTGGTGTGTACTAGATACAATGCATTTCGGATCGAATCGATAAACCAAGAAGCATGTAGCAGATGTGACGTAACGAAGTCGGCGGGTCCGAGAATTTATTCTGTTTTGGCGACTACCTAGCTCCTTTAAATTTAAGATTGCTTCAGTTTTGCAGCATGCATAGAAATGAAGTTGCTTTGTCATGTTCTATCAATAGACGAGTTGGGAAAATGCTTTTCACGCAATGCATCAGGGATTGGTCAAAGGTCAAGTGAACCACTTACCTTGACGAACTGCTGTCATGATACAACTGACCTTGTGACCCCACCGGAAGTACTGAATTACCCAACTCGTCTATTATTCGGTTATGCAGAATATAAACTTGAAACTGCAACTTCCTTATCATCTCTTAGACTTGAAAAGACAGGAACGGATTTACCTTCGGGCGGTGGGGGCGTAAACTATCATATGAGAGGGCCCTTTCAGTGTCATTTGTGGTGACATTATTTGTGGGTTGGGACCATTATCTGCACTGTCCAAGCGGCCCGGGTGGCCTACACAGAAATTTTTGGAAAAAATACCGATGCCGGCAGATCGCCGGAAAATGGCACTCCCCCAGGCCTTTCACTTTGCATATTTTTATAGACTTTTCTATCTTTCACGATTTTGGACTTTTGACCGAAAATATCATGTGCCTGTCAGTATAACAAGACAAAAAAGACGAGGCTACTCATCGATCAGAATCCTGTACTGCTTACACAAATACAACCAAACCCCATTCCTCCATCATAGTTGAACACAAGATTTTTGGGACGCGATTGAAAAGCGCTGGAATAAGCGACGCGTCACCATAGGTTAGCGTGTAGCCGTAGGAAAATTTTTGGGCTTAAAATAACTCCTACATCGTTGGAAATGGATCTTCCCACTTGCTTCGGTGCAGATAATGACCGCCTCTTGAGTATGCTAATGAGGCCTCAAAAATTCACGATTCTATCCTGTTAACTGAAAACAGTGTCAATAAAACAGCGAATATGCAAAAGCATGAACACTGTAACCTTGTACCAATATTAATACAGTAGTATAGCCTACGATAAGTTAACCGTACATGATTAATCACAAAACATGCTTTAGTAGACAGCTTTCTAGGTATATCTTATCATAATTTCAAATGCACGAAACTGTCTACCTTACATCATTACAGATTAGAGCAGGGGTGTCCAACCTTTTTTGACCCAAGATCTACTTTTCAAGTAGCTAACCTCTTGAGATCACAAAACATACACTGTCATACAGTTACACATAAAAAACTTTATTTTTTTTTTATTTTTTTCCTGCACCCCTCGCAGTCGACTTAGGGATCAATCTGCGGTCTACCAGTAGACTGCGATCGACTGGTTGGGCACTCCTGGATTAGAGAATTAAGACTAGTGCTGCAAAGTTTGTATACTTTGATAAGCAGACATCAGGGCCAAGATTTCTGTTTAAACTCAGTTAAAAGCGGATGTGAAAGCTACGGCAAAAAGGATTCTCTCTTAGAAAATTTCGTGGGCCCCTTGAAAGTCAAAATATCGGGCGGCCCGTAACCCACAGGTTACCTTGATTATTGCGTAAATCCGGCCATGGAAAAGGCTTAAAAGAAAGTTCATTCCTGATAATTTCAAGATTTTATCAAAATTGATGTAGGTGAAACAAAAAATCCTCTTAAAAGCTTTTGTATGCCTGTATCGTAAATATCACCGGAAATATTCATTTTTAATTAGTTATAACATATTATAAAATAATATAATTCTAATAATATAAGAAATGAGAAATAAATATTTGAAATATTTAGAAAAAATATTAAAGATATTAGAAGTAAGGTGTGAAAGAAGTAAGATTTCTTTTTAATTTGATATTAACCGAAATACAGTTAGGTGTGTACAACCTGGGCAAATGCAACATTAGTAGTATGACATTTAAGGCATGCAACGATGGTTGAAATTGCCGAAGTAAGCTGCCATAAGCTGAATCAAACCAGGGAGGTGTTACCTTGACAAGGTAAGGTAACACCTCCTTGATCAAACAGTGCAATTCTAGGGCTGCTACTTCACAAGATATTGACTTTAATTAACTCTAGATTATAGTTTAGTACCATTAACACTTGTCCTTTTCGTGGTTCCTTGAACCTCAGTGTCTATTACAGTTTTTCTCATTCCTACAGACAAGCGCAAACTCTCCAGGTAATCTATATGAGAAGACGAACATGTAATAAATCGATAAGACGATATTTCACTTGAATTGACGCAGTTACGTAGGGGTACGAGACATTTATTTTTGGTGCTGAGCTGATTTGCCCTAGAAAAACCTGTACAAAGCCTACCTTCCAAAAATACCCTTTTCCCAAAATGGGCCGGAAAAGGGTTTTCCCAGTCCCAGGCCTGCAGCCCGCAACACCCTGACGCGTAGGCCTACTGCCGTGGTCAGAAAATAATATGGACTAATGGACTTTTTGCACAACGTATGACGTTATTTTTAAGTAGTGGCATGATTTTCTGCCAAAAGTGGAGAAATAAAACTCGTTATTTCGGCAGGTTTTGTCACTGCCTATTCTTAAACTTCTTCAAAGCAGAAAAGATACAGGCCCAAACGTAATCTTGGCATTATTTTGTAAGTGTTAAACCTGTCGGACCATCTTTTTTGAGGTAATACTAACAAAAAAGAGAAACTGATGGCATAGTTTACTGCCATGTACGTTCTCATCGGCCATCTGTTGTGATATTTTTACATGTTCAATAATTTTCATGAGCTGTTGTGTAACATAACGTTTTTTCATTTCGACTTTTTTATTTGTTTATTTTTGTTAAGTTAAGATAACAAATCAACACTGCATCTTAAAAACAGAAGTCAGCTGCCGTTAAACATTGTTCCATAGAGACGCGTATGCCAAGGGAAGGATTTGAGTGAATTAACCCGTCCCAGCTGAAAATTCCCTGTGAGACCCACATTTGGCACAAACCCTTTGAAAACCCCTTTTGGATTCAAATGGGATCCCTTTGGTTAATGGAAATTGGACAAGAGGGAATTACAAAATTACCCTTTGCACAAACTAGACTTCTCTGAAAACCCTTTCTATTGATCCAAAACCATTTGAAACCCTTTATTGAATGAAATTTCGTACGAAGGGTCTCAAAAGGAATATACTGCTGGGATATGACTCAAGTACAAAACAGTTAATGCAACAAAAACAAGAGGGCAATCTACAGAGTTGATCCCATCGCTAGTACACATGTCGTTCAACGTAATAACAGTAATTAATATCAACTCACGTCTGCAATGAACCTAAAACACATGCAAAAGAACATTTCTATACTTTTGACGATTGACCTTTGATCTTTACTTCTGGGGGTCTACGAGACACAATTTCCCACCTTAGGATACCTTCCCTCCAAGTTTTGAAGGAATCGGTCCAGCCGACTAGACGATTTTGTGACAAAATGAAATGAGCATTTGACCAGTCTGTCAGGTGATCTTTAACCACTTATTTTGGTAGAACTTGGCATCCTGATCATATGGGTAAAGGTTCATCAAGGGTAACACGAAGGGTACCTTCCCACCAAGTTTGAAGAAAATCAACTTTTCGGTTAAGGAGATATTTACAAAACAAAATTGGACACCCACACCCACACATGCATGCGGACATGTTTTGACCCCTCCCTCGGTTATGGACTTCCGGTCAACTTGAGATACCCCACCATGGGTTTACCCCTTGAAATAGAGACTCTCCGAAAAATCAACCGTTACCAATGCAACGGTTGCTATTTCAACTGGCATTGCCGCATATATTTTTTAACTGGCAAAGTAACTACAATATCGCATCCTCCTTACCTTGCGATTACATTAAAATTGCTTTTCTTGGGCTTTCCCCTGGTCTTCCACCATGGGCGATGTCCCAACCAGGGGCCATAAGGCAGCCCCCTGGAGCTAACTTCCATATGAGGAGGGTTTTTTTACCTTTAACCAATGACTTCGTTAACCACGCATGAACAAGTTTTCATGGTCAGGTATCTACCACCAAGTCTGAACTCACCCTTTGGTTCGAGACACACTTTTGTGTTCACACGCAATCACACACTGAAACCCTCAGACGTTGAGACACACACGCACTCACAAACAGATTCACATTTCAGATGTTAGGTGATTTCAATATCACATCTGCCTACACTGCTTGGGAGGAGATAATAACAATAAACGAGTTGGGAAACTGCGATATACAATGCATGCTGGGAAGGAAAGTGTACCATAACAGAGTCTGCATGTGCAAGACAGACATTTTGCATAGTCCCGCACAATTTTTGAGTATGAAACTATGGTTTCTAGACATCAATTACGGTTCGAAGTGAATTTTCTTTAGGTAGACAAATTCTTTTAGAAGTTATTCTCCTTAACTTGGACCGAAAAATGTTAGACAACATGACGGTAAATTGTGAAAGACAAAACCACAATCGCTCGAAGACTTCGTATCCTGGCGAAAATGTCCTTAGACTTGATCTGTGGCCACTACATGGTACAGCAAAATCTAATTTCCCAACTCGTCTATTTGTATGCAACGTCATACCCGCCAGAGAGTAACGTTGGGATTGACGTTATCATTTCAATGTTTGCTGATAGATCAATCAAATCTCCTTAACCTGTACACGAATTTATTTCAGGAATTTTCATTCCAATATCTGACAAACCTGCAAATATTGGGACTATCTTGAGGTGCTGATATTGTGGAAGCTAAACTACCCTCTGTAGTTGTGTCGCAGTTTGCGAGGTCTTGTTCACCTTTACTCTATCTCATTTAATACAGCCTAATATTCGGTGCTATTACGGCATTATCATATCATCTTAAGCAAGGTCGGAAAAAGGCACCTTATCCATAACATTTCCAAAGTGATGCATTGGACAATACACCAGCAGAAAAATAGGCAACAGTTGATGGTTTACAGAGCTTACAACTTAAGCCTATAAACCGTTATGGGATCTAACAATAGGTGAAAACTTGCAAATTTTGAAACAGATCACCTGCACAACATTTAGAAAATATCTCTAGAGAGCCCAGCTAATATCATGGGAGTTAAAACTTGGTAGCTCGCATAGACGTTCCTTAAAATTGGCTTTGGAACAATTGGTTGATATCTTCTTGATCCCCTTTAGAAAGAATGTGATTGTTTCAAAGTGCTAATTTAGCTAATTTAGCTAATTTTATTACAGTTGGACAAAATATTTTCTACCCGTAAAAATAGTCTTCCTCCATAAAGCTAACTTAAGTGGATTTACTTTCGATTTCCATTCTAAAGTTCTGCTCTTTGTATAAAAGTTAACATCCTTAGAAGACTACAAGCCCTGTTAAATACTTCTTGTTTGTTCTGTTATCACTCATAGGCGGAATCGAGGGGGGGGGGGTGGGAGGTAATACATCCCCCACTTTTTGACCAACTGACCAAAGGGGAGATAGCCTACACAATCATCTCCCAGATTTTCGAAAATATTACAAAATAATACACTCTGTATTATTATTTTTGGTTTTCAAATTGATCACTTTTGAAAAGTGTGAAATAAAGCAAACCATTAATTAAGTAAAGCAAAAATTAATTAACTTTAAAGATGCTATCTATCGAAGCGCTTCGAGCGCATCCATCATGCATTGTGGCCTTATTTTTACATATCAGCTTGAGCGAGATTATTTTTTTCCAAAGCCTCTCGAACTAGGAGCTGTAGTAAATCAGCCGGGGGAAAGCCGGTGACGGTTTCTACCAGGACTCGGAAGGATAGCTCAAATTACAGACTGCTGAAATGGCAAAATAAATGAAAGAAGAAACGAGCGAAGATGGAAGGGCATTTAAAGGTAACCTGGATAATGCAGGTTGAAGTAAAACATTCTGCACTGTCGTTAAAATGTTATTTTAAGGCGCGCTGCGCGCGCATCCACCGTTGGTAGACTTGCGCCATTACCAATTCCTTTTTTAAGCATTGCAACGTAATGCCTATACCAACATCCACCTCTCCCACCCAAAACACCCTTTTACCATCAAATTCACCCACCATTAGAAAAATTGCAATTACAAAAAACAATAGTCAAATTCCAATTTCGGGGTAAATCAATGCAATCAATGCAATTTTCAGATTGTGGAATAATTCACACCACCCAGGAGAGCTCGATTCGTTCCCGCGAAGCCTTCTGAACCTGCGGGTCATTTCAACTTGAGCTTTCCCCTGTGACAAAGTGCTAAATCTACTGGTTTGGAAAGTATAAATTACATGCGCCTTCTCTGAGTGTCACGTACTCGAACCTGCTCGGTCACGTGTTTATCGTAATACAAATCTGATTTCCCCTGACAGGAAACCTTATGCAAAGGCTATCACTGCACAGAAGCCCTTTGAGCTGTTAAATCATCAAGCTTACTGGATTTACGTGCGAAGTATGCTAGGAAGAGGTACCATTTTTGTAGTCGATTTAGTACGCACCCACTTTCCATTAGAAAATACCTAAACTTTTCGTTGTAACCCTCAGAATTTTGTAAATACCCCACGGCTTCCTGGGACTTTGCCCCTTGGGCTTCTTCTGGGGAGTTGCCTCTCGACCCCACTTACATAAGAAAATTGTCGAATTATTATTTGTGTGGAATGTTTAGAAAGCATCCAATGTTTTCTAGAATCAGAGGCTTTACTCCAATGCTCACAATATTTGGATATACCCCTGGACTCTCACCAGGCCGTCGACCCTGAACTCACCAGGGGCCCTACGGAAAGCCCCTAGATCCACGCCAAGAGGGACGCTTCGCCCTGGCTTGTTCCATCCCACGTGTTTCAGAATAAATCTCCGCCATATCTATCACTATCCTGTTTTTAATCATACTCTACGTCTTTTATGTACGCCGTAAACGAACGAATGGACAAGAGAATACACTGATAAGTTATACTTATTCCAAATTTCTCTGACTCTCTGGCGAAGAGCTGAAGGGCGAAAACCAAACGTATATTCCCGAGGGAATTATGCTCCCTCATAGAGCCACGCCGTTTACAAGGGACAACTAATAGACAGAACAACGTAGACGAATGAATTGATGAGTATGAACTCAAAAGTTCACAATCACCCGAGCCTTTTAAAAATCAAGGGAAAAAAAATGTCGCCCCAAAATCATGCTTATGTGGAACTGAGGAACCAGAATATCTTCGAATCGGGGACGTCCCTAAGGATTGTTGAGTGGGGGGTGTTGGACCCCTTTTCCGGCAAAAAAGGGTTTCATTCCCGACATTATATCGGTTAAGAACGGTTCACTAATAACCCTCTTCCTAAGGAAATGTTCGCCAAAAGTACAAGATGGAAGATTTAAGTATAACGGGAGGACATGATACGCAAAAACAAACAGAAGAAGAAGAAAAAGGAAAAAAGAATCCCAAACCTTTTCCCCATTATGAACATCGAAACTTTTCTCCTTTTAGGAATACCGAACCCTTTTTACCATTACGAATATCGAACCTTTTTGCCATTATGAACAGCCAACCTTTTTTGTCATTTGAACCTTATGACCAATAAACCCTTTCTTATCATTCTTTTATGAATAATGAACCTTACGAACAATCAACCTTTTTTGTAGAAAAGCGCGTTATCAATAACGACCATTATGAAAAATGACCCGTATAGCTAAAAACCTTATGAACAGAGGGTAGACCCCATTCAGTCTTACTCAAACCCGTCAGTTTTTGCGGCTGTTTTTCGTTTTTGCCTTCTCTTTTTCTGGCTTTCGTCGACTCTTCTCTCTTCACACTTTTTCTTGTGGTCTTCATTACGCTAGGTTCTGTGAATCATTCCTAGTTGTAGTTTGCCTCACTGAGAGTTAACTAGACGCTGCTGCATAAAACCTACACTGTCGTATGGTCTACACCCCCCCCCCCCAACTATATACATTTCAGTTGCCTTTTCGGGATGTAGATGAGAAAACGAAATAGCCAGAGCTACTTTATCCCGTGTGAGTCTTTCATTTGTATTCGAAACAAAATCGAAGAACGGTGCAACAACGTGTTGTCGTACATCATTGTTGTCAGGACATAGAAACTTTGATTATGTTGTTAGCGAATAACGTACATATATGATTATGCTTCCCTACTTCGGAAGAGATATACACCCACATGATGAAGAAAGGATGAAATATTTAAAAAAAAAAGAAAGAAAAAAGAAAAATCTGCAGCCTGAAAATGTACTATACTTGTAGTGCATGCTGACCACTGACAATGTGGCTATTGGATACTTACCACAAACAGCTGTGAAGTACTAGTTGGTCTTTCTGTTGATAATATAGCACTTAAACGCATTCGATGAAAATATGCCTCCGTATATACACGCCAGTGAATGTTGTACGCACCATCAGTAAGAAAATGAGTTCAATTTGTCTGTTTAGTGTATACCTGTTGCAGTGGGTCACAACAGGAAGGTAGGTCTATCTTGTATTAGATAACTTCAGATTGGGTGTGGAACTGCTTCAGGAACCAGGTTAATTATTGTTGGAGCAGATAATTTACGTTCAAATTCACAGAAACAGCACCACTCATTTAAAGCCCTTCTCTTTGCGATTGTGTCCATCATGAGGGGTCTCAGAGTTCCTTAAACTAGCGCTTAAATCGGGCATATCGGAATGCTGCTTTTTTCGAGTGGAATAAAATTCATTTTAATATGATTTTACAAATTTATCCTGGTTTGTGAAAGCGTCGGAAATCGAGACAGCGTCATTCATGCGCATTTTAAGTGGAGTTTATTAACTAGAATTAAACTCAACAAGTGTGGCATCTGCTTCCTTCGATTAAATTATAAGGGCTACCGTATTAAAATCTACACACGTATCGGTACCGGATCTTAGCGTTTTCGTGTCACTAAGAAATGCGTATGTAACATCATGATCTTACACATGTTCAGCGAGATAGGCCTATGCATGTCTTGAAGGGTACCGTAGCTAAAACTTTGACACAAAATATGATAAAAATGAGAAAATATAGCTCATTTCAAGTTGGTCCAGACACCATTTTCTTATCATATTGCTGTCCTGAATTTATTATTTTAAATGCATAATACTTAGTAGGCTGTTAATTTTTATTTAACTTTAATAAAATGGTGGATTGCACAAAATGCAGGATACAAGAACAGCTCAGTCTGAAATGTGGTAAGTGTATTATTATGATACTATACGACACATAGAGCAGGATATATCCTGCTCTATGGTACGACATCACAATGCATGTCGACTGAAAAGGTCCGCTGCTTTTTACGAGCGAATTTACAAGCGAATAGCGAAGCATAGCTGCCGTATTTCAGACTCGCCACGTTCTTCACCTCCCGTTTGTTGACATTTCTCCTGTTTTTATCGTATTCTGTATTTGTTACGAAACACAGTAATGTTTCAGTTGAATATTCGATGCAAGTTCAATGTCAAGTTACGGAATTTGTGACAATTTTAAAATGGAATGCGTTACTTGCACCTGTGCGACAATACACAATTCAAGTAGACGTGGGAATGTATTTGGGCCACGGTAGCCCTAAGAAATTTTTGAGGGCGGGGTGGGGGCGGGAATCAGGTCTGTATTCAGGGAAGTTCGGACGACCCCCCGCAAATATCCACGTCGTATTATACAGAAAGTATATATTTATTATTTTGTATTTTAGTGATGTCCCATATAGCGTTTAAGCTGTTCAGAAACCACTCAGGCAGCGATCAGTCATGCGCTGTACTATCTATTAAAACGAATACAGTCACACCAGGCAATTGTTACTCCATAGGCGTAAGAGGAAACAACCAAAGCGGCTGCTTGGTCCATTTGGATAAAACGAGACAGCCTAAATTATACACATCACCAAGACTGAAGTTAAACATTTCATGACCAGGACACTTCAGCTCAAAGAGGACCCCACACCAATTTGATCGTGGATGGAAACCAGCAAAATTCAGAGGGTAACGGCAGGAGTGTACTAATCTTTCCCAATCCTGATCCCGCAACCTCCATTTAGCGTCCCCATACGACGGACGGATTGTGCGTATACCCAATCCCGAGTTACTCCTTCAAAGGCTGGAATTAAGGAATGCAGAATCCTTGCTCCACACACCTTACTGCTCGATACCACTGCTCGACAGTCGAACCGACTCAGTGAAGGCCTGGATCGGATAACTTTCTGTGTCTAACAACCAGAAACCTCATCACGGCGAACAGTCATGCCGAAGGCCGAACAAGCAGTTTCTGAGCCACCAGAATATTTCCAGGAGTTATCACCTGGGTACGATCCGGGGACTCTCAAATGCAAAGCAGTACACTCAGCTATCAAGTCAGCTTCACCCTTAAAAATTTGATGCAGTGGTGGCGCCAGGAGGGCTCAGGGGACCATCCCCCCCGTCGGGGAAGCCTGGCTCCCCCGTCGGGGAATTTTTACAGTTTCGTCGGGGAGTCTTAGTCGGAACGATAAAGTATACAGTCCCGGACGGCGACTTCTCAAGAGGACAATTTCTCTAATAAGAAATCAAAATTTTCGGCCCGCTACGCGCGCTGCAGGATCGCTCCATTTTTTCGATAATTCCATTCCACATAGCTACATAGCACAAGTACTTCCCACCTTACCAAGTAACATGTAGGCCATGTACGCAGTTTATGTAGAGGTCGTACATTTCATCCCATACCTCAATACCTAGTTGCTGTTCTCTTGTGTGTGTCATGCTTTGAGGTCAGTTGGTGAGCGACTCACGGAGCAAAGTTTGCTATTTCATCGGGTAGTCCAGGTAGTTTCGATACAATGTATGGTATCCCTGATACGGTCTACAACCCCTTTAGTTTTTTCTTTCTTTCTTTTTGTTCTTAATGATTACATATGTTTTTGTTTAAGCCTACCAAAAATATTCGCGAGCTTCGAGCGCGCTTTGCAGTTTCACGATTCAGATTCAAAAGAACAAAATCAGACCGCAACTCGACTCTTAAAGTAGTACTAAGTGATATTATATGCAAAATATGTCCTGCAATGGCATGGGATAGGCTCCTTCATACCCCCTTATCACCATGCACCGCACCCCCTCGACATAGTGGGCTGTCGGAACGTGGGGTCGCTGGCTTGGCCCGGCCCCCTTTCGAGAAAATTCTGTCGCTACCCATGGTCGCTTTACTTATTTTGGCTTCCAAAAGGGCCATTTCTGCGAAAAACCCACAATTTTCTGTACGAAGGGTTTGCCCACTCTTCCTCAGTTCCTTCCGTTACTTATAGCTAAACATAGTACAATTTCACCTCATTTCGGTAAACCTACTTAATGTTTTCTTATGTCTGTCGTGCCCGGACAATTGACCTATATAAGTTTTAAATGAGTACGGATTTTTTTGGCAGTGTAGGCTTACCCCAAAAACTTTCGCAAGCTTCGCGTGCTTTCCAATTTCACAGTTTAGATTCCGGAAAAAACGTTAAATCAGCGGGGAACTATGTTCGATCGCTGGCCCCACGGCCGTCGGGGTGTCTGGTCCCCCGTCGGGCCAATCCTGGCGCCACCCCTGATTTGATGTTTCTGCATTGTGTCACAATACGTCTCACCTTTGTCAAGGGGCCATAAAAATGTTGATTTTCTGGATTGTTTTCTTCAGATAGCGAAAATTTTGAACATAAAGACACTTGAAAACTATGAAATGATAGCACTATTTTGGATCTCAGCACCTTCCGAAATGATTTATTTCAGAGGGGAAGGAGAATGCCTATCTGAGAACGGAATTTCACCATCTCCTCAAAAAGGAGGTCAGTCAGAAGTGTCACAACAGTTTTGAACAACTGTATCGTGTTCATTCAAAAAACTGAAACGGCAGTTTAAAACATTCTCGCAACTCGGTTCAAACTTGGGGCTAACCATGACTTTTGCCACTTCGCGTTCTCCTACGCACTACTTCTGATGTATTAAATTGAACACTGACTGGGTGTGCCTTGAAAAGTTTCAGCCAATTCAAGTTTCATCAGACACCGACAAAGCTTCGAATTCAAAATTCATGGCAGTTTACATTAATCCTCACATACGCCGGGCACGCATGGCTTTACAGAAGATAAGCAGGCTTCAGGGATTTTACCAAATAAACGTTTTCCTATTCACCCTTTTTTTAGAGGTTAATATTTTTGACATTTTGAAAATACAAAATAAATGTCATGGAGCAACTTACAACTTACGTTTACGGCAATGTACGCTACTTAGGAGACAGTTTTAGAAAAAGAAATTTCTTAGTAGACTAATCTATGCGCCAACTATGAGTCAGTGTGACATTTTATTATTTTTCTTTATCATAAACTAGAATATCCCACATTGAAGAAGCTTCATACGAGCCTGAAAATAAACTGAAAACACGACGTCTCGAATACTATTTATTCACATGATCAGTGGTCAAGTGACCCAGTAAACCTAAGTTGAACCTTGAAATTATCGCGAAATACATATTTGATGACAATAGCGGAGAAATTTTGCAATATTATATACAACTTCATAAATAAAACAGGCCATTTGTGAGATGGAAAGGATGATATCGTCCATATTTGGAAGTACTTTTTATTTGAAACATCTCGTATAACACGTTTTTTCTTTTTTTTTCTTTTTTGAAGATTAAAGACAATGCTTTGCAATTTTCAATTTTTTTTTTGGGGGGGGGGAATTTCCCCTCCCCGTGCCAATATGGCGAGAAGCTAATGGTTTGGGCACATGTAGGGCGTAGAGAGCTGTTCTCTGCTTGGGGGATGAAGGTTGCTGGCTTCGGACCGCCGTCCTGGGAAGGGGTCTAAACTCTAAAGGTTGGCAAAATTTTTAATATTTATGGTCCCTAGATGTAATTTTGTGCAGTATAGTGTGCAACGTGTAAGTATAATTACTGCAATTTTTACAATTTTACAGTTTTTTTTACATTTTTTTACGGGAGAAATGAATAAGGAGTTTGAGGGACCCTCTTCCTACGTGTAGTATGGGCACAAATATCTAAGATTTATAGGTATGCCAAATTTACTTCATGAATACATTTTGAAACTCGCTGCTCGCACCGAATGCTGCCCAGCCTTCTGTTCCAACAACATATTTTAAGAAATATTTTTGTGTACATAGGTTATCGCTGTGGCTTCTCTTCCTTAGTTTTGCTCTCTAGATTCGCGAGCGTGAGTGAATGTTTTGCATTCTGGTTTTCAAGGTTATCTCCTTCGCATCCTACTTTCTAAATGGAAAAGCGAAAAAATAGAAAGAAACTTCATGGCCTCCACACACGTGCAGACAATGGCATACTGCGTGTACGTCATAACGCATAGACCAAAAGGTTGAATGTGCACAAGAGTACCGTATATTAACTGTACTGTGTACACGTAACACCGTCACGCACGGTACGCGTTATGATTTGGTCGATATTCAGTGGCCAAATATATTTTGCAGATAGTTATGGGCATGAGATGGCTTTGGGCCCACTTGATGATTAACATAAGAGCTATTTCCCGGGCGCGTCGCGCCCCTCACTACTCCAAATTCATGGCATTCATATGCAGATAGCTGTACTTGTAAACGTGTACACAAGCGGACATACATTAGCATGCATTCACATATGTATACATTTGTATTACATATGTATGGGTACACAGTATATATGCATGTACGTATAATCACACATATACGTACTTCTCTTTCCTCGTGCACGCTTAGTTCCCCTCGTCCCCCCTACCCCCGGGCCATGAAAAAAGTCAGGTTATATATACGCAACTGAGTAGCCATTAGTTTGATCACTGTAGGAACATGTTGTAACATTACGCCCAGAACAGAGACCAAGGCCTCTCTTTTCCTGTGCCAACTTTAAAGGTCAGATATTGTGCACTTGTCGACAATCATGAGTTCCTGCATTGCTTCCCAAAGGAGTGACTCGCCGTTTGATACACATGAAGGCAGTTGAGATGCACTTCAGTAACCTTTACATACGACACTTTTTGTATTGTTTGGCTTACTGCATGCATGTAGCTACCTCCGATTATTACATTTTTATGTATACCATAACAGGGCGATTTCTTTTAAATGGCGTGTTGATGTGTTCTGATAAGGATAGACACGGTGAGAATCGAGTCAACACCTGCTGGTGGGCATGAAGGCAGCTCTGAACAACGATCATTGGACCAGATGTCAGAGGTTTTCTGTTCGAAGATTTTATTCACAGGATTTTAATACTGATCTACGTGTTGTTGAAGGAACGATGACCTTTTTCTTATGATCATGAGAAAGAACAACAAAAAAGCCTATGGCGTAGGTAAGGGGCCGTATGTGGGGGCGCAAAACCCCACAAATGGCGCGAACTCCTCCACAAGTCTCTCGCTCCCAGGATCCCCCACTCGAAAGTTCAAGAGTAAAAAAATATAGAAAGATTCCGTCTTTGGAGCCCGCCCCCGACTGGTGAAAAGCCAGGAGACCCCATATAATTAAATTTTCCTGGATACGTCACTGACAAAAGCTCTACTCGTACAGATGCCACAAACAGACGCCCCTTGATAAGAAATCCTGATATTTGGAAAAAATACATCTGTCTTGTGAGACATAGGCAAGCCTGGGTAGAGTCGATCTTGACCGCAAGAGAAACGTTCTTCCACATTTAGAACTGTAGGGACATACTATAAAATGTCCCCACCAGTTTTAAGTAACTCGTTGGTAGCGCTTCGCCTAGCAGGCGCCCAATGACTTGTGCAATGTCATAAATCAGAACAGGAATGACCCCTTCCAGGGCGAACTTGTCGATGACAAGTTGTTCGTAGCCAAGATTTAGTAGAATTCTTTCCATTTTCAAATTAGTCCGAACGGGACGGTTCGGTTTACATTAGGCCTATGTAACTTTGGCGCGCTAGATATCGGTGTTTGCATATGATGCGCACTTTTGAGGCTGCCTCAGTGTTGCCACAAAATGAGAATACAAAATGAGCATACAAAATGAGAATACAAAATAAAAATACAAAATAAAAATACGAAATGAAAATAAGAAATGAGAATACAAAATGAAAATACAAAATGAAAATACAAAATAAAAATACGAAATGAAAATACGAAATGAGAATACAAAATGAGAATACAAAATGAGAATACAAAATGAGAATACAAAATGAGAATACAAAATGAGAATACAAAATGAAAATACAAAATGAGAATACAAACTGGGAATACAAAATGAGAATACAAAATGAGAATACCAAATGAGAATACAAAATGGGAATACAAAATGAAAATACAAAATGAAAATACAAAATGAAAATACAAAATGAAAATACAATATGAAAATACAAAGTGAGAATACAAAATGAAAGTACAAAATCAATATACAAAATCAAAATACAAAGTCAAAATACAAAATGAACAACAAAATATCCGTGCCCTTTTGGCGTTCCATATACTAGAGCCTACCATTTAATATAGAGTTACGGTTGATCATAAGTTTGATTTTATGGCATGCATAAATTCTATGGAAATCAAACTTATAAGACTGAGAGTCTGAAACAGGGATCTGGATGATTGTAATAATGTAATATGAAGTAAAAACATAACTACAGTCTTTAAAATTTACAAGATACATCATGACTAGACTTGTCGTAAACCCAAAATAATTGCAAATTTGTTCTCTACTAACCACTGATGACCTCGAAACGACCACTAATTCCTCTGTGAGTTTCTACCATTCTAAACTTCTTTTAGGTACTCTCAAGCCAAGCAGACGGAGGTGGTAGCCCCAGGGGATGGGGCATTCTGAGGGGGATTCTTTTAAAGAAGGGTCTAAGCTCAAATCAAGTTTTGATATGTTAGAGGGGTACCTATTCTAAGCATTCTGGTGAACTTTGCATTGAAATCCGATGTGTGGTTGTCATATTTTCAACACAAAGTGAACTTGAACAAGCACGTAATTATGAAGTCACATACCCTCACATTAATGAGCAGTCTTTTGTTTTTCTTAAAACTTTACAACCAACTTTCTCCTCCACAATCCACATGGGGAGGGCCTATCCCTATTAACTTCAAGGTCAGGACCATGCAGACTGAAAAAACAAAGAAAACAAAGCATTTCTCATCCATGCTAGGAAGTGATATAACCCTAGCTTTTTTCCAAAAGTCCCCTGACTCTCTGGCGAAGAGCCAGGGGCGAAAACCAAACAATACTCCCGAAGGAGTTCTGCTCCCCGAAGGAGTAACAACGATATAACCCTAGCTTGCCTCAAACTCACTTTGAGTTACAAATGTAGTAACTTCATCTTGAGTACTAACATGTCCGATTTGAAATGGAAGTTTCACCAAATTGCGTAGATTTAGTTCCTGTTTCACATATGAAAATTAATTTTCTGCGTAAAGGTCTGGTGACATGAAAGTTAAATAGTTGGATATTTGATGTAAAAAGCATTAAAAATCCAGAAAATAGCCAGAATTCCCATTAAAATCCATCAAATATTGACCATTGTACGGGGTAATTTCTATTATTCACTTGTATCATGAATAAACATGAGCTACAAAATGCAAATATGTGACATCGAAAGATGGACATGCCGTATATGGCTCATGTTAGCCTTTGTTTTTTCAACCTTAATTTCAAGAACACTAGTAGTATTGTTATCTCCTGAGGGGTTTTGAATGAAAGTTAAAATTGTTTCCTTGAGAAATATTGATATCACTCACCAAACTGTAAACTATCCGATCAGTAATTAAGAGAGAATTTATAAAGGGTTAACAAAAGAAATCTTAACACTGGGCAACACTCCACATCATTATTTTTGCATAGGCAACGATCGAGTTATTTCAGAAACCATCAAACTTCGAAGACGTGTATTTTGAGAACGGTAAAAGATATTGGCATAATTCCAACAGATCTTTCATTGGAAGACTCTATTCTTCAGCTGGCAAGTGAAACAGGTTTTTGGTGGCATGTCACACGACCCTTTAAACCCTTCCTTACTGTGATGTTCTCTAACGGACCGTCATAATGGATCCATGAAAAACTACCCCATCCCCCCGAACCAAAGAGGAAGAGAAAAAATAATGTTCTCTTCCAAAACAGCAATCTGTCCCTCCCAATACAAGTTTTCTTCTAGGACGATAGTGGACAGGGGCGTAGGCCATGCATATGCAAGAGTAGATACTACGTGTTCTGCCAGATTGAGTTTCTACCTTCCAATACCAGTTGAGTAGGTGGAGTGTACAGTGTTCACCTCTTTGTCAGCAGTAAATCTTTGCCATCCACATGGACAACGAAAAAGTGATTGAACGCCGACGACAGCAAAAATGGACATCAGTGTACTGTACCCCAACTTCCGGCGGCATAAAGTCAGGAAAGTCGTTTGGAATTACTAATAAAAAATGAAAAAGAAAAAAAAAAACAACTCTCGACACTATTCGTTTGTCACTACTCTCAGCGGTGGGTCAGCGAATGATACGGGAGGTCGGTTCTGAATGGCAACTCACTGCAATAAGATCATTCATGTGTAGAGAACTCTCACAGAAGTATGACCTTATACCTCTGAGGTACTTCAATCGGTGACATTTATGTACAGCGGTGCCAACTGTTCGGCGTTTGCGAAAGGCATTGATAAGGAGCACTGGAAGGAGCATGGTATAGAGGAATAAAGGCCTACACTAGGCAAATGTTTCTCTAATCGCTATTGCTTCCAACGATGGTGAAGACCGAGAGCATGGGATCGTATAGCCGAAAACGAAATGGAAGAGCAGTGGTTGTCCAAGTATCCCCTTCTTTGGGCAGTGCAAAAGAGGGAAATAAAAATTCAGACAAACAGACAAGAAGTGAAAGTTCTGGGGCTCTCTTCTTTTCCCTAATTTTCATGTAAGGACAGTAAGGTTATCTTGTGAAAGACGGTCAGCAAGTCATGATAACCTGTCAACATTTTAAGGCAATACCGGCACGGCAGGTAGACTATCATGACCGATGCGGAAGAGACTGACCAGTTCTTGTCCTTTCAACTGCTTGGCTACCGTGCTTCAATCCTGTTTTACAGCCTGGTATTTGCCTGATGTTGGAACTGCGGTTTCTCCGACGGTGTAAAGCTTTTTTTATATATGGTATCCGTAATGTATGAGTAGCCATTTACTTATCCACTGCTACGTGGCGAGAGCCCGGCTTCTTGCTGCTACCGTAATGTGATTTTTATGTACCTGAAAGTCTATCGTCCTGGTGGCAACCGTCAGATTGTAGCCTACTTATGATTCATCTTAGATGCAGTTTCAGTGAAACCAAAATGATGATGTTACGAAAAAGATATATTTTCGCTTACCTTACCAGATTTCGAGTCCACTTCTAGACGCGTTTTATGTTGTATTATCGCACAGTGGAAACGCCCAGTGCAACCAGTAAACATATGTGGTGAACATAAAACTTGCCTTACCGTCAAACATACCATAGCCTTTATGGGCCAGTTGCTGTGTGTGAAAATTGTCGCGATTGAGCCATGCCCTTTCCCGTCATATGGTCTATGCAGTCGTTACATAGCCTAACAAGGAGATGGTAAAATTTTTGTGAAGACGTAAGTGTTTGTATAGGCTTTGGAACATATCACTGGTATTATGCACGGAAATATAATGTTATTGTTATTACAACCTGCCAGTGGGAATCATAGAACTATATTCAAACCCTGCAGTCATGGTTGCATCATGGTACACAAAATGTAACAGGTAGGCCTACGTGTGAAAGAAGCACAAGCGCTACCTTGCAGGATTTGACAAAAACGCTACTCAATTGCTTACATTTTTAGTTTAACCCACAGGCCTGCAAATGTAGACAGCTAATGACTTGAACGGAAGTGTTATTCGGCACAGTTCACACAAATAAATTTAGGCCTACCAAAATGGTCGCCGGGCTTGTGTCGCTTCAGTAGTTTCTTGATCAATCTGCAACATTTCAAACAAAATTCTTCATACCAATGGCTGATTTTGCAGAGACTTGCAATTTCTTCGAAATTTTTTCCAAGTTTCGTACATCCAATGGCACACCGTAATGGCGGAACAGTTAAAAGTAAACCAGTTATCGCAATGTTAAATTGGCCTAGTATACCATTCCCGTCTCTTCATTTATAGGTCTAGGCTATGGCTCTGTTTATTAATCTAACATTACTTTTGTTCATGGGCGTGAACAGGTACAGGACGGGGAAAGTGGAGGGGATTGTCCCCACACTTTTCCCAGTACCCTTACTGATAAAGTAGGCACAAGTTTGTTTCCAGAGCTTGCAAACTGAATAGCTGATTTGATGAAGTCAAACTTGAAAACAGTGGAAACAGCCATTTAATGGATAAAAATCGTGGGAATTTGCCTCAGATTGCATCACAGATCATCTGGCATCTAAACTGAGCCTCAGGTCCGCGATTCACGCTTGCAGTAGACTGGTAAGTCCTGGTCAAGGTTATGTCCCCCGACATTTGGGAAGCTGCTGACGCCAGCAGCGCCACCATGAGGGGATTTGCCATCAGTCATGGTCTTCTCCCTCCCCCCCCCTCCACACTTCCCCAGTCCGCTCCGGTACAAAGGTATCCACTTAAGTTAAGGGGGCAATGAGCACGCACTGCGTTTCCCTCCAAAAATTTTGCTTCCCCTTCTCTCCCCCACTTTTAAATCCTGGGGCCCAATTGGTTGACGCTCTTGCTTTCGTTACTTGTTTATCAAACTGTACAGAATAACTCGTAGGGGTTACCTTTAATCTACAATATTTATGTCCCAGTTAAGGCAATTTGTTTCGGAAATAAAAGACAATTTGTAATATTTAGTTGAGGGATTGAAATAAGACTGAGACGACTGCTTGCTCCATGTATGTCACCATCTAGGACTCGAGGTAACTGGCATTTTTGTGAAACCACACAGAGATATCTGAGAGTACACACAAAGGTACGCCAAGCCTAGTTTGCAACAGTGTGTTAGTATAGAGCGTATATATTGATTGTAAGTATATGCAACTGTCGGGAAAAACATACTGTCATGGTCAAATCAAAACTGCGGTGTGAAAAGTTTCCCGAAATGTAACTCTATTCGTACTTTAGGGCGGGGTGAGTAATGCAGAAAGGGTGAGGGACTGGAAACGCGTCCCCAACTTTTCTAAAAAAAAAGTGCTCATTTCGAAAATGAAAAATGACTGGCTGTTTCTTTCAATTCAGCACTTTAAAAAGGATTTCAGAAACTCTCAGATTACCCTCAACAAACCTAATCAAAATGGCAATGAGTTAGCCCTCTCTATAATTTAATTTTTCCCATGGGGGGGGGGGACGGGGAAGAGAAAACCCCAGGGAATGATGTCATATTATTTTATGGTGTAACAGTAGTGCAAGGTCGGGTATAATAGTGCGGCGGGGCACAACAATTACAAGCAGGAACAGTAGTTAACCATTTTCAACTTTCCAAAACAGCGGACTCGGTTGAAGGGGGGTTGCCCACAATACCACACGCTTCCGGTGATACACTGCTTTTTTGTTTTAGTTGAACTGTAGGGGCTGGGGATTACAACACGTATCCCAAGGATATTTTTTATTGTACGTCAAAAAGGACAATGCGTTAATCGACAAGCAGGGTATTTCCCCAGTGCCTGCCATGCCACACACTATATATATGCCCCAAAGGGAAAGGGCTGACTCTAGATAACTGGAGCTGTTTCACCCTGGTTGTCCTTTCTCACACTTCACTCAAAATGCGATTTGTAGAGCTGAAGGGTGTAATACAAAAAGTACATTCAATATCCTCCGTTTCGCATGATGACAACTTAATCCTCATTAATTTGCTATAACACTCCCAATACAACTTCAGCACACTCACCAACAAGGTTTACCACTGTGCCCTCAAAATTTTCAGGAAAATAATGTCTCAAAGAACGCTTTTGGGGAAGAAATTTCTGGGATTAGTGGTGCACTTCCCGAAAGATACCGTAGTAGCAACTGATACTGTGAACGTGACCTATACTATTCTAGAGAAATACCGATCTGATTTGATTTGATTTATTTATATCTCCAATTGATTTAAATTACACGAACAATTTCCAAATGACGATAAACAAGCCAAAATTCACATTAAAATAACAAAGAACATAAAACAACGACATTTTAAATATTAGCTTAGTATAACTATTAAGCAAAAGAAGATAAAGGACCAGAAAAAGTAATCTTTTCAAGTCTGGCCCTTGCCCTTAAGTAAGGAAATAACACAGAAAATAAACAGAAAAATATAAAACGACAAGCAGGTGCAAAAGAGGGCTAAGTATATAAACTTGCCTATGTCAATAGATGAATTACGGCAGCATATCAATCAAGTAATTTTTAAGTTTTCTTTTGAATGATGCTGAGGACAAGGAATTGCATATATTTAAAGGAAGGGAATTCCATAATTTAACAACTGCACAACGAACATGGGATTACTTAACACGGGTTCTAGATAAAGGGGGATGCAACTGATTTCTTGCCCGATTATAATAGGAATGAAAGTCAGAATTAAAGTTGAAATAAGTTGCAAAAAGATTTGGAAGGAGACCGTGATAGTAGCGATACATAAATATGCCTAACTGGTAAGTATAAAGGTTGAAAATGGAGAGAATATGTAGCTCCTTAAAAATTGCTGTTGTGTGAGCCCGATATGACACGTTACATATATTCCTAACTGTTCGCTTTTGAAGCTTGTGCAAGTTGCTGAGCGAAGTAATATGAGTACGGTACTTCCCCAAGTAACAAGGTTATAAGTTAGATGAGGAAGAATGAGGGAATTATAAAGGATGAGGAGTGCATTTCTGGGTAAGAAGTGTTTTAGCCTATTAAGGACTCCGCTCGCTCTTGCTACTTTGTTACTTACAAAGGAAATATGATTTTTCCAATCTAATTTGTAGTCAATGTGAATTCCTAAAAGATTAGCATGGAGTGATGGTGTGATAGGGGTATCATTTAGATGAAAACTGTAAATGGTTGGGTCAGAAATTCTATTATCAAATAGTAACAACTTAGTTTTTGCTATGTTTAAAGATCTGCTGCTGACTACTCCTTTACTTGGCAACTACTAGATTTATCACTTAATAAAGCGTACGGTTCAGGGGCCTTACGGTCTGCTTCGGCATAGGCTTAGGCCTAACTGACGAACAGCATGAAGGAAGAGGTTTCTAGGGGGTTATGTCGTAGAGCGTTTTCAGACATAAAGAATAAATCTCTTCTCCATTGTGCTGGTCTAATACGGAGCCCGGGAAGTGACATGCGAAAATATTTCTTTCAGGATTATCTCGAGATAATCAGAATATCTCGACATAATGAGAATATCTCGAGATAATACATTATCTCGAGATAATCAGAATATCTCGAGATAATCAGAATATCTCGAGATAATCAGAATATCTCCGGATAATTATTTCGAGATAATATAATATCTCGAGATAATCAAAAGATCTCGAGATAACTATCTCGAACATTATCTCGAGATAATAAATTATCTCGGGATAATTATCTCGAGATAATACATTATCTTGAGATAATCCTGAAAAAAATTCACATGTCACTTCCCGGGCTCCGTAGGTCTACCCTCCATGTTTCATTTAGCCTTTCATAGCCATGATTCTGCTGACCTCTTCAAATTGACTAGGTACGGTACTATGGCAAGCCGTTTTACTTTTTATTCGATATTTGATGATATCAACAATTAATTGGTGATATCAGCAATTAATTGTTGATATCAGTAAATAATTGCTGATATCACCAAATCATTTAATGATATCAGCAAATAATTGGTGATATCAACAACTATTTGCTGATATCTGCAATTAATTGTTGATATCAGCAATTCATTTGCTGATATCACCAATTCATTTGCTGATATCACCAATTCATTTGCTGATATCAGCAATTAATTGCTGATATCAGCAATTATTTGCTGATATCAACAATTAATTGCTGATATCAGCAAATGAATTGGTGATATCAGCAAATGAATTAATGATATCATCAAATGAATTGGTGATATCAACAATTCCAACATATCACCAATTAATTGGTGATATGAGGGCTAGAATTGTTGATATCATCAAATGATTTGCTGATATCATCAATTTATTTGCTGATATCACCAATTTATTTGCTGATATCAACAATTGAATTAGCGATATGTTGGAATTGCTGATATCAACAATTCATTTGCTGATATCAACAATTCAAGCGTAACGAAGAATTTCAGCAACGATTTGAAAAAGAGCGCCATCACTTCAACTGTCATATTCAAATCCCGCTAAATCACCAAACCCAATGTACAATAGCCATGTGCTTTCACATTACGCCGTGTAGATGCACACAATAAAGCAGATAAAACCCATTCATTGCGTACAGTAGGAAGGCTGTTTATTAGGTGCTAATAACACCTCCCTGATCAAACTTCACAGCGAACCGCCCATAATCTGATCAGTGTTATTAGCACCTAATTTATTAGATCTAATTGGGCCATTAGATCCAATAACACCTACCTGATCTGATCGAGAGGACCGGCTCTTCAATAATTACTTGCAGACGAGATATACTGGGGATATTAATTTAAACGGTGGTGGGTGATACGTTTATTCTCTTGAATTTCCTGAAAAAATTATTGTGTCATGTGCATGGGAGGATATTACCCTGGAGCAAAGAATAGTTCGGCAACTTTTGGTTAAGTTTCATGGGATACCCACAGGTTTGAGATCATAATGTCTTTTGGTGACCTTCTTAACAACAACCCATATCAAGGAATGCTAATGTTAAATCAAGCAGTAGTAAATCCCTGGTTAAACGCGTTTAATTCGCCCCGAAAAATCATTTTCGGTGCTCATCAGTAGTGCAGTAGCAGTATATTAAAATTTTAGGCAATGTTTGTCAGATTCACTTTCAAGAAAGGACGATTATCATCAAAATTATACTTAGAATTTCACGGTGGGATCCCACCCAAGTAAAATTTATGAGTAAGTGTAGCCAGGCGCGTGTCCAGGATTTTCAGCGGGGATACCTGAGATATGATTTTTCAAATGGGGCGGGTATTTTGGGTCGAAAACTCTAAAGAAAACTCTAAAAAATCTTAAGGTCGGCCCGAGGACCCCCCTTTGGACACGCGCCTGGTAGCTCTCTGATTGCCGGTGCAGGCCAATACAGTTGTTAGAAGCTGGCTGTGAAGAGCAACGGTACGATCATGCAGTAGGTGGTAACTCCATGATACGACAACCAAATTTTCGGCGCGTAATCATCTTCTCTTATTGTGCTTTCTTACTTTACATCGAACAAATTATAGTTATTGCGAAATTCCACAGAAACTTTACCGCCCTCCTCACCTACAACCCCGATGTATATTAAAGAACTAGACCGGGGTTAGACCGAATTAAGCTCTTTTGAAAGGACTCAGATTTCCTGGTCTGTTTAGTGCGTATTTAATGTCATTTACACAGTTAACTTTTTGCCTTTCTTGTCCACCGGTTGTATTTAAAATTTTCATTTACCTTCAAAGAGGGTTATGAGCAGTAGCGTATTCAAGGTTGACACTGGACCACGTTCCTTCACTGATGCCAAATAGTTTTTAGTTCTTATATTACGTACATTTTTTAACCCAAAGTTTACCTCAAAAGGTAGCATACCGGTATGTATCACCAGATGGCATATAATGGCACCTAATTTTTCAAAATAAAAAATCAAAGGGGAAGGGCACCCTCCCCTTAGTGTCCCCTCCCCTTAGACCCCTCCCCAGGTCGGCGATCACACGACACACTGCATGTCCCCACCCGTCCCCCGGGAGAAAAATTCTGGCAACCCAACTGCTAATTAAGTAACCTTTCTTGACACAGGCATTCGGGACGTTTTTGTCGGGAATGTAATTCCCTTTTTGTCGGGAAAAATGTCCAGTACTCCCACTCATCGATCCTGAGGGACGCCCCTTAATCAGAACCGTCTCATATCAAAGATTGAGAAGCAAGTAACATTTAAATTGCGTTGGCCGACTCTCCAAAAATAATTCGTTATCGGTTATTAAGAGCCTCTTTACTTTGCCCAAAACCGGTGAAATTTTGTTTAAAACGACCTGTGCTTCTTCAGCTACCGCATTTAGGAACGATCACTCAGCCAGCGTGAATCATTGCCAGTATACAGTGGTGTACTGCATGTGATAGCTAGGTTCTGTATACAGTCTACACGAGCTTAACGTACATGGTGCGTGTTTTCCCTCTCGTCACGGTTGAATTACTGATATCAGCAAATGAATTGCTGATATCAACAATTGCATGAATTAGTGATATGTGGTGGTCATTTGTTGATATCATTAAATCAATTGCTGATATCAACAATTGATTTGTTGATATCAGCAAATGATTTGTTGATATCAGCAAATGATTTGTTGATATCAGCAAATGAATTAGTGATATGTCCCATTTGGTGATATCTGCAAATAATTGGTGATATCAGCAAATAATTGGAGATATCAGCAATTAATTGTTGATATCACCAATTCATTTGGTGATATCATTAATTCATTTGCTGATATCACCAATTCATTTGCTGATATCACCAAATATTTGTTGATATCAGCAATTATTTGCTGATATCAACAAATAATTGGTGATATCAGCAAATAATTGATGATATCAGCATATGAATTGGTGATATCAGCAAATGAATTGGTGATATCACCAAATGAATTGCTGATATCAACAATTAATTGCAGATATCAGCAAATAATTGTTGATATCACCAATTATTTGCTGATATCACCAAATAATTTGGTGATATCAGCAATTATTTACTGATATCAACAATTAATTGCTGATATCACCAATTAATTGTTGATATCATCAAATATCGAATAAAAAGTAAAACGGCTTGCCATACGGTACGGCCAGTTTGCGAAGCGACGTACTTGAGAGAACATGGACTTAACTGCGCACAGCGCTTTCAGAGGCCTTTCAAAGCCAAAGCGGGCTTTGGCCAGTGGGCGAAATTTTTTCCCACGACAAATGGGGGTGATATTTGAAAATTTTCATAGAAAACATGAAAAATGAAAAATATTGCTCAGGTTAGGGTAAGGGTAAAAATTGTAGTTGGACCGTTCGTCCTGGGCAAAAAGCACGCGGTCGGTACTTAACGGTGCAGAAACCACGATGCTGTTACATGTAGTGACAAGGACGGCGATTGGACCGTTTACAATTTTGTAACTAACGAACGTGTAACATGTACACATATATACGTACATGTGCATGTATCTATTCAGAGGTCTGCCCATATATGGAACCATTCAGGAATGCAATGTCTTTGTTAAAATACAGAACGGCTTTTTCATAAATACTTTCACCACTGTATGCACATGTTTAGCGCATAAAACTAAGTTTGAATTTAAATTCCCTGATCGATGGAGTAAAATATTTGGTATCCTTAATCCTTCACGTTTTTCATTTTGCTCAGTGAAATCACCTGTAATGGGGAATCAAAAATCTACTGTGTAAAAATCTTAAGTCAATGGGTGTATTTCCAGAATGTGGGGGGACGTGTCCCCCTGTCCCCCCATGCAGGATTGACGCCCATGGTACCCTCTAATGTTTTTTAGAATGTACCTCTTTAACAGTTTGGCCATTAATAACTCGTTAGCTCTGCTTAAATTATCATCATGTGGAGTGCTGCACAGTTAGATACTCTAGGTAGGCTATTTATTGTAGCCTATATAAAATTATCTTTTAATGAATTATTGATAGTAATAAAAATTGATACAAACAGATAAAATTAATTTTTCGCGTTTATCAATTTTACATTTGCACTAAGTTATCATTTGTTCAAGACTTAATTCGAGTGTACCTAAATGGTCTGCGAAACGTCTTTTTTTTTTATTTGTGTCAGACTGTTAACGCGGTTTGCCTTTTTGATACTTATTCTAATTTACTGCAATTGAAGCCAATAAAATGAAATTAGTTGAGTATATGTAGTAGGCCTATCTCTCTGCAGATGTATATACTAGCTGGTACTGACCTTCTCAGGGAAATATAACCGTATAGAAGTTATAAAGCGTACGTGACGTAAATTGGGCGATAATATTGTTGCGAGCACGGTATACACCATGCAAAGAAGATTTTTATACACAAGCAACCTTTCAACAACCTCTCAGAATCAATCATATCAACATCAGCAGTAAAAATAAAAAGTTGTATAACAACGCGAGGTCGTGAGAAAGGTCTCATGATATTAACGAAATGATATATTACACTCTGGGGAATATCTTCGTCCTCGTCTGTAAGTTTTAGGTATTTTTCCGAACAAAACTTCTTTGAGTAGTATGCCTACAATCAGGATCCTCGAACGTCTTCTAAGAACACAATATAATGCTGCATCATGAAATTTAATTCAATCAAGATATGGATAGTAACATAGTATTTCAGGCCTATACTCTGTGAGAGCGAATTAAATTTGATAATTTGATGATACGTAAGTAGTTCAATAGACCTAGATTAAATGAAATGCGTAGCTGTTAAATAAATATTTTTAAGATTCGCTTTCCATTACAAATGGAGTTTGAGTCATGGAAAATCCCTTTTTTGTCATAACAATTGCTCGTTACGTCATTGCTTTTTTTAATTAGAACAATCTTTGAAATTGTGATTTTAGTTAATTTTTCTTCAGGTGGTTTTTCAGTTCAAGTCCGTAGCCAAGGCGAGGTGGGGGGGGGGGGGGCACGGGGCGTGTCCTAGAAAAATTCCTCTCCCTAGAAAATCAAAGTTCCCATCCCCTTAACATATTTTAGCATATCTCGCTCGCCTGTAGATATGTCTCCGCTTGGAAGCTATTTCGTCCCCTCAACCCCATCATTACTTTGTCTGGCCAAGGGCCTGGTACTTCCATTACTCCTACATTCTGAGCACAACCTGAAGGAAGTCAGAGATAAGCTCCAATCATATCCTGGTATAAGCATGGCGATTATACACGCAGCTCCATAGTTAAAAGTAACCAAGGAAGTCTAATAAAATTTTTACCAAGAAAGTGTAATATTTGACCAGGATTTCAACCTAGTCATTAATTTACCAAGAAAGTGCTAATTTTGACCTTATCCTCTATAAGATTTTATTCAGGGACCCCATTTCAACCTTTCCTTCGTTGCTAACGATGCTGTTTCATTACAATTGATCATGGTCGAAAAGTTCAATTGGGTGGACCATAGGAGAGGTCCTTGTAACTGTCTGTAGAGTTTACAGGTTGCTTATCATCTTACATGAACCCTTTCTACGGTCATACAGCCCTTCAATTCAAGTATATTGGTCAGTTAATTATTCAAGGTGGGAGTATATGCTTTAAAAGTTTCCTGCTGCGGCTAAAAAGTTCTTAAATGTTTTTAAATTAGTGCATAGGCGTAGGAAGCTGTTCTCGAATATGTGGGGGGCTGAACGATGTTTCGGAGGCCATCCTGGGGGAGGTTCTTAGGGGAGGAGGTGCCCCACTCCCCCTTTGGAAAAATTCTGAATATTTAAGGGTCCTTAAATGCAATTTGGTACAATATTTGAGGAAATTTCAATGAAAATTACTGCAAATTTTTGACAACTTGTACAGAGGGAACAAATAAGGAGTTTTTGTTCTTGAATTGAGGGGAGGGACGGAAGCACACTTCCACCCCACCATATTTTTGACTGGGGGCTAACCCCTAGCTTCGTACGCCCTTGAATTAGTGCATCAATTTAAAGAAGTGTACATAAAGGTCATTGGTTTCATCGTGGACCTTATGCCATAGTTGCAAACGGCTGGTTGCATGTAGACAATAACGTCAAAGCTCCATTCTGGTCAAATCAAAATTTCAAGGACGGCAGAAAAGGAACATTTGATATTGCTTCTCGGGCCACAGAGGAGGGAGCCGGGGGCCCTAATTGGTCTTGGGTTGGATACCCCTAGTTTATATAGTCATATCTAGCCCCAGACTTTCATAACTAAAATGATTGTATTTTGTAAAAGTAATAAAAGTTTCCAAGGTTGTGTTTTAGAATTTTAATATTTCATAAAACACTTGAATACCAAATATTGGATTTTAGAAAATAATTGTAGGCTCTATTCATAGCTTCTTTGCACCACTAGTAAAATTTCCAAAGTGAACGGAGAAAGGAGATACTTTTTGTACATCAACTGGCATTCAGACTTGCTTACAAGTTGTCTGGCTTCAAACCTTAAGTCAATGCCAATGATTTTCAAGTACCTGTTGCATCACCCAAAATATTGTGTAACACCTATTTGGAATCATGATTGGTGATTACATTTTCTTTGACAAGAGTAGCAGTGTGCTCAGCACACGTTATTAAATGTGTGCTGGCAGTGGCGCCCCCAGGTTTAGATGATTGGGGGCATCACAGAAGATGATATCGCAATTTCACCCCAGATAAAGCCAGAAAGACGATACTTTATACCGGCGTGGAATTTCCCAGGCTTTATCACGTACTGTGGTGCTGCCCTGGGGGAGGTTTGTGAGGGCAGGGGCGTCCCCTTCCATTTGAGAACTTTTTGTTTCATTTAAGGTGGTTTAGACGCAAAATGTGCTATGTTTGGCAAAGTTTCGAGCTGTTCATTTAAAATTTCATACTCTGTGAACTGTTCTTATGGTTGTTGGGAGTAAGGGAAGTGTGAGTTGTTTACTTGGGATCGTGTAAAACTGCTCCTCCCCGAGGATTTTTATTTTGTAAAGTGGCTTTAAAATGGTGCTATCTTTGGCAAAGCTTTGAACTGATTAAGAAAGAATTGCCATTATTTAGTGATATTTTGGCTGTGGCATGGTACCCCTTCAATGCTGCTGCCATGAGACCGGTATAGGGCCTCCAGGCTTTGGAGCAATTAAAAAATGAGACATTGTATATGATGTTTTTAACTGACATCCAAATGACACTACAGGAAAGCACACCAAGCATTTCACAAAGATCTTAAGAACGAGAATTAAAATGCAGCTTCCAATGGGGGAATGACTGAGAGGGGAGTAAAATTATCACAAAAGGGGTAAAGGATTAATAAGTATTTTTCACAATGCTTATTCTTTGTAAATGCCCCTGTAACTCCTTTCATAGTCTTGTAAAGGCCTTATATGAGTAACCTACTTCAAATTATTTACATCAAGCTACAAATGTTGACAGTAATAAGATTACCACGTAATCGCTTCTTGATGCAAGCCTGAGGTAAGACTTGCACCCCTATTTTTCGAAAAAAATAGTTCTCTCCAGAATAATTTCATGCATTACCATCTTAATAATGTCATAAGGCATGGAGTGTAAACCACGGCAATTGTGCGTGAAGCACTAGTTGGTTGAGTATGTACGAGTGGTGCATGTTGGGTCGAAACCAAACGGGGCTCGTGAGGGCTACCGTAAAAAGAAAAAAAAAGTCAGGGGGGAAAGGAGGAAGTCAGAAGGCTGAGGCGAGGAGATCCGTGGTCAAGGTGGAAAGGAGGTCGGAGAGGTGGGGAGCGAGGAGGTCCGTATTCAGGGCGGAGCGTGAGTCAGGATGGAGAGCGAGGAAGATTGGGGTGGGGTACGGGGGTTTAGGTTGCGGACGGGGAAGTCTATTAAAGTGTCGGAGGCGTTTCTTGAGTTTTGACTTGTTTTTATTCTTTTGGGGTTGGAGTAGCTGGAAGCTAGGGAGTAGAGGCGGTTGCGGATCCTAGGAGTGTCGGTTAAGTCGTGAACGTAGGTTGCAGACGTCGTGCGGGGCAGATGGAGGGTGGCAGTAAGGGAGGAGTTTTGTAAGGTTTTGAGTTTCTGCAGAGAGGTTTTGGTGAGAGTAAGGGTGGCGAGGCAGCCGTAGTCAAAGCAAGCAATTTATTAGACTAGGGTCTAATAAATTGCTTGTAGATGTTAACGTTCGTGTCCGGGTGAGAACCCTTGCCTCTGGCCACCTGCGGAGTAGGGTGGTGCGGTATGACGCTCGTCTGTGTATGTCAAGGAAATGGGTAGTCCAGTTGAGGGAGTGGTTACTAGAGTCAGTCCGAGGAATTTGACTGTTTTGGAGGGGGCTACCGGGTGGTCTTGGATGTAAATGAGGTCGACCGGGTGCTTTTAGAGGGCTGGGGGTGGTGGAGAAGAAAGGTGGTCTTTTGAGGGTTCAGTTTAATGCACCAGCGGTTACAAAAGTCCTCAAGTGTGTCCAGGTAATGTTATAGTCGGCGTAGTGCTTTGTGGTGGCGTCCGCTAGCAGTCCAAATGACTAAGTCGTTTGGAGGAGCAATATCATCGGTGTATATAATGAAAAGACGGGGGCTGAGCACAGAAGCCCGCTTTGGGGGTTTAGGAGTCAAATCTGTACCAGTTGATGTCCGTGAACGTCCGTCTGTCCTTGAGGAAGTTTGAAAGTAGTCTGGTGATGGGATCGGGAAGGTTGAGAGTGGAGTTTGAGTCAGAGTCCATTATGCCATACGGCGTCAAAGGCTTTTTCGACGTCGAGGAAGGCTGCCAGAGTGAGTCGGTTGTTGTTAAAGGCTTCATAGACCGTCTGTGTATAGTTAATTAGTTGGTCTGTATTGGACCGCTTGGTCCTGAAGCTTGTGTGGTAAGTGGAAAAGTACCCTCGGGTCTCTAGTAGGGGGTAGATTTTTGATTAGCGTTTCCAGAGTTTTTCCTAGGGTTCTGAGGGGCGATAATTTTTAGGGTTGGTGTGGTCCTTACCCGGTTCGGGAATCATAGTGAGCCTGACAATTTTCCAGGCTCGGGGAAAATAGCCTAGGGTGAGGCAGGCGGTGTAGAGACGGGCCAGGGTGAGGAAGGTAGGGGGCGAGCCTGAGGGCCTTGAAGGGGATGCCGTCCGTGCCAGGGGTAGTGTTTCTGGTACGTTTGAGAGCCAGTCTGCCAGTAGGACGTCGGCTTCATTGAAGGGGGGGGGAGGTGAGACCTGAGAGGGTCTAACGGGGGTCAGGGGTAGTAGGGGAAGGGGTTAAAAAGGTGGTGATGGGTGAGGGTATAGTTGTTGATTAGAGTAAGGAACTTGTTGAAATTCGGGTGGTTGTGGTTCCTTTGAACTTGGTTCATGGTTTGATTAAACAGGATGGCTTTTCCTGATCAGTTGCAAGGTCATGAGCGTATTTTTGCCAGTTTGTTTTGTTGTAGTTTTTCCTTTGGGGTTCTATAGGGGCCAGGGCGGGAGGCTAGGAGGTTAGTACTGGTAGTCAGGAGTAGAGGGTAGTGATCGCTGGAGAATTCATAAAGTACAGTACAGTTGCGTAGAATGGGGGCAAGAGAGGGCGAACAGAGGGCCAGGTCTAAGATGCCGCTGTTGCCATGGGGGTATGTGAGTGGTTGAGTCGTCGTTGAAGAGGGTGAGGTTGTGGTTGTTGACAATGTCGGCTAGGATGTTGCCATTGTGGTTGAATTGGCGATTTCCAAAGTCAGAATGCTTGGCGTTAAAGTCCCCTAGGATGAGGGAATGGGGGGGTGTGGGCGCTTATTAGCCTGGCGCTTATTTGGTTAAAACAAAAACGTTTGGGATGCTACTAAAGAAAAATATGCAATGTTATCGCAAAAATTTTGTTAACGCGAAAATTTTGAAAGTTTGCGAAGGAATATAGATCAGTCACTGAGTCGAAAACCCACCTCACCCTATCTTCTACAGAAGTCTGCTTGAACGCCTTTTGGGATGATTTAAATAATCAAACATTTTTGAAATCGATTGGGGCCCAATGGGACCCACCATGCCCCCGTACCGGCGCCACTGTGTCCTATGGTATACTTTAAGAGTACATATGTCTGTGCTCAGGAATGTTCAGCTTTAAAGGGGCAGTAATGTAGAAGCAAAAGCCAGTAAAGGCCAGGGCCCCTAGGGGTTCCACACTATAAAATAAAACAATTGTTAAAATTGTTTGTGTGAAAATAAGTAAAAACTAGAAATAAATGTTTTAAGCTCTTGTTATCAAGTCTAAAATTCTGTTAGTAAACATTAAGGTCTAATCATGGAGGTGTTACGGTACCTCCGAGGTAGTGCAGGGGCGAATGTAGGATTTTACAAAAGGGGGTGGTAAGTTGGTTAGGGCGAAGGTCGAACCAAATGTGCGAAGCCTTGATGGTGAGGGGTCCAGGGAAAATGTGAAATTGGACACTGTAAAATGGTAATTTCTGTCGCTAGCAATCAAAATACGTATACAAGAAAACATTTTTGTACATCACCGGTTTTATGAAGTGTGACCACTGCAAAAAAAAAGAAAGAAAAAAGACAATAGGCTTATCATCAGGCAAATGGTCATGTATCAGTAAAGTGGGCAAGAAAGGAGGGTGGGTCATGTACCAGTAAAGTGGGCAAGAAAGGAGGGTAGGGTGTCTGGAAAAAAACTTTTTAAAATCATAGACTGCTGGATGCTATTTCCTCTGGCTTCTGGAAATCAAGATAGCTACATAAGGAAGCATCATTTTCATCACCGTGTGCTAGTATGCAGTACCAGGGATGTGACCACTGTAATTTCGGAATAGGTTTACCAGCGCTGCAGCAGACAAAGCGTATAGGCTATAGTCTACCGGTAAAATGGTCAAGACAGTGAGGGGGGAATCTGTTAAATGTTTTGAAATCAAACACTATTAGATGCAACTTCCTGCCATGTGGGAATCGACATAAGTGTACAAAGAATCATTTTGTATGAAATAATATTATTATGCAACCCGTGCAGAACTGCGTTTCTATCAGGGAAAATTGCCAAGGAAGCGAGATCTTTAGTTCTCCCCGAGAAAAAATGAACTTAAGCTCCGTTAGACTTCATATCCTGACAATAGGCATTCCTGTTAATTAGTAGGGGAAGAGCAGGTGAAGAAACAAGATTAGGCTAGGTTGTATCACTACCCTGTAAGTCGTCATGAAGGATCAAAAGCAAATTGGAGAAATATAATTACACCTTTTTTGACCCTAGTAACTAAAATTTGCCTTATTACTTAATCACTACTTTTTCTACTGTCTAAAGACCATACAGGCCTAAACCTAGCTTAGTGTTTTTGAAGAGAGAATATTAGGTGAAATGTTTACAAGTGTTGGAACATCGAAATGAAATATTCCACTACTTTCCTTAAGCGATAATCGTTTGCCGTCTTGGAGGAAGACAAGGCGTTACACCTTGCCCCTTGCCCTGTTACAGCCTGCCCCGACGATGCATTGTTTCGGATAATAGAGTCACTCGCACTCACATTTTCGGGGTGTTTGTCTGTGATATTTTAAAAATGCGGCCATCTTATTACCCTCACTGCAAATGACTCGTCTGTGTTTAGTTAAGAGTGAATCTCGCAAAAATAATGATCTACAGCCAAACCCGAAAAACTATGGCAACATGCCCGGTTTCTTCTCAGTATACAAAGAAAATTTAAACGTACTTGTGCATTGTAATACAGTGTGACCACTCAGCCTGAGCAACTTTGGAACAAGCTCATAGAAGCTATCAGTGACCATGACTCCTTCAAAATAGGCAATATTAAGGGTCTTCAGTTTTCGAGGGTTTCCTCCAGAAGCTTGACCCTTGTCAATGCATTGAAATTATAGATTTCAATTATAGATTTCAGAGTAAATCTAGAAAATAGGAACAAGTAATTCCTCTTACCCGTTTGTATTGGGAGATGGCATCTCTCCGGCCTGCTCGCCGCAGATAATTTCCTCCCGGACTTTTTCCCCTCGCACAACTTTCCCGGGACGTCTTCCCCAGGAGAATTCCCAAAAGGACGATTCCAAAATCCCGCTCCGGACTATTCCCAACCACAGGAAAAGTCGGAATTTTTCAGGGTAGGAAAATGTTTGGGGCTAGTTGTCCCACGGGAGGCTGTCCGTTGAGAAACCGTTCGGATGGGAATTTACCTGTGTTGCTCCGTCGGCGAACCATTAGAACTTCATGGCTGGAAGTGTTGTAACAACACTATGCCACCGCAAAGTGATCTGCACCACATGTACAAACGACTGTTATCAAAAACCTAATCTCGACCTTTTATTTGTATGCGTTCGCTCGAAGAGCAAATGCCAACATGAAGGTGAAAATTCCCATTCAAATTTTGGTTTTATTTCTGTATAAAGTATCACAAAAACGCTGTTATATTTGCAAAAACACCGTTATCCATTTTCTCGTAAAATTGTATGCTTTTTAATGCCCCTTTTAAAAGCGATTCCACCAGATTTTATCTATCTCCTCACAGCACTTCTTCGTGCGCAAAATATTATGCAGTCTGGCAGTAGCAGACTAGCATAACATTCCTTCCTTTGATACAGTAACGTCATTGACAGGTCAAGCCTAGGCCTAACCTAAATAGCAGAAGCAGATAACAAGACTACAGCCTGCCCACAAGCTGAAATTTTTCAACCACCTTGAGCTTTTCAAGGATCTTGGCCCATATCCCTTTTCAACAGCGATTTACCCATGTCATTGAACTCGAAGGGTAGGCCACAGGCGCCCCTTAACATTGTATAGTATACCATATACTATGTAGTATATATAGACGGAAAGGTATGTCACAAGATCTCCTAGCTCGAACAAACAACTTACGTTTCTGGCACAATTACTGCACTTTTCTCGCCAAATTTGTCTGTGTCGAGACTTTTGATCATAAGGTACCTCAAGGCAGCTCTTTTTCCCGAATAATTTCACTTGGCATTGTCTGAAGGATGAAATTTCGATGGAGTAACAGTATGAGGATGGTAGCTGCTGATAGAGAGCATTCAGCACTTCCACATATATAATACAATACTCCTAAAATATTCTCTAAAGTTCTCTTAACTTTCTGAATTTCTTCCAAAATTTGTCAGTTATGTTTTGCTTTGATTATTACAAATCTTCCAGATACATATTAGCATTAATATGCAAGATTTTTGAACACAGAAATTCATAAAATTTGAAAACCTTTTGAAAAGTGGAAGGGCTTGCATTTACTATGAGCATTTGTGGCAGTTGAAGACTGTACGGCAGTTACAGTTCAACTGTCACAAGTGCTTGTAGAAAATGCTAGCCCTTCCACTTTTCAAAAGGTTTTCAAATTTTATGAAATTTAATGTTCAAAAATTGTTCATAATGATGCCAATAATATCAGCAAGATTTGCAACAATAAAAAGTGAACCATAATTAAACAAATTTTGGAAGAAATTTAGAAACTTAAGAGAACTTTAGAGAATATTTTAGGAGTATTGTATTACATAGTGTGGAAGTGCTGAATGCTCTCCTATCAGCAGCTACCATCCTCATACTGTTACTCCATCGAAATTTCATCCTTCAGACAATGCCAAGTGAAATTATTTGGGAAAAAGAGCTGCCTTGAGGTACCTTATGATCAAAAGTCTCGACACAGACAAATTTGGCGAGAAAAGTGCAGTAATTGTGCCAGAAACGTAAGTTGTTTGTTCGAGCTAGGAGATTTGTGACATACCTTTCCGTCTATATAATACATAGTATATGGTATACTATACAATGTTAAGGGGCGCCTGTGGGGTAGGCTAGCCCTTGAACTCAACTGTGCACAGTAAGTCCACTAAGGGACTGGTCATTTGCTTACTGCTCGCTATACACAGACCATACACCGACCATTGGAAATAGCGGGGGGATCGGCCGTCTATGTGATGGTTGAAATTGTCTTTCTTTTCACAGCAAGTTTTGAAAGTAAAATCTTAATTCACTACCATGAATTTTCTTCTCCAGATCTTATAGGAGTATTGCAGCTGTTTTTGATCACTGAAAATTTCTGGAAAGTGCCAAAAATGTAAAATGAAATCAGCAACTTTTTTGGGCGCATAAAATTTACAGTGCAACATGAGAACTTTGTTTACATCAATATGCTAATGGGTACAATTATAGAATGCAAGTCCGCTGTTTATTTCTTCCTAGAATCCGGATTTGCGGATTCAGTCTCAATTTTTCATTCTTAAATAGCTTAGAGTGTAGACCTAAGATCGTATCCATTAATCCGCGAATCCACTCAGGGAAGCTTCCCTGGAGTTCGTGATAATTTGTCTTTAAACCCAGTGTCGTTCTCATATAGCTCAGGGTGGGGAAACAAGCAGGGTGACCAGATTTTGAAATGTAAAATACGGGACACTGTTTGGTTGGAAGGTGGGTTGTGTGCAAAGTGCGAAGCCCCCATCAGGTGGGGTCCAAGGGCCCGTCTTAGGGCCCCTGGTGAGGTCCAGGGGCAGAACCCCGGAAGCTTCTGGATTTGAGTGCATTCAAAGCACCAGAAAGTCGTACTTAGAGTGGTCTGAATTATAAATCACAAGTCCAAAAACGTGTTGAAAATGTCAATTACTAGACTAGTTATATTTCTTTTTGATGACACAGCTTTGAGTAATTGCCTGTAAGATTGGGCATATGTAACAAACTCAGAACATGTCATGTAAAAGTTACAATTTGCAGTTCTGATTTGATAAGGGAGACACTACAACTATTTCTGCAGGCTACATACGACTAGTAGTATGCCAGAGGCACCAGTGTTATGCGGGAAAAAACAGCGGAACTGACTACGAACCTCGACACAATCGGACGTTGGCCCACATTTGTAATACATAAACATGTGTGGGTGAGCAGGCTTTGAAAAGCTGCTAACGCACTCTACAGTAGATTTCAATGTTCCTTGCAGTAGTTGTATCCGTCCATTCTACCAGAGTTGTGACTATTTTGTAAGGAACCCCCTTCAGCAACATGGAAATACGGGACAAATAGGCGTCCCGGGGAGGTTCAATACGGGACGCGGGACAAATGAACCAAATACGGGACAATCCCGTATTTTACGGGACGTCTGGTCACCCTGGAAACAAGATCGTATCCACAAATCCGAGAATCCACTCAGGGAAGCCTCCCTGGAGTTGGTAATATTTTGTCTTTAAACCCAGTGTGTTGTGTGTCGTTCTCAAATAGCTCAGGGTCGGGAAGCAAGATCGAATCCGCGAATCCACTTAGGGATTCCTTCCCCAGACTTCGTAATATTTTGTCTCTAAACCCTGACTTTGTAAAATCAAAATGACAAGAACTGTGGGATTCCTATCCCGAAGATCGTATCCGTGAATCCACTCTAAGAACATTGTCACATGTGGACCTGCATTCTATAATTACTCCTGCTAATTAGCTAGGCCTACATTGTTACGTCAGTATAGAACGTTTGCAGAGGCAGTTGCAACGTGTATGTACAGGAACTACAGTAATCAAAATGTTGTGCTTGATGTCACAATGTTACACACACTGCATTCTTCTTATGTCAACAGATATTTGGAAAGCTAGAGTAAATTTTACAAAGTCGCAAAGTTGATGACTTTATTTTAAATTTTCGGAACTTTTCAGAGGTCTGAAGTGATAAAAAAGAACTGCAATATAAGTGTAAGATTTAGAAAGGAATAGGAATGGTAGTAAATTTAGACTTTAGGTCCTACCTTTGCTATAAGAAGAAAATCAATTTCAACCAGCACTGTGCTGGTGGAAGACCCTGGGTTTTCAATGAGTCAGTGTAAGGACAGTGTACAGGGAGCTATCAGTGACGGGCTATATACGTGCCTTTACTGAGGACTAATGCACAGTTTGCTTATTTTCCACATCTCCTGGTCATAATGTCTGGGGACTTCTCATGCTCTCAAGTAATAGGTTCTCACCAAACTTTGCCTTCCAATTCGCTTGTACATGTTACACTATCCCTTGAACACTTCAAATCACATCTTTTCGAAAAAGTTTGCCAGGGTAAGAGTGTTATATGCATGTGTAATGTGTGAAAGAGAGTTTATGGACAAAGTTTGGTGAGAAAATGTTGTCATTTGAGAGCGTGAGAGGTCCCCGCACATGATGGCCGGCACGGTTCTAGCTAGAGCATATTTAGTGCCGGACAAAAGTTGGTTTACGAAATGCCGTCCTAGGGGAAGGGGTCTAAGGGGAGGGGTGTCCCCTCCCCCTTGAGAAAATTTTGTATCTGTAAGGGAGCTTAAATTCAAAATGGTGCCAAACTTTCTCAATTTTTTTGACCTAGTTACACGTGTAATTTCATTCAGTTTTTTAGTTGATGTTTATTTATTGTTGTTTTTGGTATTCTTTCAATTTTTTGTTTATGTTATTTGAATGTAACGATTATCTGAATTTGCAGTATAGAAATGGCTAGAAACTGTTCTGTTAACTCCTTATTGATTAAGTTTGTTTCTTTTATTCAGAGTTTCCACTCTCCGTATGTTGCAAAATTATAACACGTGTGCTTGGAATACGACCAAAATAGCACATTTTCAGCAACGTTTCAGTTTAGTTTGCGGAAAATCTGTGCCGGGCGGGACAGTATATTTAACCTTGAGTGTCGGGCCCGAATGAGGAGTGCTGGGCGGCACCGCCAAGCGCCGCCCACCGTAGCTAGAACCCTGATGGCCGGGGATGTGAAAAATTTGTTCACTGTGCATAAGGGCTGTGATGGAGGAGTGGAACGGAAACACAGCACTGTTCAAGGGTTACAATCTTGGACAAAACTGTTGGGACGCTTTGTCATAATATTCTTGAATCTCTGTTCCCAGGTTTACATGAAGCCCCCGCTCCCCCTTCCAAAGTTGCGCAGAGAGAATGATTGTATGCCGTGAAAATGGTCAACTTTGTGAAGGAGAGCGGGGGTGTCCCAACGAGTTTTGTCCAAGATTGTCTGAGTTTTAAGAGAGCGATTTACGAGAACAAATTCCATAGAAAAATGGTCAATTTTCCGAGCAGCTGTATTTAGTACACTTTTTCGGAGGCTTATAGGCCTGAGGATTTTAGCCAAATGAAAGTATAATTTAAAATTGTTTTAATGTGTTGTTTTGTTAATTTTGTTTACACTGATTTATTGTTGGTTGGCGAGATCATAATGGATAGACTGTTTCAGGTATTCGCAGGGAATGCCAGGCAGAAATGTTTACGTTCCGTAACGATGTCTATGGCAGCCATATGCGTTGCATTTTTTAGCAAATTAAAAGGAGGATGACAACTTTTCTTAAGTTGTAAGACGGAAAACAAAACAATTTCTTTCATGGATAGATCGAAGAGTCTCACTGCTATTGCAAACTAGTGGTAAGAAGGCAAGATTTTAACTGAAAGAGCGCCACGATCTACCATGAAATGTTAAAAGCAGAACTGCAAGCCAATCCTTTTATTATAACGATGGTAGATCGTTAATTAGGGCTGGTTTTAGACATATTTTGAAGCGAATTTGATGCCTATGACAACATTTTTCATGTTACATGAAGCTGATGACGTATCTATTATGCCTTCTTTTAGTCGACTCAATTTCTTTACATTTTGCTTTCAAATTTGCTCTCAAAACAAATGGTAGACCGTTTGGTTCACTTAGCCTTCACCCCCAGTCTCGTCAAATTAGCATGTATGGCACATTTTCTGTATAGTTTCAGCTACTCAAAAGAAAGTTACTGCGTTATAAAGGTGAAATGAACATACATTCAAGTACTTTTTAACTTATTTCTGGTAGATTACTTTAATATAAAGTAATAGGCAGGATACAACACGTACTTCTGCTGAATGTTCTTTTTATTTGGTACCTGTTCAGACAGTGTGAGCCCAAAATACGTGACTATTGAAAATGTCTTCCTGAACGAGAGGACGCTTTGAACTTATTTAGCTACCTTCCCAATGCTTTTGGCTTCAATAATATTATATTAACAAGAACTTCAATATGGACTCAGAATATGCTGATTATTCAATCTGTTCTCTTATACCTAAAGAAAAGACACCTACCCTTTTGCGAATCAACGCAACGCAAAGAAACACATTCTACTGTAGGCCGCGAGCAGTTCTAACTTCTCGAATTTCTCAGACCTAAAGAAAAGACACCTACCCTTTTGCGAATCAACGCAAAGCAAAGAAACACATTCTACCGTAGGCCGCGAGCAGTTCTAACTTCTCGAATTTCTCAGACAATCTTGGACAAAACTGTTGGGACGCTTTGTCATAATATTCTTGAATCTCTGTTCCCAGGTTTACATGAAGCCCCCGCTCCCCCTTCCAAAGTTGCGCAGAGAGAATGATTGTATGCCGTGAAAATGGTCAACTTTGTGAAGGAGAGCGGGGGTGTCCCAACGAGTTTTGTCCAAGATTGTAGGCTATATAATGCTACACATGCCAGGGAACATTCCATGTAAAGCTGACGCCGAAGTTACGCCAAGGTGTCAGTGTTCATACGCCAAAGAACACAGGTCTGATTTATACCACACAATGTAACATAACATTGCCTGCTCTACGATGGTCATTCATCATACTAGGCCCTAAAAGCAAAAAGTTACATAAATATTTCCAATGTGACAGGAAATAATCATATTTAGTGTGGAACTTAATGTGAATTTAGTGGAAACACACACCAGCAGAAAATTGTATAGCTGCCGTTTTGACTCATATAAACTAGTTTGCAGTACAAAATATGTAGTCGATAGGTAAGTTGTACGCCAACTTGAGTGAATCTGCAAGCTGCTATGCCAGGCCATTTCCTTCGTCTATGCCGAAGATCTTCGGCGTATAGTGCATGAAATGCACACGATACACATGCAGATGATACCCTTACCCTGGCAACCTTTTTTCAAAAACTGAGATTTGGAGCTGTAAATCAGGCTACATACTGTACTGTGGTCAATAGCAAAACATGTTTATATACAGATATCCTGTGGGCTGACTTGTTCCTTCCACATACATGTTACTAGGTATATTGAAGTGATTTTAACATTTCCAAGATTTTTTGTTTAAATTCAGTATAATTATGGAGTATAGTCCCACCTCTCACCTGTAAATATAATCACAGAAAACTTGAAATGTTCCATGACTTAAATAATTATTTGAAATGAATTTTGATCAGCCAGTAATTAAAGTCTGTCTATGACATGCTTTTTAAAACCCCATAAATAAAATGAAAATAAAATGGAATAATCCATGATGTGGACGTTGGCAAGTATTATCTTTATTTATTCCAATAAGTAGTCATGTCTGTCAAAAGTATGGGACAATTTTAACAGTATACCTGAAAATAAAAATTTTGGTCTGTCTGTCAACATTTAATCCATCACCTTTTAAAATTTATTATTTTTACCATCAGCTGAATATCAGCTATCCTGCCACTGGCTGCCAAAAGCTTATTGAGGTGGATGATGAACACAAGCTTAGAACTTTCTTTGACAAGCGCATGGCCCAGGAGGTCAGTGCAGAGTCACTCGGAGAGGAATGGAAAGTAAGTATTTTCAGTAAATGGTGTTATGTGGTATCTTTGTAAATGTGTTATCCTGATATTTCAGCAAAGTTTGTTAAGTCAAGGAAAGAATTTTAGAAAAAGGAACTAATAGCATCAATGCGAAGTTCATCTTAATTTAAGTTTGATCTCAGATGTAAGTTTTGCAGTCAGTTTTCTGTCATCAATTGAATAGCATTAAGGTGACGGTAAGTACTGTCATTCAAATGGAGAGGAGTTGGAAGGGTTGGTTCTGTCAAAACTTGTACAAGGTTAAAATTCATTACAGCTTAGCCATAATATGATGACATGGTTACATTCAAAGGCAGATGTCTATGATAGGTTCAGACAGAAAAAGACTTGCTACAAAGCCCCCATAAACTGCAATTTGAAGGATTGGAATAAATCAATGGACTGAGTTGAAGATGTAACTGCCAAAAAATACATCTTTAACTTCAGTATCATGATGTTTACAATTACATTTTCGGCTAGTAAATGGTGTGGATGGGATTTCTCATCTGAAGGGGTGGGTGGGCTGGGGGGGTGGGAGGTGGATTTCCAATCTAGACCCCAACTTGAAAGGTGTTCAATAAGCTTGCGGCTCACATTCCAGGTGTTGTGTAGGCTATTTAATGCATTTGTTTGCCTGTTTATGGATGCGGAGTTGTTTACTCAAGGCAACATCAATTTTTTAGCACCAAGGAAAACTATACCCAGGTTGCTCTTTTTTGAAACCTCAGGAGTTGTCATTGCATTTTTACATGGGAATTAGACCTCTGCAGTATTCCAGGTTTTCTAGTCCAGACCAGTAATCCAGTAGGGCTAATAAGTCGGATGTTTTGGATACTGATGATAACAGTTCTTATGCAGGGCTGGAAAAAATATTTATTTCCTGGGAAGGGAGTAAAATTCTCCACAATTCCTGTACACAAAATGTGTAAATTTCCTCCAATGACCAAAATTTCCCTTCAAATACCCAAATTTCCTGGGAAGGAGCCTCCCAGCATCCCAACTTTTTCCACTCAGGGTTCTTATGCCTCAGACAAGTTACTTTAGTGCGAAATGAGAAAAATATACCTTGTGGCGTGTTTAGTGGGTGGCAAAGTAAACAAAATGAAGCATACTGACAGAAGTGTCAGTGGTTAAAATTATAAGGAATGCATCCTTCCAAGGACTATAGAAAGGTGTTTTGTTTCTAGAACTGTAATCTACTGGCATTAAAAAAGCTTACTGGGGAACCTGACTTGGGATCCTCAGGTAGCAAAGTGGTGCGTGCTGCCATGCTCCATGTGTTTCATGAGTACTTGGGTTCACATCCAGCATAAGGTACATGGGATTGTCTCCTTTCAGGCTTACTGTACCTCCTGGTAATGTCTCCCACTTGGCACAGCTTGCCATAAAAAGGGGTTACCCACCCAATTAAGAGGATTGCACAAGAAATTGAGTAGCAGACTTTGCTCTTTTGAACCTTACATTTGACTTCAAAGTCCACTGTGCCAAGATGAAGAGTTGTTGAGATCATTGTATGAAACAGACCTAGATGGATAATGCTACGTAGTTAATCCAGATGCATCACATTTGGTTTGTAGCTAGCCATGACTGTCTATGATTGAAGCAATAATTAGCTAAATCCGTGTTGGCATTAATCATTGAGATCCTGCCATTCCTGCACTTCTCAACAATCCGCCAAATGTGAATCCAGGTGCCATGCAGAATTTCCTGCACCTGTTGGGGAAATGTTGACTATTTATGTTGGAACATATCGAGATCCCCCCCCCTTCATGAACCAAAACCCCCCTCCCCCAAGAAAAATATTCTAGAGAGGGAAAATTTCACCCCCCCCCCCCCAATTCTGAGACCTACAATTGCCAACCCTGAGCTAGAGTAGACTCATTTGCATCCCAGTCCTAAAGTTTGGTATTGGCAGACCATGAGCTACAGTACAGTATAACAGAAGGGTCATTTGGTAGAGACTTTACACTTCAACTTATTGTTAATTTTTCACCCTTTCCTCCACAATCCTTTCTTTCTCAAGGACAGGGTGGATTGAACTTACCTAAATTGTTGCACAGGTACAAGAATGGTTGGCCAGATATTTCACATTCTTTGGATAAATTAGGGAAGATGGATGACTGTAAGTGTGGAAAAATAACAATAATCCACTTTGTTCCTCTCCTTTCAGGGATACATAGTTCGTATCAGTGGAGGCAATGACAAGCAAGGCTTCCCCATGAAGCAAGGTGTCCTTGTTCACACTCGTGTTAGGTTGCTGCTGTCCAAAGGGCATTCTTGCTACAGGCCTCGCAGAAAGGGTGAGCGCAAACGCAAGTCTGTCCGTGGCTGTGTTGTCGACCACAACCTCTCAGTCCTCAACCTTGTCATTGTAAAGAAAGGTAAGATTTATGTGCTCTTTTATGATATTAAGTTTAACTTGTAAAAGTTTGCAACCTTCTATTTATTATTGGTTGAAATATTCCATGGTGCCCATTGTAAGGGGTCAGTTGCAGTTCTCAGGTTTTATTTTTGGACTTTTTTGTGTAATTTCTAGGATTAAACAGCAAGTACATACAGTCACCCCAACCCTAGTATCCATTGATGTAACCAGTTCAAATTTCCAACCTGACATTCTGAATGTACCTGATGAAATGAATTGAGGGTAGGTGGTGCTGGAAAAACATTGGAATTGTGATTCAGATTATGTGTCAGAGATGAGTTCCCCATGTGATGTATCTTCACTAAATGAATCAACAAATCAGTTACAGTTGGAGGGGTGGGTGGGGGTCTTAGTGCTGCTTGGGGTGACTGACTGCATCTTCCACCAACAGTTTGTTTCCTTCTAGACAGTGTGTTGCCAAAGCAGAACTGTAATTGTTTCAGTTATTACTTTCATGAAGCCTCTCCAGGGAAATTGAAACCCAAATTTCTCTGAAGTGAAGGGTACATCATGGTATTCCTTTCACACACCCCATCCCCCAGCCTCCCCCCCCCCCATCCCACACACACACCACAGGAAGTGTGGAAGTTGATGCGAGATAATTTTGTTGTCCAATAACTATTCATAGGAGAGGCAGAAATCCCAGGACTCACAGACACCACTGTTCCTCGTCGGCTTGGACCCAAGAGAGCAGGCAAGATCAGGAAACTGTTCAACTTGTCCAAGGAGGATGATGTGAGGCAGTATGTTGTCAAAAGGCCACTGCCAGTCAAGGAAGGTAAGTGACTGAACATAAACGTGGGTTAGATTACTTTCACAGGTGACACTCTTGTCAAGACTTGAGAGTAATCCCTTTTTCAGTGCAGGTACCTGAATCACAGCCCCATAAAATTAAGGGGCTGCTCACAAATCAGACCGCCGAGGGCCTCAGGTCCAGCCGTTGCTACCCTTTGTAATGAGTATAGCAACCACCAGTTAATGAGCTATGCTTCAGTGCACGCATCTCCCAGTGCACTCAGAGTCAGTGGACAGTTGTATGCACACATCTTAACAGGCAGAAGATAAACTTCTTAAACACAAAAGAAGACTTAACAATGAACTGTCCACCAGAGCTGAATCTGATCACAAAAGCCTTTTCAAAAGAAATCACTGAGCAGTAAAGTCTTTCAAGTAAACATCTGCACCTGTTGGCTGTTTATTCTGTTGCATGTTTATTCTGTTCATGTTTTGTTTAGCCTGAAATTGTACCATTATTGAGCTTCACATTTGTTACTAAAATTTTACCTCCATTTCCATTTGAAACTAACATCTATTTTCTTTGTGACTACAACAATGTTTGTCGCTCTTTTTTTACCTTAACTAACCAAAGATTGCTCCGTTATTTTTAGTCCTAAAAAGTACCGATCATACTCGCCCGCCGTTAATATCAGGCGTTTCGGCTCAACTAAACACCTTCCAAGTGCATAAACCTTCTGTTAATTCAACTTGCGTTCTGAAGTTTTGCAACGTTTTCAGTGCTGCTTTGTATTATTTTCGTGCTCCCCATTTTCTACGATCTTTTCATGCATAACATCATTAAGTAAAATATGCCTCTATGAACCGGAAAATACTGTGCCGAAAACTGGTAACTGAGCTAGAACTAGTTTCGGCACCTTTCAGAAGACATCGGAAAAAGAAAAAAGAAAAAAATGAAAAAAAAAAGGTGTCTGTGCGTCTTTTTTAAGCTATTTGAAGAAGGCAAGGGCGAAGTAAATTTAGACATGAATATTGACTATTTCAGAAAGACAAGTCACGGAAAATGGAGTCACCATGCTGCCCCTACAATATTACTTGTGGGGTTCTCGCTGACGGCGGAAAAAAATGTTAATTTTTGCTACTGTACCGTTTCAAAGATCCTTTACGGACACTGTGAAATTTTTGATAGGAAGGGTGGAAATTAAAGTACCCGTCAAAATATAGATTAGATGACAATTATCAACAAGGGCAGGTGTGTGCCATTAGTTTCGAGGGAGAGGGCTGAACTGCCCCTGCTTGAAAAAGCCTGCATTACCTCAGGTACGTCTCGATTTTTGTACAAATCTTTCCAAGAAATAGGATAAGCAATGGAGTAGGGAAAACAAGCCAGTGAGCCACAACTGGAAAAAAGGCCGTGGCCGGCCCGACTTAAACCAATTGGTTAGAAACTGCGCCGTAAAACCTCATCTCACTCACTCACTCCTAAGAAATAGGTTTGGCCTCTCCGGTTGGGAGGGGGCTGGATTTCCCGTGCACCCCACCCATTCTCAGCGATCATAGCCTAGATGTTTTCGTGTTGGCTTTTCGTGAGGCCCGTTTGTAGTAGTTGCCCGCAAAATGTGCAATCGTGTTCCCCTAATCTCAAGTTTGCAGAAAACTTCCTTACCTTGGATCGCATGAAAATAATCAGCCGCCCCGAACCGCCATTCTTGCAATATATATCCTATTATTTCCCATTTTGTGAAGTGAGCGGCGCTTTTTCATCCTCAGAGCATGTAAAAAGACGAAATGCCGCTGTCGTTTTAACGGCCATGAATGGGTGTGTCCATACCCTTCTGCACAGAGAACTGCAAATTACGGTATACAATTTTCAGCGGCAATACGAAGCAGACAAGCAGAGGCCTGCATAAATGAATCTATAACTCACTGCATTGTCTTATTTTTCAGCCCATCATTGTACTGCCCTATATCTTATAGCCCCCAAGCAGCACACATCAATTTCTGGCTAGCTCGTTGCTAGCATACCAATGTAGGGCTACAGGTATTATGTTCAATTCCAGGAGAAAACTTCAGCTCGAGATTTTCACAGGCATCTGCAGGGGGTCCCAACTAGTTTGCATGCAACGTTCTGTGCATTGCGAGCAGTGCACATTTTCACGACACATAATCGGTAATTAACTAGTTTAAACAATTTTTGCAGGCTTGCTAGTGACGTCATTGGACTCCTCCCTCCCCCTCCCGCCTTTTTTAGAGACTGACGCGTGCAAAATTGCCATTGGCTGCTACCAGTCCCCGTGAGGGTTTACCATTAATGATCAAGTGTTAAATCCCGCCCCTACTAGGCTACACCCACCTATTGAAAACTTACAGCACGATTCACGATCGTACTGTCGCTTCCGCGTATAGGCCTGATAGTGGTACACAAACCTAACGAAGTAACTTTCATATCCTGGGTAACGTGCCGCTCTACGTGCGTTAAGTACTAGCTGCCTTGAGCGAAAATTCAGTATGAAGATTATCACCAAAATCAGCCATTAGAGGCTTAATTTAATGCCTAATCTTATTCATTGGTGTAGAATAAGTCTATTCTTGAAGAAAGTATTGGTTAAGAGTTTGGTATCGGACGAAATATCGCTTGTTTGTAAACTCCAAGATGGCGCTGGCTGTCGAAGGTTGCAAAAAATTCCCGAGTGATGTGTGTGACGTCACGTAAACGTACGAAGGACTAAATGGGCATATGACTTCCAAAAAAGGCTACGCAAAAATGGGCGCTGGCCGTTTATGAATGAGTGAGTATTAAACTCATAGCTGCGATTGGATATCTTCACGTACAGGAACTGAATTTTCCAGGTATTTGCAGCGGCCCTCACTTAATAATAGCATGCAACATGTGGCGCCCATAGCATACAAAGCGTGTTACAGTACTAAATGAAAATGTAGGTACGGTTTCCCAAGGGCCAGGTTATAATTCGGATCGTCTTAGCACAGTACACCGCGAGTGAATTTAGGGGGAATCCGGGCAAAGGTATGGTAGGGGCCGTATATACGCTGTAATTGCATTCCGCTGTGGGGCCCTGAGTCGGAGATTCAGGAGCCAAGCCTCGAAAATTGATTGCATAATTGGATTAACGTTTTTTCTATGGACTTGGACTTCAAAAGTTTTGTAAAATAGGTATGATTCAAAATCTAAGCAATTGCGTCGTAGAGGATAGGGTATATAGTGCGGTTGGTTAGAAATTAAACTAAGGCCATTCCGCCATTGCGATTCCAAAGGTTAGGGGTGGGGGAGGGTAAAGTGGGATTCATATGCATGGCAACACCTGTGTAAACTGCATGGGCGTCAATCTTTAATCGAATGTGGGGGGAGGGGGCATGGCCACCTCTGTCAAAAATTAAGTCAATGGGTGTATTTCCAAAATGTGTTCCAAAATTGTTCAAAAAAAAAAAATCAATTGCGTGACCCCTGAAAATTATATCAGTTAAATTGCCTAAAACTTCCTGAGTTTTTATATACAAAGGAAGAAAAAGGGAGGGCCGCCATTTACTTTCGAGTTTCTCTTTGCAATTATGAATACCATTCGTAAGTTTCAAAAGAAGAAATCTGAAACGTTCCAAAAGCTTTGGTACCTTCAGTGGCAAATATTTTTCGGCACGTTCGGAAATATTCTTGCGCCTTTGCTAATCCTTCCCGTGACGGAACTTTTTTTATACGTTTGAAAAAATTTCGCAACTTCAAGAAAGGAAAAATTTATCAATTGCGTTACCCTTTGGAAATTACATCAGCCTAATATAAGTAACGGAAGAACATGATAGAACTGCTATTTACTTCCAAAAATCCCCGCCATTAAAAAGAAATTATCGGACACTTGTTAAAATCATCTAGAATATTCGAAATGTTTCGGAAATTTCTGGGCAAGTTCGAAATACTTTGCGCGTTTAAAAACTCCATGAACCTTTTGATAAATAACGGAAGAATATAGGACTGCTATTTAGTTCCGGAAATCTCCGTCATCAAAATAAAAAAAGAAATAGTTCATCGGACATTTCTTAAAAATCATCTAAAATATTTGAAAATGTTTCGGAAATTTCTTGGCATGTTCAAAAATATTTTTGCCCTTCTAAAACCTTAATGAATCTTTTGATACATAACGGAAGACCAAAAAAAAAAATGCAATTAACTTCCGAATATCTCCATCATCAACATTAAAAAAATAGTTCATCGGACATTTGTTAAAAATCATCTAAAATATTTGAAAATGTTTCGGAAATTTCTTGACATAGTCGAAAATATTTTTGCGCGTTTAAAAACTTAATGAATCTTTTGATAAATAACGGAAGAACATAAAACGGCAATCTACATCCAACAATCTCCGCCATTAAAGAGAAAGTATCGGACATTTGTTAGAAATCACACTCAGAAAAAGGTTTCTTACCTTCGGAAATTTTTTGCATGTTCGAAAATATTATTGCGCGTTTGAAAACTTCATGAATCTTTTGATTAATAACGGAAGAACATAAAATTGCTATTTGCTTTCCCAAATTTCCGTTATTAAAAAGTGAACATCGGACATTTGTTAAAAATCATCCAGAATATTTTGAAACGTTTCGGAAATTTTTGTGTATGTCCGAAAATATTTTTGCGCGTTTTGAAACTTTTGATAAGTAACGGAAGAACATAGAACTGCTATTTACTTCCGAACATTTCTGCCATTAAAGAAAAAGTATAGGACATTCGTTAGAAATCATCTAGAACACTCAAAAAACGTTTCTTACCTTCGGAAATTTTTTGCATGTTCGAAAATATTATTGCGCGTTTGAAAACTTCATGAATCTTTTGATTAATAACGGAAGAACGTAAAATTGCTATTTGCTTTCCCAATTCTCCGTTATTAAAAAGTAAACATCGGGCATTTGGTAAAAATCATCCAGAATATTTTGAAACGTTTCAGAAATTTTTGTGTATGTCCGAAAATATTTTTGCGCGTTTAGAAACTTTTGATAAGTAACGGAAGAACATAGAACTGCTATTTACTTCCAAAAATCTCCGCCATTAAAAAGAAATTATCGGACACTTGTTAAAAATCATCTAGAATATTCGAAATGTTTCGGAAATTTCTGGGCAAGTTTGAAAATATTTTGCGTGTTTAAAAACTCCATGCACCTTCTGATAAATAACGGAAGAACATAGAACTGCCATTTACTTCCAAAATCTCCGCCATTAAAAAGAAATTATCAGACATTTGTTAAAAATCATTTAGAATATTCGAAAATGTTTCGGAAATTTATTGGCAAGTTCCGAAACATTTTTGGGCGTTTGAAAACTTCATAAACCTTTTGATTAATAACGGAAGTACACATAACTGATATTTACTGTACTTCCGAAATTCGCCTTCATTAAAAAGAACAGAATTAGACTTTCGTTCACCTGTTACACTTTTGGACACGTGCATGCCAATGGTGACTGTAAACCATTACATCTTAGAAGGGTAAGCTTCGGCCTGATCGTTATTGCAAATATCACAAATGTGCAGACCAAAGCTAACATCGACGTTACAGAATTTAAGTCGGTCTAACGCAGTTGACGCTAGCAGTGTTCGGAAGAGTAGAAGTTTACTGCAATTAACGATCCTAGCGTCGCGTTACTAGCAGTAGAGCAGTCCTCTAACGCTAGTAACTTAACTATCGTGATCGTTGCTAGCGTTAGACTCGTATCGGTAGGAACTTTATTTTCTAACGCAAAATTTCTAATGCTTAACGCTACTAACGTCCATTTTATTCTGGGCTGTACTGTAAAATCAACGTTACAGAGTTTAAGTCTAACGCAGTTAACGATAGTAACGCAACTTTCGTGATCGTTTCTAGCGTTAGACTCGTATCCGTAGGAATATTTTTCTAACGGAAAATTTTTAACGGTTAACACAACTAACGGCCGTTACATTCTGAGTTGTACTGTAGATGGGGCAAAACATTGCATTCAGGTACCGTAACTGCCATTTTTAATATTCCGAAAATCATGAGGGTGTAGTAAAGCTAACAAAGGAAGGAGATGAACCAGTGTGGGTGGATGAGAATCTTTTGCAACGGGAGAGCTAGCAGAAAATAATTTGACACATTCCGTATATGGCACAGTGTGGCAACTGGTAAGCCTTGCCAACTTCTTACTTCACACTGCTTTTTAAGCCATTTATATCTCTTCCTGAGTGGTCGATGTACCATTGTTACATGCAAAACCACGAACCAGCAGAAGCCAAGTACAGCTATTGTTTACAAACAATAGCAGCACCTCTCTGCTGGAAACTCAGAGCTCATTAACTTTCAGGGAGGTTCCGTGACTGTGTGCACTCAAGCGTGAGCGATATGCAGGCTGCATAATGAGTAGTAGTGGACTGCTTTGTCGGCCCGCGGCCCTCGGCGGTCTGATTTGTGAGCAACTCCTAACTGTTTTAAAGGCTCTCTAAGCTCACCCCTGACGGTAACAATTCTCCCTATTAAGTTAACTGAACTAGCCCCTCCTCTAATTTAAACCAAGCCTGCTGTGTAGTATACCTGTAAGACAGAGTAACAGTAGGCAATATTGTCAAGCACAGTGTGTGTGAGCTTAATTGGGAACACAACAGACTATGTACAAGTCATTGTTGACCAACCAAAGTGAAGCTGTATTGTTTGAATGAATGGCAATCAAAGTGCAGTTATCAACGGTACTTAGAACACTGGGGATATTCCTAAATATGTTTGGGAAGAGAGTTGCTAGCAACTCCCTGGTTTGGGGGGATGCCATATCCCCTTTAAGGAGGTATTTAAATTATTCCACATTAGATCAAGCATGAGTATAGGAAGGGTTCTTACCCCTGGTTTTGCATCTTGAATCGTATGTGCTGTACATGGTCTTTATGGTCTGAAAATTCTTATCTGTCACAAATTGCATATGGTTTCCATAGTCTGTATGCTGAGGGTGGTTTGTTAGCACAGTGCATACAATACTTCCCACAATACCTTGCACAATCGAGATTTTAAAAAGGATTGAGGTAAAAATGGTGCACCATTAGGAAATCAAACTTGCTTTGCATTTATCCTCTTGTAATGGGAAACACTGGTAGTGGATTTGGTATAATTGTAGTCTCTGGCAGCAAAGGCAAACTTAAGTACCAGCATCAGTAGGGCCACCACTTTGCTCTGATCCCCTCCCCTGCCCCCTTATCTCAAAGATGGAAGATGATGGAATTCTCTTTTCTGCAAGCCTGAGTAATTATTCTCCAAAATTAATGTCTGTTTGTACCAGACATATGCACAGTCATTTGATAATCTGTAGTGATGTCAAATTTATCATAAAATCATTAAAACCCTTTGGAGTTACAATCAGAAAAAAACAGCATCTTAACGAAAGTCGGCAAAATTTTGTCAATATAGGCTCCAATTTGCCTATGCCTACAGTGAGATTTATGATAGATATGTTACAGTATGTAAAGCAAGTGTTTGCTGCTTTAAGGATTGTGTGAGCAGAGTTGTTTTGCACTTGTTTTTGGTACATTTACCCCAAAATTTTTTAAGATAAGTTAGACAAAGGAAGGTATTTTTCACTTCCAAGTGTCAAATTTATTGTCTAAATTTGAAAAGGATGGCACTATCTGGCCTATGCTGAGGCCAAAGTTCAGGCGTCTGTTTCCTAGACTTACCTTCAGTTATCCTTGTCGGAACATGCCCTGTCAGATGGGCTGCTGAAAATGTTGCCTACGTAGCAGGCTGTACGGCATACTCCTTGTTTAGTCATATCCCTGCATCTTGCCAGAGTGAATACCGAACAAATTCTTTTGGATATTCATAGAAATATGTGGCCTCAAGACGGTTTGAATGTTCGTGAATATTTACAAGAAGGCAACATCTGGTCCCGTTTAAATCTTGCAGTAGCCTATGCCACCCACAGAGTTGGGATGTCATTGAAATACCCACTTCCCTGGTAGTGCCCACTGCACAGGTGGTTATGCAATGCATTAATGATAGGACTTCTCAGGTTTCAGTCTAGGATTTCAGTTTATGACTACAGGAGTATACACACTCACTCAAAAACAATAGCATGAATAATTAGAGAGTACATGAATAAGTCATCATATGGTAATGAAGATTGCGTCTAAAATTGGACGCAGTCCTCTTCGCTTTGGCAGACGGTGGTTTGGGAAGCTGAGAAGCTGAGCAAACAGTCCGCTCTGCGGGGTACTGAAAATGTAGACCTACAGTACCGAATCGTCGAGGTTAGCCGACGTTGACGGTCGCTACGATAACCTACTATCTGCGACTATACTCGACCATCAGCAATTTTACTCTAAATTTCTGATCGTCGAAGATCGTAAAATCAACTCTAGTAATACTAACGTAGAGAGCGTCTATTGATGAGAGGTTTATATCGACCGCAACTTTCCCGAACAATGAAAAGATCGTCGATAATCTCGACGATTCGGCGATCTTTTGTAGTAGCGTGCTAATCACCCATGCATACAAATAGCAATTGATGTGTAGGCTTATTGCCTAAGCAAGCATTACATACAGTACAGTACATAGGCCTACTTTGTGGAAAGTGTAAAAACTGCAATTCTTTCATTAATGACCAGTGATGGAAAAGGCCAAGTTTATATAAAAGCAATATCAGAAATGGATAGGAATAAATCGAAGAAATCCCTTTGTACTACAGTTGCCTACTTCTCATTCCTACGTAGCTACGTACACAAAACGGACAAGGGCAAGTTACTGGCAGAACCGTAGAAGGTTAACGCACAGTACGTTTACTAATGGTATCTTGCATAAAATATTAACTTCAAGCACGGTGTTGTAGCCTACAGTTGTTTCGAATTTTCTGTGAGAGTGAATGGGCCTTCCATTTCCCAAGAACGTACTACATATAATTTTCATGCTGAGCTCTTATTTCTGTGATCATATCTTGCCTACTCCGATGTGAAATAATGTAGGCCAGAGTTTGATTGAAACAATGGTGTACAATCGTCTCGTATATCTAGTTTGGTGTGCTTCAAATAAACTTTCCCGCGCCGTAAAACTTCGCTGTCATAAAATGGTAAAGGGTGGGGGCTACATATACACATGAAAACAATAAGTTAACGAACAGCACGGGGTTAAAGGCCGTTCGGTGCTAATGAAAGTAAAGGACAACGCCAGCTGGCGAAAATATTACAGCATGCACCACTGACAGGTACCCAACATTTTAGAAAACAAGGGGCAGAAAAAGTGAAAGTTCACTTCTTTTTTTTGTCTAAATCGATAAATGGATTTTGACTTTCACAAGAAGTGCAGTCCTGTATGATAAAATTTGGAATTTGCAAGGGCTTTTAAAATATATCTAGAAACCATTGCACGATATGGTGCCGCTGAAAACTGAAAAAAGCTACGCCAAAATTATCGCTACTCTGTAGTGCTACAAATACTTTGGATAGGGTGGCAGGGTTCATGGCACTAAAGCTGATTTTGTAGTCAGAGAATGTTGATTAATGTTCAGGTTTGATAACGCGCTAACGATCTCGATGTTTTGAATTCCTACACAACAGCAACTGACTAAACTTCCACAAATATGTTAATGCAGGTATCATGCTCAGTCGCGAGTATCCGTATCATGTTATGCATGGTTAAACAGTCTTGACTTTGCATGGAACCCCATATTCCGCGGAATAAATGTTAAAACTGTTCAGGTCCATGAAATTCAACCATTCTGCTTTCTAACAAAAAAAAAAAAAAAAATAGAGAGAATGCCATTGCAATGGCAACACATCTTAGTTCCGACACCCTCATGCCCGCTCAGGGCAACTTATGGAGCATTAGCCCTCGTTTGCCCTTCAACCTGTTATGTTATATTCCGGTACAATACAAAGACTGCCGCATTTTCATTTCACACTGATGTTGCGATGGATATGGATCCCATTTTAACCCCACCTGTGACCATGGCCTTACGGGACCATTTTTCTTAGGGAGGGCGGTGATTTTTGCCCGACTTCGGACCTAATTTAACTGCCCAATTTTCTGCCCGACAGAGACAAAATATCTGCCTGATTTAGTCAGGTTTCTGGCATTTGGGGTGGGGGGGGGCGCCCCGGCCCGTACGGCCATGCCCGTGGCCGTTGGAACCACCTCCGTCTATACCCTACCCTTTACGACGCAATTGCTTAAATTTTGAATCTTACCTATTTTACAGAACCTTTGATGTCCGAGTCCTTAGGAAAAAATATCAATCCAATTATAGTCCATTTAGGGAGAGAGAATGAAGACTACACTTTCGGCAATCAATTTTCGAGACTTGGCTCCTGAATCTCTGACTCAGAGCCCTACAGCGGAATGCAATGCAGTATATATACCCCTACCCTGTCTTTGCCGGGGTGTCCCTTAAATTCACCCACGGCATGATGTGCTAACATGATCCGCATTTTAACACGGCCCCTGGGAAACCGTATCTGCATTGTCATTAAGTACTGTCACCAGCTATTTACGCTGTAGCTTGTAGCCCAAAATACCGTTCATTTTCATACATGGGCCGAATATTGTACTACGTTAATGTGCACACACCAGATGTTGCAATCGCATTCTACTGTATTATTACAAGGGCCACTGCAAATTGCCTGAGAAATGCAGTTTCTGTACGTGAAAATATCCAATCGCAGCTATGGGTTTAATACTCATTCATTATAAACGACCAGCGCCCATTTCTGCGTAACCTTTTTTGGAAGTCTTATGCCTATTTAGTTCTTGTACGTTTACGTGACGTCACACACATCGCCTCAAATTTTTTTGCAATCTTCGACAGCCAGCGCCATCTTGGGTTTTACACATAAGCGATATTTCGTCCGATACCAAACTCTTACCGAATACTTTTCTCAAGAGTAGACTTATTCAACACCCATGAATAAGATATGGCACAAAATTTAGCTCGTAATGCTTGATTTTGCTGATAATCTACATACTGAATTTTCGCCCATGGCAGCTAGTTCGTAACGCACGCAGAGCGGCACGTTACCCAGGATATGAAATTTACTTCGTTAGGTTACCATACCACACTATCAGGCCTACACGCGGAATCGACAGTACGATAGTGCATCGACAGTACGTAAGTCAGACCGTGCTTGAAGGTGGGTGTGCCTTAGTAGGGGCGGGACTTAACAGTTGGTCGTTAACGGTAAACACTCACGGGGACTGGTAGCAGCCAATGGAAATTTTGCACGCGTTAGTCTATGAACAAAAAGGGAAAGTCCAATGACGTCACAAGTAAAGGTGTTTTTAACTGGTTAATTACCGATTATGTGTCATGAAAATACGCAATGCTCGCAATGCACAGAATGTTGCATGCAAATAAGTTGGGACCATTGCAGGTGCCTGGGAAATTCTCGAATCGAAGGTTTCTCAAGGAATTGATGACGGTACGTGTATGTTGCCACAATATACTTTTGGTATGTAGCAACGAGCTAGCTAGAAAGTGTAAGCGAGTAATGTGTGCTGTCTGAAGCGAATAATGTGTGCTGTCTTGGACTATAAGATGTTAGGCAGTACAATGATGGGCTGAAAAATAAGACAATGCAGTGGGTTGTAGTTTCATTTATGCAGGTCTACTGATTGTCTACGGGTCATTCGGCATCGTATTACGGCTGTAATTTGTATACCGTAACTCGCGGTTCCGTCTCTGAGCGGAAGGGTATGGACACACCCATCCATGGCCGTAAAAACGACAGCGGCATCTCGCCTTTTTATAGGGCATGTGCTGTGATGATGAATTAATACACAGGCGAAGGCACCGCTCATTTCACAAACTAGGAAATAATAGGATATATATTTTCAAAGAATGGCGGTTCGGGATGACTGATTACCTTTCATGTTTTCCAAGGTAAGAGAATTTTCTGCAAACTAGAAATCTGGGGAACCGTGACAGGATTACAAATTTTGAGGGCAACTGTATCAAACAGGCCTCATCTGCTGGAATGGGTGGGCTAGGGAATCCAGCCCCCTTCCAACCGGAGAGACCAAGCCTGCAGGATTTGTAGAAAATTCGGGTCGCACATTAGGTAAATTAGGCTTTTTTCAAGCAGAAGCGGTTCGGTCTCCTCCCCCGAAAAAATGCACATACCCGCCCTTGTTGATGATTGTCATCTAGGCCTAGGCCTAATCTATATTTGGACAGTTCGAGCATGTTTCCCACTCTTCTTATCAAAATTTCAGTGCGTCCTTATTAAAAGGATCTTTAAAATTGGCAAGGTAGCAAAATGAGCATTTTCCCGGCCGTCTAGCCGGCATGTACGGTAAACTATTATTAATTACTTTGCCTTTGCCTCCTTTATATAACACTAAATAGAAGACACACAGACACAAGTTTATTTTTCTCTTTCCTTTTATACGATGTCTTCCGAAACTGGGTGCCGAAACTAGTTTGCTCAGTTTCCAGTTTGTGGTACAGTATTTCCCGGTTTATGCAGGCCTTTTTTTACTTCTGTAAATTTTTATTGATGTTATACACATAGCAAGATCTTTAAAAAAAAATGGAGTCACAGCAAGAAGAAAATACAAAGCAGCACCGAAAATTTGCAAAACCTCAGAACGCAAGTTGAATTAATGGAAGGTTGTTCGCACTTGGAGCGAGATTCGGAACCACGATTGTAGACCAGTGTTTCAGACATTCACAGACTTGGAACAAAGGATATCATTCAATACTCACGTTTGTTTCAAACAATTATTTTTATCTAATGAAACAAGCATCTATACTAGGTTCTAAGAATTATTAGCATGAACTTATTATAGTGGTGCGATAGATGAGTATAGTCATTTGCTCGCAAGCCGGCTTCATCGAACGCCTGGCGCAATTTACTGCTAAGGCACATCGGCCTACCAGGTCTATTGAGTCTATTCATTCGTGGAGCTAATACGCTCCGAAGATTGCGAGCATTGTGATTACCCTCAATTTGTTTGTTCCTTTTGTTGGGAGTTCAATACATGTCTAGCAAATTACAAAACCGCACAGTAACTTTGTTTTCAACCGCAAACTATTGTGCTGCTGTTTATAATCTTGACGATCTTCGACGATGATTTGAGCTATCGTCGAAATGGACGATCTTGTTTTGCACCTTGGGAGGGTTTGAGGCTTTTACGATCTTCGACTATCATTGACTATCTTCGACGTTACGCAACTCGACGATGAAGCTAACCTCGACGATTCGGTACTGTAGGCATATAGCTATAGTGCATATACACAGCAAATGGGCAACTTCTTTGAGTAACATACACAATATTGTTTGATCAAATCTGGAAATCCTGGAATGTGGTCATGCTTGATACAGAATTTCCCGGAATTTTGAAAGTTGAAAAGGGAATTTTAAGATTTATGAAACAGAAAATTAGGTGACCCCTACATCAGAGGCCGGAGCAGGATACTCTTCACGGTCTTAGCTCCAGACATTTCTGAATTGTGATTGCTCCTCACTAGTGCTCTGGAAAGTGATGTGTTTACCAATTGAGGGACACCAGTTCACTTACAATTATGAATGTTGATGTCATTTCAGTGTGCTTGTATAGGCACAGGACTCTAAAGCAGCTGAATATTAGTGTTGGGCGATATATTGAAAATTATCGTTATCACGATAATTTCTTTTTATCGCAATACAATAACAAGAATTAAAAAATAACAATAAATTCTTGAAAAAAAAAAATGAAATAGTGTGCCTTGTAATGCTTCATTTCTTTGCATTGCTGTCTCCAAAATGTTGTTTGAATTGAAGACATTCTTTTTTTTTTTACATTAAACTGATGAAAAATCGATGAAAGTTCATCATTGAATATTTTAACATGCATGAGCATGGAAGCAAAATCCAAGGGAAATTGTCTTTATGAAAATTATTGTGGATATTGAACTATCCGATAAATTTTCTGTTATCGTGATGGTAAGAGTCAATATCGCCCAACACTACTGAACATGCATATGTTAATACAATGTCAGGTAGGTAGTATGATAAATATCAAGGTAATGTGTTTGTGGACTCATGAAGTTGATTTGCTACGTACTTTTAAATTCAGATTCTGATGTTACTGCATGGTGAGCCACATTTCAAGATGTTCCCCAGAATGTTTACATGTCAGTTGACAAATGGTATTCACTGAAAACTATAACTTCAGTTATTTGGAGAAAATATTTCAGGGTAATAAATTGTACAGAATCTATATTTTTCTCCATAATAGGGAATAATTTGTCCGGTATCACATCGCAATTTGCTACACAAATGCAAAAATGTGTAGCACTTTTTTGTGGCAACAACCATAGGGTTTTGAGTGATTGTACACTACAGGAGGAAAAAATACTCAAAACTGCTATGCAGAATTTGAATACTAAATTATTCCCTTCGTAAAGTTAGATCAGGAAAATGCAGAACCTGTACAAGGTTGCTATTACTTGTGTTTAGGTTTCACAGTGACTTAAATTGCACATATATAGCATACCTTCAAAGTAATAATAATCAGTTCTCCAACAGACTTTGTGTGAAAGACTGTCTTTGAGCTTGTTGACAACTTGGCAGAAGTGAAAGCAGTTGAATGCCTGCAAAAGGGTTGAAAAGTGGCTTTTTGTATGTTTTTGGACCATTCTGAATGCAAGTTCATTATTGATCCATGTTAAATACTACTGTATTTTTGTGGTCGTACCAGAATATGATTTATCAGCACATTTTATCCTGTTATTGTTACATACAATAATCTACGAAACTGCTGGAGTGTTAATTTGTTTACATAGCAATGGCCTTTTCACTCTTATTGTTTCTGGCTTCATTGTAGGTCAAAAGCAGAAGTACAAGTCCCCCAAAATCCAACGTCTGGTGACCCCAGTACGACTTCAGCGTAAGAGACACAAGAGATCTATGAAGAAAAAGCGTGCAGAAAAGAGGAGGGAGGAAGCAGCCGAGTATGCCAAGCTCCTGGCCAAGAGACAGAAGGAGAAGAGAGAGGCAGCTTTGAGGCGCAAGAGATCAAGTGCTTCATTGAGAGAATCCAGAGCATCAAGCAGCAAGTAGAGTTGGTGAACTTGAGATGGCTTTGATCAGATAGAATTTACATAATACTCAACAAGAAACCATTAAAGATTGGAAAAGATAGTCTGTTCTCTCAAATTTGTATTCTATTGAGTTTCATTTGTGATACATTTCATTTTACAAACTTGATTTCATTTCACAGCTAAATACTTGTCAATCTGCCAAAAGTTTCAGGCATGTTATTTAAACAAGTCTCATGAGAATTTGGAATGAAAAAAAAATCATAATCCTACTCAAAACAATGTAAAATACATAAAAGAGCACTATACTCAATAAATATTGAAAGAACTGCAAACTTATCATAAGACAATTACAAAAACTTCTGCAGGATATGAAATGACATCCGTCCTTGTCCCATGCTTAAGAATTAATATCACATCTCTTTAAAATATCACAACTTAAAAAGAATTGGCATAATGGTGGGAAATTATTTCATATTGGACTCCTATTCAGGATACACAACACTCTTTCTCATATTACCATTTCATTTGGATCGCATATGCTAAGCATATGCTATCCAAATGAAATGGTAATGTGAGAATTATGCTGACATGCTGTAGCCTGCTTGACTGTCCTTACCATTATCTAAAATGTTGTAAATGTTTAATTCTGCTCTTGACATACATGAACCAGTCAATATGATGTTGTGATTGTGTTCAATCAACATCTACCAGAAGTGAATCCCCCCAGTGAACAGAAGCAAGACCTCTCATTATACATCCTCTCAGGGTTAGTGCCAGCTCCAAACTTTTGGGGGAAATTCCCCCTTGGCCTAAAATTTTGGGGGATTTGTTGTGAATCTTGGGGGGAGGGGGGTATTATTATTATTACATAAACTTATATAGCACACTACCATAAATGTACAGTTGCACTTTACAACACCTTTAAGAAAAGGCCAGACTAAAAAAATGAGTTTTCAAATTAACCTTAAACATCTTAAGAGATGCAGACTCTGTAACACTAAGAGGAAGTGAATTCCATAACACAGGCCTACTAAAAGCAAACACCCTTCCACCCCCCCCCCCCCCCAAGTTGCTATGCTTCACAAAAGGTACAACAAAGCTAGTCTCAAGTAGACCTAAAGATGTAAGAAGAAGGCCTCACAAAGCAGCTATCACAAAGATATGAGGGAGCTCGTCAACAGCAAGATTTATACATGATTCAAGCCATGTCAAATTGTAGAAAAACAATTTACATGTAGACTACCTGCCCAGGGTACACATTTACAAACCATAAGTGATATAACCATACCCTAACCCCACCTATATTTCAAAGTGTGGCCTACCCTAACCATTGCAACCAGGCCCAGGCTATAGAGCTCTATCAGTACTTGTAGTCATTGATTCTTTAGGAAGCTCATGTCTTCTGTACAAATTGCACTAGCAAGTGCAGATTGTCAGAAACAAGGCATCGAGTGCACTTCGATGATCCTCTTCACTGTTTTCCAACAAATGATTGTAATTCCTGACAAAGAGGATAACATTAAAACAAATCTCCTACAGTCACAGCAATTAGTTAACTCTTAGTAAGATGGCCAGTGGGCATGCCATGCCATGCCATGGCAGTATAAAGTGAACAAGATGATGCCTCTGCCAGATTAAAATGAGGCCACTTGGAGTATACTGTAGTAGCTCCCCTGGTAGAGCCAGGGAGTTGTTAGGAAGGAGAAACAACAGCCAAATCTTTCAGACAATATGTACTTGGAAATGATTTAACTCTTTTCAGGCACTGCTATTTGATTGACAGGTCTCTTTGCTCCTATTGTTAAGTTTCTGTTGACTGAACCCTTTTAATGATGATCTACCCCTTTCTCTGCAAGTAATCCTGAGACAAAGGCCATTGTGTCTACCTGCTTTGAAGTAAGGTTTGTCTCCACCAATGAACAGTAAAACGACTGGCAACATACGTTTTAATAATGTACTTCAATTGTGCCCCCACGATTTTTATACATCACCTGCTGTAAACATTGTTCAAGCCTGTACATTTCTCTTAGTTTTTAGCAACTTTTCCCATCATTCGGAAATATATTCAAAAAGTAAGTTGTTAAGAAATCCTTAGCTGACTTTAATTGAAATGATATTTAGCGTGACAAATAACGACCAAAGGTTAAAATTTTACATTTTTGCATGACAGCTGGTAACAAAAAGTTAACAAGTTCAAGTAAGAGGTGCGTCTTCTCGTTGTCACTTTCACAATGCATCACTGATCATAGTGGATCTAGGTATTGAGACAAGAATTTTGAGAAGAAAGGCATGATAACTGTTGGAAACGAACATTGCTTCAAAGAGTCTATAGAATGTTGTATCTCCTTCCTAACACCTCCTTGGTAGAACACCCCTGGTTTGAATTATGACTACTGTATATCACTCGGTCAGCACATCCAAGTTGCATATTAAAGCTGATGTACTCTGACATCAGAAAACGTGAAACACGAAACAAGTTTAGTGTTTAGTGTTTTCATTGGTGAACCCTCAAAACAAAATCCAGCTGTGCAGAAAGTAACTTTCTAGCTGTCCTAGCCATTGCTTGTCGTAATCTACGGTACGTAGCCTCCTTGAAAAAGCATAAAAAAGCCTCTGCAGTAGGGGTGGGGTACTAGATAGGGGGTTGCCTGACGGACAAGCTGCTTTTGCTCTCAACTGCTCCATAAGGCAGTTTCTTCAGTGTGGGCCCAAAATTTTCAGCATGCTTCACACAAGAGTTTTTGTTGTTTCAGTTTCTTGCAAAATTCCATTCCATAATAGCTTAAAAGTACAACCCCTGCTTTTATTTGAAAGAACCATATGCACCAGTTCTCAGCTACTCTACTGACTCTAAAAAGTCCAACGGCCACCATTTTTTTTTTTTGTAATAAAGTATTGAGCACCATCTGACCAACAGCTAATGCTGTACCTAATCAAAAGTGACAAAATGCAGTAGAATGATATGACAAATATTCAAATGCATTTCAGTTAACAAAGTTGTATTTCCTGCTATCTCACCTTGCCTCTTAAAAATGACCTGAATGACCTCTAACCTCAAATTCCTCAACACCTTAGAAAACACCACCATCTGAAGATGACTGCATGCATACTTGCCAACCTCTCACAATTTCAGGCATCATCTCACGGCCACATTTTCATTTCTCACAGTTCATATTCAAAAACCCAATTAGTAAGACCATAGGCCAGGCTACACATAGGCTTGGCATGCACACCCTACAAATTCAATGTTTGGTCACACCTAAAGCTTAGGAACTGATAGAGAAAAGGGAGAGTCAGTCTTTCCTTTGACCAGACTACCCCCTCCACCCCTCAGTGATGAAAAAATTGTCATGGTGCAGTGCAGGCCCAGCTTCAAATGTCCAGGTTTGAGGTACCAATTTCCGAGTTTTTGATGAAAAGCTGAAGGTTTGAAATTTTAGGGAATGACAGGTCTGTGACTGTCTCTTTGCAGAATATACCTTGATATGTTGGGGGAGATTGGCTGTCACACAATGACTCACTGAATTAACTTCAACCTCAATTTCAAGCAAACATGAGAACAGCTTTACAGTACCCTACTGTATATGAGCAAATAAATAATGGGTATGCTTGGAGTTTTGGTATGGGTTATTTCGGTAGTTTTCTAAAAGTATCATGTGCCAAAGTGCCATGAAAACTACTAGTTTGAACACACACAAATACTGAACAATGTAACTTAAGTAGCATTTAAGTAACAGTGGCTGTACCAAGCCTCCACAAATACAGGATACTGCTCATAAAAAAAAAAAAAAAAATATGAGACCCCGCCATGTTTGAGTTCACAATGACCCTAAAAAGCCACAAAAAGGTCACATTAAAGAGCAGCAATGTGACACCAATAGTCAATCAATTTAATAGTCCTGAGTTTTTAGTAGATAAACTATTCTTTCCAGTAAGACTGGATCATATCCACACCTGTGCCTAGATGCAGAGGAGCTGATGCAGCGTTTCTCCATCGATGGAGATGATGACAAGATGAGTACAACATCAAGTAGCCTCTCCTCAAGCTAATGAAATGTGCATCCTAGTAAGTATGACAGCACTTTCTTCCTGCTGTAGCTGTCACAAGAATCAGCACCTCATTCCAAGGAGAACAAGCTCGCTGCTTCCAATGAACCTTCATATACAGATTTCAAGACTGCAGAAAGAATAAGAGAATTTCACTGTTAAGGCAAACATGGCCAAATTATGGCATGCAGCAAGGGTTCTGTGACATGAAATCAATTTGAAACAAAATTCTAATTTGCCAGAAAGACATGCAGAGTTAAAGGGATATCCCAGTGACAAAATACAAGTTTCATAAAATTGGGAGCTTTTTCTTTATTGTTGTAAATTCCATCTCAATAGCATGTTCTGTTTAGAAGTTTTAGACTTTTAATGAAAATACTCAATTTGCAGACAGTGCACTGCATTATGGGTAATCTGTGATGTCATACAGGCAAACTGAACACCTTTTGCATTTCTTTATACTCCTGACATATGGAAAATGAAGTATGCAAACACTTTTAGAGTTGCAACCTTTATTCTCACAAAATTTTAATTTTAAAGCTCACTCTTGAATGTAATTCGATATTTTCACTGGTGTCAAGTTTGAAGGTCAAACTGAACACTTCATTTCAAAGAACAAAAAAAGATTCTGGAAGCAATCTGCCAGTATTACATACCATTTTGTAACCTTGAAGCAACTTTTTTGCTGGGGGTCAGGGGTGGGGGGTGTAACAAAAAATTATTCCCTTTCACTAGAGATCCTCTGAAATTGTCACTGGAATATTCCTTTATAATATGAAGTCTAGGTAACTCAAGTTATCTTGAAGAGGGAGCCCATTAGGTTACCATTACAAACTGCTCCTGCCAATTGGTCTTGACTTTATTATACCTTGCCAAGAACCCAGTTGATTATAAAGTTATCTGTCTTTGACTTCATGATACTATGCTGAAATATTCCTAAATGGGTTGGTGAACAAAGTCCCTGGTTACACTGACATAAAGTAACAATGCCACCTTTATTTGCAATGATCTTTGACGTTGGCTTCATAGCTCACATTAAAGTTTCATCACTCCCACCATATTGAGGAACCCAGCCCTGTACAGTATATCTATATTCGGAATGGGTGACTGCACTTTGATATTATGTCAATAGCTTCACTCATGGTGGCTTATCCAGATTAATGAAACAAAGCCCAATGCAGTGACATGTCAGATTGTAGTAGCAGTAAAATTACACACTGGAGGTTAAATGTACTCTGTGGAATATGGCCTTGAGTAATTTAAACTTAGTACAGGATACTATAGCAGTGTCAGGGAGGTGTAGTGCACCTGTGTTCCTTTTTTTTTTTAACTTTTCTTATAATTATTGCAAGTAAACCTAATTCAGAGAATTTTGAGTGTCTCAGAAGAGGTACAGTTTTGGACTTTGATAACCCATGACAAAACCAAATGGTTATGTATTGATAAGATTCACTGTTGTATACTCCTTCAACTGAAAAGAAAAGTCTGTAGAACAGTGTTACACCCTACCAAAACCACTGGTGGCCTGCCACCTGCTGTGGGTCCTACACAAAGTGGTTTGTGGAAGGGTCTGAGATTTCATGGGATAGAATGTGGCCCCTAGCTAAAAAAGTTGAGCAACACTACTGTGAAATTTATTAAAAAAATTTACCTGTGTAGCCACTACCCATAGCTTCTCCGATGTTTTCACTGAGCTAGTAACCCCAGCATGTGTCTTTCAATCTTCTTTTGCACTGAAATAAAACCATAATAAATGTAGTAAAACATTATTAAAGGGAAATATTGCACTTAATTCACATCAATATGGCACAAAGAGAAAATAGGTTTCATCACACTAAACCATTTAGTCTCATCAACAGCCTCCGACAATAGCTTTCTCCCGAACAGCTGCATTAAGCATGATAAAATTTATGAAAATAGATAGTTCAGGTGAACAACTTTATTATGCGCTACAAAACAGTGAACTTCTTCTGCATAAAGCTTATTCGTTGAGGACAACGTTGCCCAGCTGCCTTACTTTTAATTGCTTAATATCATTCTGTATCTATAAATTATGGAATTAAAAGTCTGTGGACACTTAAATGTGACACCTGGCTATTTGATGTAAAAAGCATTTCAACCTTAAAAATAGCCACAATTCCCATCAAAATCCATCGACTACTGACCATTTTACAAGACAATTACTGTTTTGCACTTATACAATGAATAAATATGAGATACTTATAAAAATTTGGGACATGGAGAGGGAGACTCATGGGATATGTCTTATATTATCCTTTGTTTGTTAAACCTTCCAAGGACAGTTGTGTTCAAATGCAGGGATGTCACTACGCCGGGCCTCACTGGGCGGCCCGCCCAGGACTATTGAATTGCACCTGCCATTCATGTTAAAATAAAAACATTCCTCCCAGCACTTTTCCCAATAATAGTACTATAATTTTATGATTTTTGAAAGAAATTTTGATGTAACATTAATCTCAGAATGAGACGGCCAATTGAAGCTTAAATTTAGAGTGGAGAAAAATACCCACACCTTCCCTTAATCCAAGGACGGTAATCACTAAAGGGTCACAGTCAAGAATAACCCAGCACTAAGTTTGGCCTGGTGACAACCCTGTTCATATGCCCTGAGAGGTTTACTTTGGAAGTAGCTATCTACTACTTTGAAAATGTCCACATTAAACACCTAACTAAAAACTAGCTAACAGGTAATTAACAGGTTATTTTAAAGGATTAACAACAGAAGTACAGACACTCCACATCATAATTTTGCATTAGCTCTTGAACAATTTCAGAAATGGCCAAACTTTGAAAAGGTATACCTTGAGAATGGTAAAAGATAATCAAATAATTCAACAGATTTTTCATCACCGTACTTACTCTAATATTGTTGAGTAAAACAACTGGTCTGGCTACATGTCCACAGACCTTTTTAATAAAAAGGGTTGAAAATTTTCTGTACTAAAAATGCGATATTTCTCTTTAACTGCAACTAGTAAAATATACATTTTACATATGACTTCAAAAGTGAGCTCATTCTTACACCAACATTTATTGTGCCATGTTATCTTGGTCAATGAGCCATTTAACTTATCTACACCTTAACACCCGCTGAACTTTAAACAAGTCTTTCTCACAGATCCTAAAGCTACCACACCTTTGAAATTTTTAATCTGGATATTTAAGGAAGAGTTTCAGGTTTTCTATGGCCATGGGTGCAGAAATAAAACCAATGGATGAGCAGAGGGAGCTCTCCTCCCCATTCTGTTGATAATCATTTATTTTAAAACATAAATGGGAATAATGGACACAAAATGAGAATGAACAAGCAGCCTTCCTTGTCCTGGATAATTTGCATAGTTTATCAAAGGGTTGTGACCTTCAAAGGGATTTGCCAGCGACAAAAATTAATGACTTCAAAAAACGCAGAAAAGTTTTCTCTTCTACGAGGTGAAAACCGCATCTCAATAGCTTGTAGCATTTGGAAGATACTAATTTTCAAAGAATTGCTATTTTTTCTCAAGACAAAGTGCATTGTGGGAAATCTGTGATGTCATCATGGCACATTGATTTGACAAACCATTGAAATACTTTATGATGTCAACACTGTTGTAGGGAATATTTAGCAGCTTTGTTTGTTATGCCATACATATGGTGTAGATTTATGCTAAACCTACGTGGAAAGATATCCAAACATTCCAACAGCATCAAATTTCAAGAACAACAGGACATTCAATTATAAAGGAAAACAAAAGAAATCTGAGGCAATGAGCCCACTTTACATAACATTCTGTGACCTTGATGAGAACTGGAGGTATTTTTTTTCAAAAATGAGTGTCTTAATATTAGATATTTCGAGTTTAGAAAAGTATTGCTACGGGGTTTAGAGGATATGAACTGATTTTTTTTTTCTCTTTCATATGGGACCCTTGTGAAAAGCCACTGGAAAATGCCTTTAACCATTGACAGACACAGTAAGGTCACTGAGCTGATTTTTCCAGTTACATTACCTGGGGTGCAAGAATCTGAGAAGCTCCGGTTGGTATTGTGTGCAAAATTGTGTATGGGGGATGTCCCCTTTTTTGTACATGAAATCATCTAAACCATGTGGGAAAGTTTACCTGCTTCCCAGGAAAGAATCAACTTTTTTTTCCAGCCTTACCCATTCTCTCCTTGCCTTTGCAATTTACTTACTGCAGTCCTTATCACTGCCACTAGTTTACACCAGACAGATTTCATCTTCTCCATTCGTACCTACCCACCCTTTTTTTATAGCTCTTCCTCCAAATTTCATCATCAGTTTATAACATGATTATACATACCGTACGCAACTTTTATATGCTGTGAGATACACAGCATGGGAAATTGCTCACTTAAACATTTTTTTGTGACATTCTTTATCACATTTGTATTATTAAATATGAAGACATGAAGTACACAATTCATTTCAAATATACCTTTGACATGGCCCAATGCTATAGCCAAGGCTAAGGCATTGTGTCCAGACTCTGATTCCGCAGTTATGTCTGCACCAGCTTGTAGGAGGAGTTCAACGCACTGTGGGTGGTTGCTGGCAACTGCATACAATAAGGGCGTTCCTCCATTCTATGGATAAGAAATCAAAATCTTAAAAAACCTGTACATTTCCAAAATAACCAATTTCACAAAGATCTGACTCATACTAGCCAATAAATTTTATGTTGTGCAATGTTTGAATTGAATTTTGCTTCCAAACCAAGTTGGATAGATCCTTTAAGATGCAGACAAAAGAGAAGCTGATTTTCATAGTTTTTAGCTCACACATGTACACAGTACATGTATGAGGTTATAAAATGGGGCTCATGGCATCAACTTTTTAATAAAAGGGCTTCTTCTTTTTGATGTGAGGAGATTTTGGGCTGAAATTTTGGGATATGATTGTTTTTCAGCAGAGCATTAACACCTACCTATTTGTATTCCATTATAGGAAAGTTAAGTTGGGTTTTAAAGCCGTTTTTGTAGAGCTAAGTTCACTGTGCCTGCTGAACAGTTAGCTGTTTATCCATTGTACTGAAAGCAGTGTGCTTGGTTTTGTGTTCAGTTGTTATCTTGTGCAGGCTGTTTGAAATTCAATCCATCCACACACATGTGTTTGTTCATCAAGTGGCCTCTACAGTCTAAAGCAACTCTGTTGTCAGTGTGGCTTAACACATGAAAGGAAATAGGTTTAACATATTAATTGTGGGGATATCTCCCATTCTGTTCTGTTGAGTTGGTCAAGTCAAGTAATTGCAATTTAACTGTTTGGAGTTCAAGTGCAGTTGCAGCTTTTTGAGAGTCTGTTTTATTTTGATCAGTGCAAACCCATGCAGTGCTTACTTGTGGAATCGAAGGTGCGATTAAATGTACTTTGCAATACTTGAACAGTTTATAGGTACATCATACAAACTTTTTTTCAGTCTTGCTGCTAATAAAAGTGTATACAGCCTTTGCAGGCTTGCTTGATATGAGAAAATATGCAGTGATATTTGTAGCTATCTGTCATAAAACTATGTCAGTTGTAGGTTTGCATTCCTTAACACATTTGTGATTTTACAGATGGGTTTTGATTTCTATTAATTATTACGCTCCTCTCTTCCCTCCCATTTGTCTTTGTAAGGTAAGGAGGTTTTTTGGAAGCAGATGAATAGATGATAAAATTTGGTTTTGTGAGTTTCTATTTTTAACAGACGAGAAATTGTGTGAGCTACACAACAGCACTGCTGTTCTAGTTATTCTGTTTGGGTGAAAATACAATTGTTGTTTAACTTCCAAAACTGTTTAATACTTTTCCAGGAGCTAAAGCTGTAATTCCAAATTTTGTAGGTGTCCAGGCTTTCTATGACTGCAGGCACCATGTAACACATAAATAATTTACACTGTCATAAATACTTCTAATGCTTTCGAAATTTTAAAATTTCCTGGTCAAATCTTGTTCATTTTATTTTTTGTTGGATGGCTACAAAAATAACAAACATGTATTAAGTAACTGTTCCACTTACATATCAATACATTCACACAATAGTTTTCCAAGTCTTCTTATTTCTGGTATTCTTTAGAAGAAGCTGATTGTTGGCAGGAACATCTCAAACATGATTCAACATATAACAACAAGTGTACTCAAATCAAAAGGCTGATTTCACGTAATTTAAAAGTTTTCATTAAGTTTGTACTTTTTACTATATTTCTATCAATTTAGAGAAAGTTTTTCTATCATTTTATGCCAATCATACTTAAATACAGTAATACATAAATTTGCATGGAAAGCCAGTCAGCAGGCTCAAGGTGGACTGCTCTCTGTTCCTGCATTTCTTTGTTCCAACATCTGCATCAGGCCCGTAGTCAAGGGGGGGGGGGGGCCAGGGGGCAAAGCCCCCCTGAAATTTTTTTTGCCCCCCCTTGAGTTTGAATCTTATCATTGACTTAATACATTTGTATACATTTGCCCCCCTGAATAAAGTTTTGCCCCCTGGAAAAATTTTGGCCCCCCTTCAGTACCTTGTCTGGCTATGGGCCTGATCGGCATATTCAAAAAGTCTACATAAAGGTCAGTGATAGGATAAGGGTTACATTTGGGTTATATTAGGGGGAGAGAATTATGGGAGTTGGAAACAGACACCAAACTAGAGGTGCAACCAGCTCAAGTGCATACACAGTCAACAAGTCCACACTGGCACACTGCAGGTGCAACCTTGCTTCAATACATTTAAGGACCCTCGTGAATCATCCCGTACCCAGTCAAACAAATCAAACTCCACTCTCTCATCTAAGAGGTATTTCACCAGTTCCCGATTCCCACTGCAGCAGGCAAAGGCCATTGTGCTTTCATCATCGCGACCCTTTTTATGCAGGTCACCACCTCTCTGCACCAACAGCTGGACAGCTTCTTTCTGGCCATGGGCACAGGCCCAGTGAATTGGCGTGAGGCCTTCATGATCCAACTCATCAGCATCATAGTTACTGTCCAATTTTTCTGTCAACATTGCAAGTTCTCCCTGAGCAGCAAGTTGATGAATGGGGAAATCTGAAACAAAATGAATGAAACAGTGTATTGGAAAATAGAACACTCAAGTTCTTCATATGCTGGCCAGAGGTCACATTCTGCATTGATTACTAGTTACATGTATATGAAATCTCATTTCTTGCAAGTTACAACTAAATATAGGGTCACAAAGGTCTAGCTAAAAGTATTAAATGATTCACATCAAACAAATCTGCGTGTGTCACAGTACAAAGAACTGTCCCCAAAGACAAGGTCTTGCACTTCAAGGCTCAGGCCAGCTGACCCTGTACTGATATCATTTACGAGGTATATTATATACCCGACGATACCGTGGAACCCTACTTAGGTGAACCATGTCAGTTTGTGTTTCACCCCATACAACTTGATGCAAAATGGTAAGAGGCCCACTCTTGAAGAGGTGAAACACCTGATACTTTGCATGGGATCTTTACAAATCTACCAGACTGTATTTGATAGCGAGCCTAAACTCATCCTCAAACAGACCTACATGTAAGGTGAACTCCAATCTAGAGGTTGTGAGGACAATGCCACATAGACCACATAAGACTCCAAAAGTTACTTAAACTTATTCAAAAGAATCATATAAAACAATGATAAGATTGTCTTACAGATGTCCATGTTTGACACTTTATGATGAGTATATAAATCAGTGAGTTACCTATACAATGCATCATAGCATCTTTTACAAGTTTTGTGATGATGAGAATAAGAAGGTAGTTAATACCTTTTTGGTTTTAGAAAATTCTAACTTTAAGTGTTCTCTGACTCCCAACACAAACCCCTATTGCAGTAACCACAACAAAAGACACTAACTTTCTAGATTTTCTTTTCAGTTTTCCATCATCTTAATTTTACATGAAGGCAAGATTAATTATATTATTACAGGTATTATTACAGGTAATTTCTTGCAACTCAAAGTGAATAAATTAACTCTCAAGATGCATTTTCATACCAACAAAACTCATGCATTGACATCATGTGATGTCATATTTGAGAACAAACTTATTCTAAGCTACTGTAGCTAGATATACTGTACAGGTACAGGACTTTGGAACACACACTGTACACAAGTGCAAGACAGTCTTTGCATGCACATGTAAACTTAGGCAAGTATCCCAATGGTACAAACATTAGCTGTCTGCATTCATCGGTGTAAGTTGCAATGCTATGCTCTTACCTAAGCCTAGAGCACAATTTTTGTCCTGTGACATCATATGCCTCATCACGGAATAATTAGGGTTCCATACTGCCATAGCAATTTTGAAGTTTCTGGGCTTCTCTATCACAAGATCATTAAAAACCCTAATGCTGTATCTACAAAAACAGTTACCCAATTTTGCATTTGTGTAGCAATTTAACCATCTTGTGTAGCAAAATGAGATGTGATACCAGATAAATTATTCCCTGATCAATAAATAAGGTCTGTATTATTCTAATGCTGCCCTAAGAACAGTGCCTATGAATTCAAAACCAACTACAGAGTTTACCAAGAACCAGAATGCAAAAATGCATTGAGGTTTCGATGATATATGTTCTATTCCAAATAATGCCATGATGTCCCATACCTTTCAGTCACTGGTAAAGTGCTATCTTAACATGTTGGAAAAATAATTTTAGGTTCATATTTGATCTTGGGAATTCCTGGGAAATTTTGCATTTTGACATCTGATGACTCAAGATGATGATCTTGGGAATTCTTGGGAAATTTGCCTTTTTGCCTTCTGGTGAACCCATGAGACGATCTTGGGAATTCTTAAAATTTTGCTTTTTGACCCCAGATGACCTTTGACCTCCATCAAAAACGATAGAATTCTTCCTCTTACCATAATGCATGTACATACTAAGTATGAAATTTATTCAAGCTTCCTATCTTGAGATATCATGTTAAAAACATTTTCAGTGTTTGACCCCCGGTGACCCTACATGACCTTTGCCCTCCACCAAACATGATAGCATTCATCTTCCCACCATAACACATCCACATACTACCTATGAAATCTATCCAAGCTTCCTATCTTGAGATATCGTGTCAACATGGTTTTCAGAGTTTGACCTCCGGTGACCCCAGATGACCTTTGACCGCCACCAAAAATGATAGGGTTCTTCCTCTAACCATAACACATCTACATACTAAGTATGAAATTTATCCATGCTTTCTAACTTGAGATATCGTGTTAACAAGGTTTTCAGCATTCAACCCCGGTGACCCCAGATGACCTTTGACCTCCACCAAAAACGATAGGGTTCTTCCTCTTACCATAACACATCTACATACTAAGTATGAAATTTATCCAAGCTTCCTAACTTGAGATATCCTGTTAACAAGGTTTTCAGCATTCGATCCCCGGTGACCCCAGATGACCTTTGACCTCCACCAAAAATGATAGGGTTCTTTCTCTTACCATAACGCATCTACATACTAAGTATGAAATTTATCCAAGCTTCCTATCTTGAGATATCGTGTTAACAAGGTTTTCAGAGTTTGACCTCCGGTGACCCCAGATGACCTTTGACCTCCACCAAAAACGATAGGGTTCTTCCTCTTACCATTACGCATCTACATACTACGTATGAAATTTATCCAAGCTTCCTAACTTGAGATATCGTGTTAACAAGGTTTTCAGCATTCGACCCCCGGTGACCCCAGATGACCTTTGACCTCCATCAAAAACGATAGGGTTCTTCCTCTTACCATAACGCATCTACATACTAAGTATGAAAATTATCCAAGCTTCCTATCTCGAGATATCGTGTTAACAAGGTTTTCGGAGTTTGACCCCCGGTGACCCCAGATGACCTTTGACCTCCACCAAAAACAATAGGGTTCTTCCTCTCAATATGGGGCATCTATGTACCAAGTTTGAGAACTGTCAGAGTTTCCCTTCTTGAGATATCGTGTTAACGAGCAAAGTGTCACAAACACACATACACCCATACCCGTTCAGGGCGCCTACTGGGGATACTGGATTTTGAGACGTGAAGTGGGGATACACTTTCTGGGAGCGCTAGAGCCAAAACGTCATTGGAATTACGATGGCTACATCATAGCTGTAGATATCCCATGTTGAAATAACTCAATTTATGTTTCTATCTACTTGGACCGCCAGCTATGGAAATGGGGAGCATATTTCACACACTGCGAAAGTTAGGGAACCGGGGATAATTACTCTCTATTGAAATATCCCCAGTTCACCTGCTCAGCGCATGGTCGTGTGTGAAAAAGGGGCGTGTTTTCCACACACAGAAACCGGGGATAATTTCACAAGAGAGTGTATGGCATTTAATCAAAGCTAAAATTACACAGATTTTACACACGAACGTGCGGTGAGCAGGTGAACTGTGGAACTTGCTTGAAACTGTATGATAAGCAGAGGGCGTACTAACTTTGACTCCCAAAGGCACATTTGAAGTGATACTAAAATCGGGGATATCCCCGATTTTCATCATGTCCCCAGTTCACGTCTCAAGGACCGGTGTGTGTCCCCAATAGGCGCCCATTACAAACGCACACACACATACACCCATACACACACACACACACACACGCACATACACACATACATACACACATACGCCATCACGAATGCATTGGTTTCTCTTATCATCGAAACCAAAAATCTGTATGGCCCTATTACACATACTGAAATTCACAACATTCACATTCTTCCAAAAGACTTACCCCATGATAAAGTTGGTGTTGCTGTTAATGTATTGCCTCTTTTTGTGTTTGTTAAAGCTGTGTTTGGCTGTCAAAACAAAAACAGCTATAGTTGCAACTGTAGGCCTACATAAACTTTCCAGTATATTGCAGCAAACAATTGACTCAGAAATAGTACTGTATAAAACAGACAGTTGTTGAGATCAAATATTGTGACACTGTAGCTAAAAGCTGGGTTATGTTTTACATACCGTAACATACCGTAATTGTGATTCCATCTTATGCTGTAATATACCTATAATGCTTTATTCACTTGTGAGGAAATCTGCTTGAATACCTCAACAAATGAATCATGTAATACACATGGCTCGAAATATGGATAAAAATGGGCACAGCCAAATGGCTGCCACTCTTTTTTAATTTCAGAGGGCATCACAGCCATTGAAGAGGGCACCACGGCCAAAAATCCAACAGAAAAGGGTACCTATGGCCATTTGTATTTTCAACTCTTGAACTTTTGTTTATTAAAATGGTCAAAGAAAAAACCCACTGATAAACACTTGAATTAGTAACAAACTCCTGTTTCAGACACACAGTAAGTTTCTTGCACCCTCCTGCAAGCATCCCAACCACTTTGTTACAGCTGGCTTGAAACAGAATCTGAAGACTGCTACATCAGGTCCATCACAGCAGATGCTCAACAAGTCTTCCAGTGTACCCAGTTATGCCCTTTACCAAGGTGCTAATCTTTGAAAATCATTGTAGTAGTAGTCAGAGTAAAGCAAACTTCATTTACATACTTTCACAGAGAAAGTCACCCTTGAACTGAATAAAGCAAGTCTCATTTCATGCAAAAAAGTTCAGGGTATTTCCCTCCCACACAGTTTCTATAATGCAGTTTCAAAAGGGATCCAAACCCAAGAGTCAAAGCAGTGTTCTCCACTGATTTCATTTTTGTCTGGGTGCTCCGAAGGTTAAAGGTTAATAGTGATCGTTGTCTATAAAGAGAGGGGGTGCTCTCTTTGAAATATGTTTGCTAAAATAGATGATAAATTTAATTATGGCCTTCTTTGGAGACTAAGTACATTTCTGATTATCATTACTCAATGTTCGCACTGAAATTATTGCTGTTTGCTCTGTTTTAAGGTTTTAAATTGATAATTTCTGTCTGGGTGGTACATTTTTTGTCCGGGTGCTGAGCACCCTCTGCAGATTTTTTCCGGGTATAGCACCCTAACAAAACAGCTAGTGGAGAACACTGACATTTGCAATCCAACCATGAATTTCAGGACAAAAGATTTTTCTTTTGAAAGTCAAAAATTTTTGTTTCTATGGATAGATTTCCAAAACTGTCATTGCTAGAATTTTTATGGTTTCATAAGTTTTCCATCAGAACCTGGACCTAGTCAATGCAATCAAGATACATTTGGTAAAAATATCAACTTAAGCTACAATACACTGGGGAACCCCTCCAACAGGTTTTTCAATTAACCAACCAGGGTGACTACCCCTCCACAAATGAGTTTCAACCTTCCCTGAATTTTTCTCACATAAAAGAAATTTTTCGCAAAGGTGGTGTGTCGTCCTCCCTCCTCCACTTAAACCCTTCCCTAGGACAGCCTACCTCCTGGAGAAAAACCCTGAAGAAAAAGCCTTGACTCCTTTCTTTAACTGAACAGCAACAGCTAAGTATTCCAGAGAGGACAGAAAGCAACCAGAGCTAGTTAACGATTATTAATTATAACATCGTTACATCTTTGTACAGTACTTAACTACACCAAAATGATGATAGAAATCAACTGAGAGTAACACACTACTAAAAAAAATTATAATAATGAAAATCTCACCTTCATAGGAGAATACCCAAAAGAGCTAGATTTACCAGATGAAGATGAACGACTTGAACAGATTCTCTTCAAAGTAGGTTGCACTGAACCATTCTCTAGAAACAGCACAAAAAAGAAACAAAGAAGAGGTAACACTAATAATGTGCTGATTTTCAGAAGACAAAATCACTTTCAAACTACACTTGAAGGGTACTGTAGCACTGTATGATGATGAAAAGCATTCATACTTAGGGTGACTATAGTCTTGACTTTTTCAAGTTTGCCAGATTGTCTGTCTTTTTGGTAGCCTGTCCTCTGTATGGTCTAACCTGACAATGAAAGTTGATTTGTCCTCCTATTTGAAGGTCTGCATGGTCACAATGAAAAATCTTACAAAAAAAAAACACAACAAAAAAAAACTCAGATATAAAATACATTCCTACATATCATATGAGATATTACCACGTGGAAAAAACTTGCAGGTTTATCTTGAAAAATAAACAGCTCTCATCAGCTGCATTCACAGATGACCATTATAAATCATGTGCAGCCTCAATTGCACAGTAAAGAACATGTATTTATTGCAATCATGTGTTCTCAACACTAGAGTGTAGAAGTAACCTGACATGGCTAAAGATGGTAATGGCCTATGTTTTGAGAATTTGGAATGGTCACACTATTAATACTGGGAAAACTGTTTTCTGTATGTGTATATGTGGGTATATACTTGGAAGAGGGTGTATATGTGTGTATACCAGGGTGCAGAGTAGCAGGCATAAATCCTGATGGGGTTCATTCAGCTTACATCCATTTGCTCAGATAAGAAATGTATGCCCTGCACACTAGGAATTTTTACCCTCACACTTGCCCACCTTTCTATCCATTGATCTCAAGAACAGCATGCTCCTGAAAAAAATTAAATTGCCAGGCACAGATGTCTCTGCAGTTGAGTTTTATAAGTTTTTCTGGAAGAGTATCTGTCAAACATAAATATACACATATATACATGCATACATAAATGGGTGGGTTTCTCTTCTCATTGAACCAAAAGTGTTTGTTAGCAATTCAGTTTTTGAAGTACAATGGTGTACAGTTCTTCATGCTATTCAAGTTGGTTGGAATAAAGTCATTAGAAATATTGATTTAGTGCTTGTATAATCCTTTTAGAAGTTGTTATAATATATTACTGACTGATGGACATTTTACATGTAAATCAGTTCACACCAATCTGGCTAAAAATGTGGGGTTTTTTTTGTATTTTTTTGTATTTTTTTTTTTTTTTTTTTTGAGTACTGTAAATTTTTAAAATAGAGGACTTCGCACTAAAACTGGTTACAGTAAAATGGAAGTTATATTATATTTTTCTGTTCCATTCATCTCTCAGAATGACATTTCCATTCAATGGCTTCAATTTCAATTGCTCCACAAAATTCTGACATGTAATAATCTTCATACAGGGCTGCAAATAAGACAATGAAAGGGAAAGGCCATTTTCATATTTGCTTTACAGTAGTTCACATCACATCTATAAATCTCTAAGGGCACCAAGACCACACAGAAGATTTTGTGTTATCTTTTTTAACATTTAGTTGTAGGCCTATTTGTTAGGAAGGGCATGAAGGCCAAGGTGGCCTTGAAAAGTATGCCACTTTGTGGGGTAGCAAGGCCATTGCTACAAATACAAAGGCTATGGCCTCAGTGGCCTTGGTTTATTTCCACCCCAGTTCATACTATTTTACATCCTCCTCTAATATGCACACTCTTTGTCTAATTTATACAGAATAAATTTCACATTTCTTCTTTCACACACAGAATCTGGCAGTACTTTCAAAATGTTTTCAACATAGCAAGCATTTTATTAGATATTAAAGGATGTTGCTGTTGTTCGGTTTGGGAAGATTTTGCTCCTGAAATTAATTTGATTCATATTTTTATACTAAAAGAGTAAAATGGTTTATTTCCACCCCAGTTCATACTATTTTACATCCTCCTCTAATATGCACACTCTTTGTCTAATTTATACAGAATAAATTTCACATTTCTTCTTTCACACACAGAATCTGGCAGTACTTTCAAAATGTTTTCAACATAGCAAGCATTTTATTAGATATTAAAGGATGTTGCTGTTGTTTGGTTTGGAAAGATTTTGCTCCTGAAATTAATTTGATTCATATTTTTATACTAAAAGAGTAAACATATGATGGCAAGAAAGTAAAGATTCCTACAGTCAATGGTTCCTTAATTTTCTGAAAGAGTATATTTCTTTACTATAAAAGTATACTGCACAAATGAATTTACAGAAAGGTACCTGGTAGAAATAGAGTTACTGACTACCCTGTTGACTTATTTCACTTTTAATCCTAAATGGAAATAATGGAAGAGGCATCCACATTTTGTTACCTTGACACATCACGGACTGTACTTCCAAATCTGACCTGGTTTGATCATGATCACTGGTAGATGACAGAGCTGTCAGAATTTCAGAACACATGTTTATATCCAATTGATTGGAGGTGAGTTCATCTAATTTAGGCAAAGCAACAACTTTGTATTCTGACCAGCTTTGTGATGATTCCTGAGGATCACTGTTTGGTGTTGGTGTGTTTGCCATGCTATGCTGACTGGAAGAAACACTTGCTTCTGACATTTCTCTTGTCAAGCAGCCACTGTTGAAAACAAAACATACACTGTGCTTTAAAAATTACTGCCAAAAAAGCCAATCATATATCAAAGATATGCCAGTGGTGTGGCTTAGTGGATAGAGGCAGGTGTTGTTTGAAGCAATGAATTAATAGCAGCCAGGAGGTTTATAGGTTCAATCCCTGACTGGGTCAAAGTGAGGTGGATTTTCATCCAAAGGCAATACAGTACTGTACATGTATGGTTTTCCCATCTGAACTGGCCTTTCTAAAGAAACCAATTCTGTAATCTGTTGAGTTGGTTAGCCGATGTGAAGTTGTAATTCTTAAGCCATAGGTTTCTTCCAAATAATTGGTCACTTTAACATGGTCAAACAAGTGCCTTTTAAGGCCTGCATTATATCACTGAGAGGTTTGACAAGGTTCTAAGGTTCTGCTCCCCCTATATTAAAGTTGGAGAGGAGAAAATTGCACATGCAGGTAGCATACTGTACAATTGTTTAAGGTGTTCAAACATGTAGAGTACAACCATGCAAAGTTGGAAGTGAATGCTCTATTGTACTCTTACAGTAGTCTACTGTACGTAGGTCTATGTAAAGTATGCAGCTGTATGGTTCTAGGTCAAAATGTACGGACAAATCAAATTAACATACACATACAAATACCTCCTTATGTGCACATGTACACCTTTTGCCCACCTGGTGTTACTCTACATTGGGTTGATGCCAGGGATGTAGCTACGGTGGGCGGCGCTGGGCAGCCACACCCAACACTGAATTCCTGCCCAGCACTCCAGGCAAATACATGTCTCCCCGCCCACCACAAATCTGCCTACCGAGACCTAAAATTAGCCCCAAATTTACTCTCTACAGTAAAATGAGGGAAAACTGAAAAAACTAATGGCTGAAAAATGTGGTAGATGCCATGGGGTGGGGATGAAATGCTTTTCCCAGACCAGACAATTACCCAGCACTCAAGTTTGGCTAGCTACATCCCTAGTTGATCATTTGCAATACTGTACAAGCAATATAGACATTTTATAGTACAAAAACAAGTTAAATCAGTCTTTTACACAGGTTACAAGAGCGTACAGCACAGTATGCAATCGTGGAAGTATGTACAGTACGTGAATGTGCATGGAATGGCTTTTTCTAAATTGGTAAAAATTAACAATCACCGATCAGTATGAAGAATTGTGCTGTTTTCTTAAATTCATGTTGAATTTTGTCTGAATGCTGCAGATCTTGATCATCCATATACAGTATGCAAATGACAGCAAACCAGTGGTTTTGACAGGCCTAGACTAAGAAACAGTATTTTCTCACAGTGCTGACTCCTTTATGGTAGCAGTGTAGGTCTGTACTGTACAAACTCTGCATTAAAATTACATAAGTTACTGTACATGTAATTAAGTAATTTTGTACAGTACAGGGACTACTGCTTTTTGATAATACCTTGCCACACTAAAGAAAATAATTTCGAAATTCATGGATAAAGATTCCTAGTGGTTGCCGGATTGCATAGTTTGTCAGTTGCGCAAAACTTCTTCCCCGTGCATTTTCAATTTATTTACTGATTTTATGATCCAGTCTGGTTCAATAATTGGCATGCGACGTGCAGGCAAAGAATTGAGCAAAAGATTGGCGCAGTGCAAGCGAAATCCTGATGCTCAAGACTCACTCAAAAAATTATGCTCAGTACACAATTCAGAAAGGACCAAATAATCACTACTGTATCTTTTGTAGCAGATGACGCCCTCTGGACCCCAGCGGGTTTCACCCTGCACCCAGCGAGGCCCTTACGTACTGTAAGTGGGCCCCTGCCCCCCTCGCCCAGGCACAAAGCATTCGTCAGCTCGCAATTTCGAACTTAACAATTAAATTCCGTACGCAATTAACAAACTATGCAATCTGGAGTGGTTGGAAAGGTGCTCTAACGTTCAATAGGACTTAAAGCCAGATGCTCATCACCCCAGTACATGGGGGTATGTAAAAGTCTCAATTGGTGACTGCTACATATCTGATTGACATCGGAGTTACAAAATTCAAAAGATGCAGAGCAGCTCATATTGTTCTGATAAACTCATTAGGGCCTTATATATGCTCACCAGGACATTGCCTTTAAAAACAATAAACTAGGTTTGTGTCTGCACAAGGAGAGGCTGAAGACAGTAGTGGGTGGGGCTAGAAGCTACCCATTGTAGTTGGGAGAATTGGAACTGTCTGGGATGATGAAGATCTGCCTTTAAAACTATTTGAGAATGACCCTTTGTGATACAGTCACTGAACGTGACCATATAATCCATTCCTTCCAGTCACTTCTTACTACGGTCACTGGTCCCTCATACATGTACAAAATTTCAACCATTTAAGCCAAAACGAAAAAAATGGTTCTAAAATGCGATAATATGATTCACTTGACAATTTTATGAGAACACAATGCATCCAACCCTTATTAAATACTATAGTTGCTTTCTTACAGTACGTGTTTAAAACTACCAACTTCATGGCAAAAATCACGAAAAGACCTTAGTTTTTTGGTCTTAGAACCTGTTCAACCAACCCACTCCAGGTGACAACAGTGTCTCTCTCCACTTGTCCCGATATTTGGGGAATTTGGACAGACAATCTTCCACAGTTTCAGGACACATTTTGTAAAGTTTGGGTAATAGAGAGGAGTTGTTATAATTACCCAACAGTGATTAGGTCAGACTAAAATCCACTGTACATCAGCACCAGTTACCAGTGAATTTTGGGGAATGGTCTCCAGATCCCTGGGAATTTATTTGCGTAAATCAGGAAATTTATTTCTAAAATATGGAAACGGAGTGACAAATCAGATGCTGCCCTGCTTTCAAAGTATCTACATTTGACTAACGTTATGTTTGGATTTATCGAGCTAAAATTTACCTTTTATACATCTTAGTTTTAAGAAAGACTTATGTGGTAGGTGGATGTGATGCCAGAGATCATCTCTGGAAAATTTGGTGAGAAAAGGTAACTTTTTGGGGATGTGAGGGTTGACGATCTAGGCCAAGGTCGGCTAATGAGTCAAAAAATTGTGTATACAGGGCAAGGGCCCAGAAATGGAGTGTCTAGTATAGGAATGTAATGTACTAATGCTGGGTCCTGTTCAAGGGCTAGTGTGATATATCTTAGGCCTACTGTAGCCTAAAGGAATTATATTTCATTCACAAAAAAGATGACACTCAAGTCCAGCCCATCTGTCCTGAAGTTATAGATTGAGTGAGGTGGACACGTAGCCTACATAGAGTTGCAATCCCCTATTGAACTTGTACATGATCCATATGTCAAAAATATTTTAGGCTAAGTCCAATAATCACTGTACTGTTAACATAACATAACAGGTTAAAGGGCAAAGGAGGGCTAAGGCCCCATAAGATGCCCTGAAGTCCATACAACCTTAACTGAAAACAAAGAACCAACCAACACCAAACGAGCCCAGCACAATTAGATTCTACCACACTTATGGAAGAACTTGTCAATGTTAACTTTAAAGCAGTGCACAGATGTGGAGTTAACTACCCACTCAGGCAGACTATTCCACTCGTTAACAACTCTATGAGAAAAGCTGAACTTCCTAATGTCGAGCCTTGCAAAATTCTTAACTAGCTTCTTACAATGGCCTCGAACCCGAGAATTACATTGAACCTTTAAATAATTGCAAGAGGACAAAGGATTCCTTTCAGAGAGAAATTTGTACACCTGAAGCATGTCCCCCTAATCCTTCTCAACTCCAGGGTGGTAAGCCCAAGATGCTTAAGTCTAACATGATAAGGTAGGTGTCTCACCTCGGGTATAAGGCGAGTGGCTCTCCTCTGAACTTGCTCTAAAAGAAGCTTGTCCTTTTCATAGAAGGGACTCCAAGCCTGGGCTGCATAGTCTAGGTGGGGTCTTACCAACTGCTTATACAGATTTAGTACAATTTCTTTACTAAAACTACTGAAATTCCTCTTGATCAATCCAAGCACCCTATTAGCCCTAGCAGCAGCAGCTGCACACTGTCTAGATGGCTTTAAATCACCTGTAATAACTACACCCAGATCCTTCTCAAAAGTCACATCACTCAGAATACTACCATTCATGTTATAATCATAGCTGAAATTTTTAGGACCAAAGTGAAGGACTTTGCACTTATCTGCATTAAAAGACATTTGCCAAGTCTGAGACCATGAAAATAACCTATCCAAGTCTTTTTGCAGTAATGAGGCATCATCCTTATCACTAACCTTCCTATAGAGCTTAGTATCATCAGCAAACTTACTAATACTAGATGTGAGAGAGCTATCAATATCATTGATGAAAATTAAGAAAAGAAGCAGGCCAAGAACAGAACCCTGTGGAACTCCACTTGTAACTTCTTTCCAAGAAGAGAAATTACCATTAACAACAACTCTCTGAGATCTACCATTGAGCCATGAATTTATCCAGTCAGCACAACTGCCCTTGATGCCTAACCTATGCAGTTTAACCATAAGTCTACCTAATGGAACTTTATCAAAGGCTTTTGAAAAATCAAGGTAAATGACATCAACACTGTGACCACAGTCAAGAGATAAGGAAACATCCTCAAGAAAGCTTAGTAAATTAGTAACACAAGATCTACTCGGTAAAAAACCATGCTGTGACAGATTGAGTAACCCATTATCTAAAAGATAATTAAGCAAACAATCCTTGATTACAGATTCCATAACTTTGCACACAACACTGGTTAAACTGACCGGCCTATAATTGCAAGGCAAGCTCCAATCCCCCTTTTTGAAAATTGGAGTAACATTAGCAATCCGCCAGTCAGCAGGTACAAAGTTTGAATCCAGAAACTTCTGAAAAATAATGCAAAGAGGAACTGACAAAATCTCGGAACATCCATGGAGAATGGCAGGATGGATCCCATCAGGCCCAGGGGCCTTACTAGCTTTTAAACTCTTCAACTTACTACAAACCAACTCTTCAGAGAAGACAACATCACTAACTAAAGAAGAATTATCAGAATCCCTACAAGTCCCCAAAACAGATGATTCCTTGGTAAAAACAGATACGAAATAATCATTTAACAAATTAGCCATATCCTGATGATCAGTAACTAGTGTGCCATCATTACCTTGGAGAGGCCCAACACCCTCCTTAACCTTCTGCTTAGACCTGACATAGGCATGAAAAGATTTTGGATTTACCTTAACCTCCTTGGCCAATTGCTTTTCAAACTTAGCTTTAGTGTCAATAACCAAATTTTTAACTAAGAGTTCCTGCTTCTTGTAGACTGCAAAGTCATCAGAATTCTTACTGACCCTATAACGATGCCAGCACTTACGTTTCTTCCTGGTTGCTCTAAGTACCTCTCTAGACATCCAGATTGGCCTTTTTTTAACCACAGCTTTCTTGAGTGGGATACACAACTTTGTAGTGTCAGTAACTATATTACGAAAGACACTCCATGCTTCAGCAGGACCTAAGTGAGACAAACGTGCAACCCAATCTATGGTAAGAAGCTCTTTAGCATGAGTAAACATGGCATCCCCCCTCTCAAGACGAATAGCAAATTAGCTATTACTGATCTGGATAAGGCCTGTGCTTTCAATGCTCAGTTCACAAGTGTATTTACCGTACCAAGACTTTGTTTAGTGTTATCCCTTTCTGCAGACCAGCTTGTAGCAGAATGGCTGATATTACCATATCTACTCATGGAGTTGAAAAACTGTTAAAGGGCTTGAATAAAAACAAAGCCGTTGGACCTGATAACATTCATCCTTGGGTCCTTAGTGAAATTGCCTCTGACTTTGCTCCTACGTATGTTAAGTCACTTGTATCAGCAATCCCTTACAAGCGGTAGGATACCGGCTGACTGGAAGATGGCAAACGTCTGCCCTGTTTACAAAAAAAATGACAGTTCTCTCCCTAGTAATTACCGGCCTGTTTCGCTCACTTGTATTTGCTGTAAATTGTTAGAGCATATTATAAGTTCCAACTTGATGGACTTCTTTGAGGCAAACAATACACTTTCAACAAAGCAGCATGCTTTTAGAAAGTCGCATAGTTGTGATACCCAACTAGTATCAGTCGTCGAAGACTGGGCTTCGGCCCTGGACTCACAAAAGCAGGTTGATGTCTTCATCTTGGACTTTGAAAAGGCCTTTGACACCGTGCCTCATGAACTGCTAAAAACCAAACTGTTTAGCCTTGGTGTTTCCAAACAGGTTCTTCGGTGGGTCGACGACTTTCTCTCTGATTGTAAGCAAGCTGTTGTAGTTAATGGTACTCGGTCCCCTTTTGATGATATTGTCTCTGGTGTTCCTCAAGGATCTGTCCTAGGACCCATTCTTTTCCTTGTTCATATCAATGACATTGTAAATGCTGCCTCCTCTAATATTAGACTTTTTGCTGATGACTGTGTCTGTTATCGGGTCATAGAGAATGTTAATGATTGTTGTTTGCTCCAGAAAGACATACATAATCTAGGTCTTTGGGCCAAGACTTGGGGCATGAGATTCCAGCCCTCTAAGTGCAACATCATTACTTTCGCTAGAAAAAAAAATCCGGTCAACTTCGATTATGTCTTGAACGATGTGAAGTTAGTTAAGGTTGACTCGATAAAGTACCTAGGTGTCACGATTTCTAATGACTTAAACTGGGATAAGCACATTCAATCTATCTGCAATAAGGGTAATAAGATTTTGGGCATACTTTATAGAAATTTATCATTTTGCTCTCGCGATGTGAAGTTAGCTGCCTACAAGGGTCTCCTTCGGCCTGTTTTGGAGTATGCTTGTTGCGTATGGGACCCACATCAGTCTTATTTACAAGATAAGCTTGAGAGCATCCAGAGGAGATCGGCTCGTTTTGTAAGCTCCGAATTTTCTCGCGAGCCAGGGTCGATGACATCTATTTTGAAGGACCTTGATCTCCCCAGGCTAGCTGATCGTCGCAAGCAAAACAGACTTATTCTCTTCTCGAAAGGTTTTTTTGGTAAGGCTAATATTCCCATTGACAAACTCAGTCATCCAACTCGGAAAACTCGTGGGATGCACAACCTCCATTTTTGTCAACTCTACTCTCGGTCTAATTGTTATAAATTTAGTTTTCTTCCTAGTACTCTGAAAGATTGGAATAACCTTCCTGCTGCTTTGATTGATGGTTTAGATAGTCATAGAGATCCTGTTCAATATATTACTAATTTTATTAGGGCAAATTAGGGCACCCCTGACGCATGTGCGGTGTAGTAATGTCCTTTGGATGTGTCACCGTGATCCGAAAGAAGAAGAAGAAGAAGAAGAAGAAGAAGAGTATAGTTAGCCTTGCTGAAATCTAAAACAGTTTTGTTAGGCCCTGTTAGGCCCAGTTCTGTTAGGCCCTAACGCCTACGTTAAAATTAATAAGGCCTAGCCTAGGCCTAAGGGGGCCTATACTTGTATGATGGGGTGACCGTCGGGCCCGTCGAGTGCGCATCTATCATAACATATCATACAAAAAGCTTGCAATGGTAGGGTTCTTAAGTGCGCATTCGACGGTCAACACACTATATAGGCCTAGTAGTAGCCTAGCCTTGGACAATCATTTGTCTCCAGACGTTGAATCAAACTTTCAAAGGCAGGAGCGAGATTCTGCAGCAAACGGAATTTGAATTCACTGAAATGCTTTGCTTCTCGAAATGAAGTAAAAGAATAAGACCTGTAACCTTTTCACGTCAGAAGTGTTGGGTGCACATTACTTGAGCCTTTCGTAGCTGTGTTGTGTGTACGTACGTTAACACCAAAACACAGGCAGTGTCAACATAACTGCGAAGCAGTCTCGTATGTTTACCTAATTCGGACTCTGCTCATCTAACTTGGTTGAAAAATCGAAAAGATTGGCTTGTCAAGTCGTTGAGAACACAGTCTGAAGTTAGTGTGATACCATTCAGCTATGAATTCATTACATTATACCAGGGAGATGAGATTGCAACTCCCTGATTATAGGGCCACTACTTTTCAATGAAAATATATAGGCCTAGCACTTCTACGGCAAAGTTCCCCATGACGGGTCAACTACCAGTCTAGAAAAGCGAAGTGAAGAGGGAAGGGGTGGGGGAAAAGTTTAATGTGTTTGCCTTTCTAATGCCCAGCTGTGTTAATAAACGAGAGGCTGGGGCTTTGCTTTCTGAGTGCACCCTTACAGAAACCTAATGGACGTCAGATCCGTCCTGTGGACGAATTGCGTTATTTTCCGCAGTCGGCCTGGTCCCAAACGATTTTTTCTGCACCTGGTATTTGGGGACGGAAAACAACGTTTTGGGGAGTAAATTCATGGCTCAATGGTACATCTCAGAGAGTTGTTGTTAATGGTAGTTTCTCTTCTTGGAAAGAAGTCACAAGTGGAGTTCCACTGGGTTCTACTCTTGGCACACTTGTTGTCTTAATTTTCATCATAATATTGATAGCTCTCTCACATCTAGTATTAGTAAGTTTGCAGACGACACTAAGCTCTATAGGAAGGTCAGTGATAAAGACGATGCCTCATTACTGCAAAAAGACTTGGATAGGTTATTTCCTGGTCTGCAGACTTGGCAAATGTCTTTTAATGCATATAAGTGCAAAGACCTTCACTTTGGTCCTAAAAATTTCAGCTATGATTATAACATGAATGGTAGTATTTTGAGTGATGTGACTTTTGAGAAAGATCTGGGTGTAGTTATTACGATTTAAAGCAGACAGTGTGCAGCAGCTGCTGCTAGGGCTAATAAGGTGCTTAGATTGATCAAGAGGAATTTCAATAGTTTTAGTAAAGAAATTGTACTAAATCTGTATAAGCAGTTGGTAAGACCCCACCTCGACTATGCAGCCCAGGCTTGGAGTCCCTTCTATGAAAAGGACAAGCTTCTTTTAGAGCAAGTTCAGAGGAGAGCCACTCGCCTTATACCCGAGGTGAGACATCTACCTTATCATGTTAGACTTAAGCATCTTGGGCTTACCGCCCTGGAGTTGAGAAGCATTAGGGGGGACATGCTTCAGGTATAAAAATTTCTCTCTGAAAGGAATCCTTTGTCATTTTGTAGTTATTTAAAGGTTCAAAGTAATTCTCGGGTTCGAGGCCATTGTAAGAAGCTAGTAAAGTGTTTCTTTGCAAGGCTTGATATTAGGAAGTCCAGTTTTAGTCTCTCATAGAGTTGTCAACGAGTGGAATAGACTGCCTGAGTGGGTAGTTAACTCCACATTTGTGAACTGCTTTAAGGTTAACTTTGACAAGTTCTTCCATAACTGTGGTTGAATCTAATTGTGCTGGGCTCGTTTGGTGTTGGTTATTTGTTTTCAGTAAAGATTGTAAGGACTTAGGGCATCTTATGGGGCCTTAGCCCGAGTTTGCCCTTTAACCAGTTATGTTATGTTATGTTATGTTAATTAACCAAATGGAATAGAATACCTGTATGAACTGAAGATAACACAGGACCATAGCTTCGGCGAAATCTCTATCACCCAGACAAAGTTCATTACAGCGTGACGGTCCAGCCCTGCATCATTGCAGTAGCGTAGCCAGAGGGGGGAGGGGCAGGGGGGTAGACTGCCCCCCGGGCGAAAAAAACGAAGTAAAATCGGGACGACGGAAAAATAAAAAAAATAAACGAAGGGAAAAGGAGGGAGAAGGAAAAGGGAAGGGGAAGAGGAAAGGGGAAGAAGGGAGAAAAAGAGAAAAAAGGGAAAATAACAGGAGAAAAGGGAAATAAAATAATAACAATAGGATTCATTATCGATGGAAGGAAAGAATGGAGAGAAGAAAACGGGCTTGATAAGGTAAAGCACTGGTTCAGATATCGACGGGACGAGTATACTGATACAGGTAGGACTAGGGACCGTGAAAAAGACCAAAGGGAATGAGAAAGAGAAAGGCTAAGAAGGCAGAAACGGGACGAGGGACGGATGAAGCGAGGCAGATTGTGCATGAGAAAGAGGAAAAGATGAACTAAGAAAGGGAATAGAGAGCGTTAGACGACTAGGGAGTCCGGAAGGACAGACTATGAAGCAGAGCAGTCAGAGTAAGGGGATAGAAAAATGGACGTAAAGCAAGGCTGTCAGTGTGGGAGCTATAGGGATAGTAGCTACCGTCCCGATTTTTATTTTTAATCAATTTCAAAAAGGGATACTTAAAATAAATGTCCCTGTGCAGATTTTCTTTCAAAGTCACACAATGAGTGGAAAGTATCCAGTTGCGTTGCCACTTATTGGGGTTTGGTGTCAGAACCCTAATGACTAGTGGTCAAGAAAAATTGCCAAGAGAAACTATAAGCATGAATCTGAATATAACATAGACCCTTTTCCAAATAGCAATTGCAATGGATTGTGGGACAGATTTCTGGTAGGCGATGTTGTTGTCAATGGCATTTTGCTGTGGAAAAAACGATGCACACCAAAATTCTATCCCACAATCCTTTGTAATTCCTATTGGGAAAAGAGTCTATGGGCAAGCTCCACCCATATTTTGCTTTCCCAGGTGACTAGATATAAAGTGATAAATCTTAGCTCTATGAACTTACATTTTATTTCGTTCTCAGGGGACCTCCTGGTGTGGTTGACTTTGGCAGCAATCCTCCTAACATCTTAAAACCCAAAATATGTAGTAATTTTGGAGTGTAACCTGGTAGCGTGCGCAATGGGGGCCGGGGCCATGCCCCCCACCGTTGTAAGTAGTCGGGGGAAAATCAGCTAGTCGGGGGAAATCGGAAGCAGTCTGACCGAGACTGGTCGAGTATCAGGCGCACTCTCCCTCCCCCAATGGGCCGTTATGGGTGTTTTAACATGCTTCAGAATGTGTCAAATATAGCACCATTTTTCATCTCAGCGAGCTTCTAAAAGCAAAACTTCCCCTCCCCCGGGACGGCGAACAATCAATTTTTTGTCTCTCTATTATAACAATAATCACTAAACAAATAGCAGTCTGAAGAACGGTCAATCATCTAGTTATAAACATGACTACCTTTATACTGGTCATTAGGCAAGCGTGAAGCCAGGGGGTGGAGGAAGAGGGCGGCCGCCCACCTTATTTTTAGTATTTTATTATGTTTACTTTTTACAATAGTGCTAGTGTTTTCCCTTTTTATATGCGATAAATAGGCCCGGGAAGTGCCATTTCCAGCCATCTGGGAGGCATTTTGGACCAAAATTTCCTTGCGCTCCGCGCCACCATCGGTTGGCGCAGAGCGCTGAGAGACTTTCTATGAGCTGCGTCCCTCCCACTTCCTTGACATTTTTTGCTACGCCCCTGTTAATAGTTTGCGTCTGGCCAGTTGGACTTTTCTCTGTGCAAGTCGGTGGAATTCACAGTCTACCCCCACCTCACAAATCCTGCGCACGCCACTGGTGTAACGTACAACACCCCGGGAAGGATTATTTCCTCGGTGTAGTTTGGGAAGGCATTTTGGCCAATATTCCCTGTACGCTTCGCGCCAACTGGTGGTGGCGCTCCGCGATGATAAAGTCTCAAAGGGTCTCTCTGAAGAAAGGCATTGATCCCTCAAGAATGATTCCTCCTCGATCTTACACCGAGTTTACCACTGACAGTTCACCCCGGCTTCATCAAATCGAGTTATGGTAAATAGTTAAATTGTGATCATCGTGACTATAAGTTCGCATACTGATAAGGCCATTTGAATATCAAGTCGATAATTTATTCTCATGCCCCCAATTCTATTCCGAAGCTTCCGGACTTGTCCCGGGGTGATAAACTGGACCCAAAAGAAACGGTAGGGGGGGGGAGGAACCCACCTCTACAATTAGTTTGAAAAATCATGAAATCGGGACGAAAATTTTCATTTTGCCCCCCCGGGCCGAAGACCATGGCTACGCGCCGGTCTGCATGGCACCCTCAAGACTGCACTGGCAGGCGGCCCGGATCCTTTCTTGACTGACAAGAAAGGACAAAATTCTTTTAGAGCAGGTTCAGAGGAGAGCCACTCGCCTTATACCCGAAGTGAAACGCCTACCTTATCATGTTAGACTTAAGCATCTTGGGCTTACCAACCTGGAGTTGAGAAGGATTAGGGGGAACATGCTTCAGGTGTACAAATTTCTCTCTGAAAGGAATCCTTTGTCATTTTGCAATTATTTGAAGGAAGTAATTCTCGGGTTCGAGGCCATTGTAAAAAGCTAGTTAAAGGCAGTATGCAGTCACCCCAATCAGAGTGAGTGTATCCTGTCACTCCAGTTCATGATTGGCCTATTTTGATCATGTGACAATATTTTTGTTGGTAAATTGTGAAATTCAAGGAGAATTTCTCCTTGCTTTACCTATTGTTTGTAAGAGTTATGTTCAAAACATCTTCAGAGGTGCTTGTAATGCAATATGAGGAGATCTGCAAGAGTTTGCCGATTTTTCAAAGAAAATTTTGGGGTGACTGCCTATTGCCTTTAAGTGTTTTGCATGGCTCGACATTAGGAAGTCCAGCTTCTCTCATAGAGTTGTTAACGAGTGGAATAATCTGCCTGAGTGGGTAGTTAACTCAACATCTGTGCACTGCTTTAAGGTTAACATTGATTGACAAGTTCTTCCATAACTGTGGCAGAATCTAATTGGGCTGGGCTCGTTAATTGGTGTTGGTTGGTTGTTTGTTTTTAGTTAAGGTTGTATGGACTTCAGGGCATCTTACGGGGCCTAAGCCCTCCTTTGCCCTTTAACCTGTCATGCTATGTTATGTTAGACACCCAGTGCCACCCTGAGGGAGAGGTCTACACTCTAAAAAAGTTCTGGTCAAATTTGAACCGAATCTGATCAGAGGGACACCGAAGAGGAATCTGATTAATTATTTGACTAGATTTGGTTCAGAAATGATCAGAATTGGTTCATGTTTGAACCGAATCTAGTCAAATTTTTGACCAGATTCCTGTTCGGTGCCCCTCTGATCAGACCTTTTTTTAGAGTTTAAGAGAAGGGATCTAAGGGGAGGAGGTAACATTCGTTATGTAAGGTCACTTAGGTGCAAATTGGTGCTGTCTTTTAAATAAATATTCACTATATTCACTTTTTCTATTTTTATTCCGGGGTGATGCCTAAAGGCAGGGGTGACCCACCTACTCTGTACAAAAATGTGTATGTGAGATGGCTAAGATGCAAATGGTGCTAACTTTGGGAAAGCTTGATCTGGTTAAGTTTATACATGAGTTTTGAAATCATCAATTTTGAGTGAGTTTCTCAGTATATTCTTTTCTGACTATAAGCCTCGAGGGGATACTGCCTATGGCCAGTCCACTTTAACAAATTTTGCCTTTGTAAGGTTGCTTGCATACAAAATGGTGCTATCTTTGACAAAGCTTTGAAGTGATTATATGTTTTGAACTGCGTAGGGTTTTTCGGCCGTGGCATGGCATCAGACGCCCAGGACGGGTGCCATATCAAACGCTGACTGAGGCCTTGTAACAGGTGGAGACCCCTGCAGGCTTCCCCCTTCAGTGCCCTTTTTGGAGACCACCATCGGTCGGTACTTTAAATTATTTTTTCGTTAAAATTCCTCCCAAATTGGCGGAAATGTCACTTCAATGACCCCCAAAGTTGCATCTTAACATTTTTTTAACACTCATTATTTTAGAAACTGAGACGAAGAATAAAAGTAAAATCTGAAATGCTTATTCAGTACAATTATTCTGTAGGAGAAACAGGACTAAAAGGTACTTTTTTTAAAAGCTCATTAATTTTTCAATAAGGAGAGGATTCATTGAAAGAGTTAAGTCGTTTTGATCCAAGAGAAGCCTGTTTTCCAATCCGACATTTTTCATTGGCTTTTGATTCATAACCTTGTGGATACTCATAAAAGATTAGCGTTCTCCTGGGAGGAGGGGGTGAGTTCCTTCATGTTTTGCTCCCTGAACACGGTTGAGAGGCAAGTTAAAGACCAAAAGGAAGCCAACCAGGCTATCGCCGCAGCGTGAAATTTACCAGACTAAAATTATATCAGACTGATTAGACAGTGTTTCCTAACCTTTTCCAGCTCATCCACCCCTTTTAACGAATCGAGCTGATTACCCCCCCCCCCCTCCCATGTCTATAACACCATGACATACCATGAATGACGCAAAGAAAAGAAAAAATAACACATGTTAACATGAAGGGTAGACATACATCGTTTAGATGTGGGCCGGACCAAGGGCAGAATGAAAACGAATCGGAGCTTTCTTTTGTGATGACAAATCCTCGACCCTGGGTTAACAAAGGCCGGGTGAATCCTTAATTTGGGTCTCGGTCTGGAGAAACGCAATTTTGGAAATAAGACAGATGTTGGCGGGCTCCACAGGAATATGACGACTTTCCCAAAGGGAACAGAGTCTAGGGGGCTCCTAAGGGCCCGAGTCTAGGGACCCCCTAATGGGGACAACGGGCAATATCCTGATAGGGGATCGGGGGAGAAGCTCCGGCACATTTGCCAAGTTTTCAACACAAGAATGAAGCATTTTAATATGTAGTTCTAATTATCCAACAGCCTTGAATTTGCACTAACAAGATTGGAAAATCACCGTTTCACCAATTTTGAAGTACAGTAATAACTATCGATCTGTCCCTTTGATGTTGCAGAGAACTTGTTTTGTTGGTATACCGGGAGAAGAATGGTGCAGTTTGCATGGGATTCGGAAGACTTATGCCACAAACGCTGTCCTGTACGGTTAGTACTAATGAGATGGACAGTCGAAATTCATGCAGCCGAAAAATAACATGTATGAAGTCATTTTAATAACGTTTTCCTTCATTAAACATTTCTCATGGTATCTGTTATGCTACAATCATCTCCAGTTGTCACTCTTTCGGTTGGTTTTATTTTGCCTATGGAGAGCAACGACAAAACTACACTCGAGGTAAAAGTAGGGCAATTTTTAGATATGGCCCAGTCCCCCGCGCTTCCGCCGACACTGATGGAGGTCTGAAGGGACCTCTTCATCAAAATTTTGCAATTAAAAGAGTGTAAGATGCGATTCCTGGTATCTGGCAATTAAGATAGGATTAAGATAGATTAAGATATGGTGTAGTGCATTTAACGATGGAATGTTACTCGACTTGTTGACTTCATTTTGTCTCCGTTTTATGAGTATTAATTTGAGAGTTAAGCTAGAGGAAACTATGTGGTACCTTTCTTAGCCCCATTTTTAATTTAGTATTTCATTTTTTTTTCAAACGCCCCCTCCAGCCCCCTTAGCGCTCGTCGTCCCCTGTGTTGAGAAAACACCCCGAGGACGATATCGCCCCCCCTCGTTGGGAACCACTGCCTTTTGGTGACGTGACCCGAAGCGCTACCCTGCAATCGTTCGGGCCCAGGGGTCCACCGTAGGACCCCTGGTAGGGTCCAGGGACAACGCTCTGGTTGGAGGCCCAGATGCCAAACTTACGGTGGCTAGGGGATATTAATAAAATTTGTACATTAAGATTGAACATCTAACAATCTCCAAAGTATGGCACTGGATATTCACAAAGTAGACCAGAGACTCGCAAAATAAAAGTCACAATTTGACATTTTTTGTTAACCTAATTCGCACTAACGATTTAGTGATTCGGGAAAGGGAAGAGGTTTGAGTGGGGACGACGAATCATCTCAAGGTTTGCATTTGGCTTTAGAAGGCTAAATCCACCCATGCTTCATAATAGGAATTAATGTTGAGACAACTACCAAGTATGCCCAAAGATATAATAAGTATCGATTCCAAACTCCTATACCTATACTGTTCGGGAATAGACTCCTCTTGAAGTTGCAAGTACCGTATGGAAGTGTAAATTTGACTTGGGCGATTTTTTATTCTGTGATTTGCATATAATAATAGGCACGCATTACAGAAAATACCATTGTAAGAATAGCGTGTCACTGCCAAAATATGTAACTTCAAACTTGTGCGGGTCCTAGTTGGTTCGAACCAAACAGGACCCTGACCACAAACCTAAGTTTTATCCCTTGTGTAAACAAAGGGCACTGCAAAGCTATCACTTATACTACAATTTTATGCCTATTATGTTATTTCTTAGAGCCTGCTGAATATCATGATCAAATAAGTACCGTACTTGTTGAACGGAATCTATAGACCCACCAACAAATTTTTCTGGATAAAATTGATGAGAGTTTGGAGAGAACGACACTTTTAATAGAGTGAATGACTCAGTGCTGTTTCCATAGATTTAACTTCTTCTCCACTACAGCTTGTTGGTGAGTTTGGCAGTGAACTAATTTGTGGCAGATATTCCACTGGTCCATCATTTTCCTAAATACTTTGCATTTGAGGACATTTTAAGTGGTTAAGCTTTTTCAATGTAAATCTGTAAAACAACCCCATTGTAATTCCCGTTTTTGGTGTAGTAGTGGGCTGTTAATTGCACTGCTACGTCATTTCCAGTTCTGTATGTCACATAAATAACTACAAATCACTCTAAAAGAAGATGTCGTTGAGTTAAACAATCAACCTGTTTAAGGACGGAGTATTTATCAAACTTAGAAGAACTGCTTGGACTGTTAGATATTAAAGAATCTATTTTCTTTTTTGCATCTGGACTCTCTGAAAGTTTGACTCGATACTCTGCAAGTCAGTAAAGATCATATACAGTATGTACTCAACTTATGTTTTTAATATAATAAGCAATGGCCGAATGAGTGGAAATTTACAAAGTAGGTTAAGTACTAAGGTGCGGAATTATAAAACAAAACAAAAAATATAAAAACCGGGTGATAATTTTTATCTCAATTAACAGATTTTCTAATCGGGGAAGAAGGGTAAACATTGCGGTCCTCAGGTTCATTTACAACATTATGAATATGTTAATTACACTGAAATGGCTAAAAAACAGTAAGAAAAGATAATTTCGAGGTAACGAGCTCGTTTTTCAGTGTTGCTGCAATTTAATATAAAGTTCTTGTATAAATAAAAAATCAATAGGGACCGGTGCCCGTCCCCCTACCTTGTCAATGGGCGTTCACTTCAGGGCATGGAGTCCAGACTTGAACAATATTTTAAGGTAAAGGTGTCTCCATGCTGACAAAATCATGTTCATCAGACTGACCGCAATGGTTTAAGCTCATAGGCTGGCAGGGGTGTTACTAAGGATCGATGAGTGTGGGGAGCTGGACCTTTCCGGTACCCCTACCCCTACTTTGGCAATGGGCGTTCACTTCATGGACTGGAGTCCAGACTTGAACAATATTTTGGTAAGGTGTCTCCATGCATAACAAAATTATGTTCATCAGACTGACCGCTAGGGTTTAAGCTCATAGGCTAGCAGGGGTGTTACTAAGGATCGATGAGTGTGGGGAGCTAAACCTTTCCGGTGTCCCTGCACCCTACCTTGGCAATGGGCGTTCACTTCAGGGACTGGAGTTCGGACTTGAACAATATTTTGGTAAGGTGCCTCCATGCATATCAAAATTATGTTCATCAGACTGACCGCTAGGGTTTAAGTTCATGGGATGGCAGGGGTGTTACTAAGGATCAATGAGTGTGGGGAGCTGAACCTTTCCAGTGTCCCTGCACCCTACCTTGGCAACGGGCGTTCACTTCAGGGACTGGAGTTCGGACTTGAACAATAAGGTGTCTCCATACATAACAGAATTATGTTCATCAGACTGACAGCTATGGTTTAAGCTTATAGGCTGGCAGGGGTGTTCCTAAGGATCGATGAGTGTGGGGAGGTGGACCTTTACGACAAATATGTGTCACATTTCCTACAAAATATCTGCGTCAATCACGGTTAACTCATTACCCTCGTTTTGAGGTACGGTAATCTTTGTAAAGTACAACAGGAGGACAAGACAAGCAAAAAGAAAAAAAAAAACCTCCCGGAAAACGCAGTTTAACATTTAGGAGCATATGCTCGTCTTTGACATGGGGTTCAGTTGCCCGCTTTAGGGTTCATTTCAGCAATGTCCCTCTGGGGAACCAGGGTGCTAAACCCACGGAAGCTCTGGAACATGTACACCATTGTAGGCACCAGAATACAGCTTTGAACTGCATATAAATGACATTGAACACGGGCTAAACACACCATAAAATGGCATAAGCGTAATTTGGACTAACCACTGATCGATTTCTTCATGATGCAACCGGATTGATATTGGGAAGGGTGGTCGTTATTGGTTATATTTTGTTTTGCATCAAATATACTAACTTCGTTCAATAGGGAGATATGACAGGACTAGAAGAGTAGCCTACAAGATGAATGCGTAAAAAGCAAAAATTACACTCTATAACGGACATTTTAGTAATGTTTGCATTCATTTTACATTGCACTTACCTATCTACAAAAAACAATAAACAGAGCTAAAAAATGCACTTTGTCCTTTTGTTTGATAATAACCAGGGCTAACGGCCATTTGATTTCTTTGTAATGCAGCAGGTATGAGGGTTGGGAAGTATAATGGGTAATAATCAATAATCCAGGGCACGCTCTATCCTTCTTGAATTAATAGTTGGACAATTATAATAAGCGCAAATAAAGGTCGCGCACGAAGCGCGCTGAAAAAAAAGCAATTATATACGGCATTTTGGTAACGTTTTCTGGCTCTGCATCCACAGAAGGAAAGGTGAAGTGAGCTTATTTCGTAACTATTGCCATACAAAGTGTATGCACCAGGTTACAGAAAACAAGAACGCTCCCCGACTTTACAATTTGAGTAAGTGGAAAACCAGCACATTGAACCGACCTTTCTGCTACAGGAGGCAGTACAACGTGACAGTGAAAATCAGTCTTGTGTATGAGTATTTCTTTCATAATTTTGACTACGCTCACGTCATGCAAAGATAAAGTGGGGTTGCACGTTTTAGCATTCCGTAACTTGTTATTTCACAGGTGCCCTCTGTGCCCAGCGGCGTCGCCAAGGGGGGATGGGAAAGCCCGTAGTCAGACAAGGTACTAAAGGGAGGAGAAAATGCTTCCAGACTGAGGCGAAATGTTTTTCAGGGGGCGACACATACTAAAATGACTTTAAACAATGGTAATTTGGGATCTTCTAGGGGGCGAAAGTTTTTCCAGGGGCTTCGCCCCCTTGGCTTCCGGTTTGGGAAAGGGAAAGGCTGCAGATGCCTCCCAAAATAGTTTATTTCGCCCCCATGACATTTTGGGTATGAAAAAATTATGCACTAACACACCTTTTATGAATCGATTTGGACCCCTGGTCCCACTGTCACTTCATCAATTAATGAGTGGGCTAAAATAGCGCCTAATGTTCAAATGATACCGGTTGTCGATTCTTGCTTTGACAAATAATGTAACGTCACGAGCTATTTATACAGTGGCGTAACAAAGGGGGTAGGGAGGGGAGCCGCCCTCCCTACACGGGACAGGGGCGCAGAATGAAGGTAGGTGAAAAAAGAAAAATAGAGAAAAAGATCAGAAGACAACGGATGAGAAAAATGGAAAGAGGAGGAAAATGAAAATGAAAACTTGTGTACTTTTAGCACCCCTCCGTCTCCGGTAGACCCTGCACTAGCTGTCTTTAAGTCCATATTGTCGCAGGTCTGTGTATGAGTTCCTTGCTAAATAATGTATGTTGACAGTTTAATGATGGTGTTGCCCATCTTCAGCCTTCAGAATTCAAGCAAGTATTTCAGTCTTAGTCTCCAAGCATGTTGTCGTGGATTCAAGTTTAGCTCGAGATTTAGAAGCTGGAACTAGTTTGGGCCGCATATTTTTTGTTCCTATATGTTAATCATAACTGCGAAAATGCTCTTTTGTCACAAGAGAACGACACCGTCAGCTGGGTCTTAAAAAAGAGTCTTGCTGAGTTCCCACATGGAATGATCGAACCAGTGGGGCCGGTATGGGGGGCATAGGGGAGCGTACCCCAATTGACTTCTGATTTTTTTATTTGGAAATTTTTAAAATGATTCCAAAAGGTATTTAAGCTATAGATTTCTTTAGGGGTAAGGGTGAGGTGTGTTTCGACCGAGAGATAGATCTATTTTTATCATTTTCTATCACAAATAGTTCCCAACTATCAGAATTTTCGTAAATCTTTCGCAAACTATCCATACTTTCACACGCTCCGTGCGCTTCAACCCTCTACTCAGTGCTGTGCTTATTATCAATACCTTCCGATTACAATCCCCGAAGCAAAGCAGCAAGCGATGAAAACTTTCTACGAATTTGAAAGTGGAAGACTCACTTTCTGGTTGGCAGATAGATTTGCTGGGGAATTGACAGTGTCTCGATGTAGAGCTTGAATGCAGTCGTGGAAATTATATTTAATGCAAAATTTCGGAGTGCTTACAGTGCACTCATCACGGTTTGCACTCCATCTCATAACCATTATCAAGGTAATGATAAAGGAATTATTCTGATGTCAACAATTTTCAAAAAACGATACATCTTTAACCTCTGCCAGTCTGTAGGGGCCTTGGACTAATCTAGTTTGTCGCATAATGTGAAAGAATGGTGTACTAATTTGCCGTTTTACAGGTTTTTTTAAAAACAATTTTACCGTGCGTATCGCGCGCACTTATTGCAGATGGTAAATGGCAATGCATTTATCACGGAAACGCGTTTTTGAAATGCGCTTGTTATTCCTCCCACCCCCCCCCCCTTGCTATACCTATCAGGGAATTGATATATCCCAGGCGCTGATCCAGAAATTTCGAGGGGGGCCCAAGATGGAAAATCTCATGTGTACCGAACACCACGAGCGCGAAGCGCGAGTTCCTACGCGTGGGGTCCAAGGGCCCGCGTTAGGGCCCCTGGCGGGGTCCAGGGGCGGAGCCCCGGGGGGTCCAGGTGGCGAAGCCCCCGGAAGCTCTGGCAATATTGCATTTTAAGAGCACAGAAATCGGCTCCAGTTCTTATGTCAGTGAGATTTTATACCTTTTCATGTTGCAAGGAATTTGATATATATGGCTCAGTATAAGTTACTATATGTACCTGCAGATGTTCCGGAGAATCTAAGTTATCTTAAAACTTACACGCCAACATTATGAGCCCGTGTAGGTACATGAAATTATTTTTGCCATAATGAGTGTTTTATTTTCGTTACACGGTATTCGGGTATAGGACGTCAGATGAAACAATTGCCCGCGAAGCGCGCCGAAAATTTGATTTTACATTTAAAACCATTGCTGTGACTAACGGTGTCAATTTCCTTTATATGTGTCTATCAATTAGAAGGTGAGTTCGATACTAAGTTTTAAGTTCTCATAAGAAGAGGAGGGTGAAAAAATGAATATCAGTTGCTTTACATCCTAACAGTGCTGGCTCCTCTGAAATCACGTTTATGCACACTAATAATTGGCTAATTATGGTAGAGCCCCGCCGATGAGTAATGCGAATACGTTTGGGACCTTATTGATAGTAAAGGGAGCAATTCAAGGCTAAAAGTGCGCAGATGAAGCGAAAATCAAAAAATATTGAGAAGAGTTTGCAAAAATCGTGAAAGATTTCAAATGATTTTTGGTAAAAAGTGATAAAAATAAATCCATCGCTCAATAAAAACGTACCTCTCTCCGTAAGCGTAAACAATTGCGCTCGAAGCGCGCCGAAAATTTTCGGTATAGAGCCTCCCGGAAGCTCTGCATTAATTGTACACTAAAAAGGGGGACCAACAGGACTCTCACAACCTGACATCCATATGGGAGGAGAGATGATATATCACTTTCTTTATGGATTTCTGAAGGGTATACCCTTCAGAAATCTATGACCGATGGTGCCGGCGGGAGTTGGTGATTGGAGGAACTGTGCCTTTTTAGGCAGTGGGATTTTGTATACGCTATATACAAGAGTGGGAGAGCCTTTTCTTATTAGTACATGAGAGTGCAATCCCAGGAAGGGGTTTACCCTCCCATTTCAGAAATTTTTGTTAATTTTAGGGGGCCTAAATGCAAAATGGTGGTATCTTTGGGTCATTCTAAAGCGATTGTAAGTTTAAAAAATGTCCACAATTTAGTGAATTCTAACTTTTGTTCGGGTGAAAAAGGGGAGTAAGAGACACTTAATATATTGTCTTCAAACCTCCTTAAGTCCAAGGAAAAATCATGGGCGTGTATCCAACTCCAAAAGTGTGTGTGTGTGTGTGGGGGGGGGGGACTTTTTCACATTTGTGAAGAAGCAGTGGTGGTAGCCAGAATTTGCGTCACGGGGAGGCAATAAGTTTTATGATCGTCGGCATGGGGGAGGGGTCTAAGGGAAATTTTTCTAGAACTGAATGCCCTCAGATGCGATTTGGTCCAACAAAAGTGTAGGAATTTTAGGTTATTTTTCTTCTAAAAATATCGTTTTCCTAGGCATAATTGCAGTCTGTTCCATCATTTTTGAAAAAGTGACGGGGACTTTTTGACGATGTCCCGCCTTCCAAAAAAGTGAGGGGACGCGTCCCCTCGTCCCCCCATGATCCACGCCCATGGGAAAATTGTACACACAATTATACCTGCGTGGAGTCCACAGAGACATTCTTGGACTATAATAAATTTTTTCCTTTACATTTTAAAAGGATATCCAAGGTTGACAGAGAACAGTAAAGAGCTCCCGGGAGCTGTGAATTAGTTACAGTATACCAAAGAGGGATCAACGGGATTCTCACTACCCGACATCCATATGGGAGGAGATATGATATATATATATATATATATATATAAATGTGTATATATATACATATATATATATATATATATATATATATATATATATATGATATATATATATATATATATATATATATATATCCTTCTTTTTAGGTATAGCAAGAGGGATGGTAGACAGGCAAAATTCGTTTCAGAAAAGATTTTCGTCGTTATTGAACGTCGCGGTAAAATGTTTGGAAAATAAGCAACGGCAATCACGTACTTTCAATCTTTCAAGTCATGTGTTAGACTAGATTAGTCAAAGATCCCATAATGATGAAAGCCCTACAGAGAAGGAGATGTACGTTTTAGAAAAATGTTTGCACTGGAATAATTTCTTGCGTCATAGCTTTGTCAATGGTATATGAAATCGGGTGCAAACCCTGTCGCATGCGCGCGAAGCGCGCCGAAATTTTGAATAAAATATTAGTCCACGACAAAACCTGCATTCAGAACCTGCATCCAGAACCTGCATCGGACACTGTTACTTTCCCACCAACCTATGCTATTCAGAAACGAATCTTCTGACAGAGAATTCTTCAAAAGCACTTTTGCCCCTTTGTTCCCCGTGAGTAGTTACCGAAAGCTATTGATAATAAGGAAAACTCTGACACAAGGCTTGACGCTAGCGGAGCGTGCGAAAATTTGGAATTTGTCAAGAATTTCCAAAACTTATGATAGTTTGAGAACAGTTTTGTGAAAGAAAATGGTTAGAACAAATAAACCAATCATCAAAAACACATCTCACCCTCCACCCTCCACAGAAATCTGTAGCTTAAACGACTTTTGGGACCATTTTAAAAATTTTCAAGAATCGATGGGGGAGGGGGACACACGTCACCCATTGCCCACTGTGCCGACGCCACTGTCTGTTGCTTAAAAGCCTTATGAGTTCATTTTTAAACTTTTCAGACAGTTTTGAAATCGAATAAAGCATGCACTCCGCTACTTTGCCTGCAACAGCTGGTGCCACTGTGCACAACAGCACGTCACCTGACAGCTTGTCTTCTGTATTCATTCTGCAAGGTCTGTATGGCGAAAACTTTGCCTCTCAATCCCTCTAGATTACAAAAAAATTCACTCTTTAACACAAAACTGTTACTAAATTTCAGTGCAGCTAGCCGGGCCCATACTGCATATGTCACGATGTTTACTTATTTAGATCTTAAGTCAAGGATCATTACTCAACTGATCACCTGTTTTCGAACATTGTAGCTCTCCTTTCGTCGCCAACCACTTTGAAAGATATCTAAAGAGATAATCCAGCTATAGCTCCACCCAACCCCTACAGATATATATACTTTGAATACGTTCTTAGACACTTTTATTCATTTTTTGCTCTTAATTTTTCTTTCTCCTTTTCTTTTTTTCTTTTTCTTCCTTTTTTCTCCTTTCGTTTTTTTTTTCTTGGCGAGAGGGGGGGGGCAGGCCCCCTGGATCCGCGCCTGATATATCCTGTACCTGTACTCTCCCTTCCTTTCGCTCATTCCCCTTTGCTGGAATCTAATACTGGTTCACATTTAGTAAAATAAGGTCGCTGTAAAAGTGCTTGGCGTCATACTCTGTAGTGTCATTTGGATGTCAGGTAATAAGCATCATGTTGGTGCCCCTTTCTTTGTGTAATTACTGTAATCCAAAGCTGCCAGGAGGCCCTATAGTGGTTTCTGCCACCCTTGGATACCTATTTATAATGTACATGGGCGTCCGCAGAAAAAAAAATTCAGGGAGGGGCAAAAATTTTTGCAAAAATTTTTGCAAAAATTTTTTAGTGGGGAAAAAAGCTCCTCGCAAGTATGGGTTGGCACGGAGTGCAAGAAAATTTTGGCCCCCAAAGCCTCCCACATCGCTGGAAATGGCACTTCTAAAGCCTATCTACTGCATATAAATAGGAATAACACTGGGTGAACTGTGAAGAAATGTTGATGTTAATATTTCTTCGTTTTTTCTTTATTTTTCCTTCGTTTTTTCAAATTTTTGATTTTCCAGGGGAGGGCAAGTGCCCCCCTTGCCCCTGCCTGCGGACGCCCATGATAATGTACAATGAGGCAACGGAAAAATCAAGAATGTTTCTGTGGACTCCACTCAGCCTATTTTTGCGTGAAAATTGCCCCGAATCGAAGGTAGTAAAGTAGCCGCAGGGGTGGGAGCTTGACGAGATTTGTTGACAACATACCCTTCTCTTAGACAATATACCCTCCTATTTCACCTGACCAAATATTAGAATTCACTGATTATGGACATTTTTCATACTTACCATCAGTTCCAAAAATTTCCCCAAAATGGCACCTTTTAGCCATCTAAGCCAACTTTAACTGACAAAAATTTCTCAAAGGGGAGCTGGAACCCCCTCCCTTTAAATTTTTCCCCCAGAACGGCGTATAAAATCGCATTAACATATAAAACGGCACAATTTACGCAGACTTGGGGGACTGAGGTTGCATTACAACATCATCTGTGGTGCCCCCAAAACACTAACTTCTGGCGGCGCCACTTGACCGAAAAAGTAGGTAGCCCGGGCCTGGTTCTGGGGGAGTGCGAAGAATCACTTGCCCCCCTCTGCAAACAACCCTTGTAACGCCACTGTTTCCAGCATACTTTTGGTGTCGTATTTAACAGTTCTGTGTCGAACAAATGTCTATTGTCGTCTTAAGCCATTAGCTACCGGGGAGGGAGACAGGGATAGGGTTTCGTCCCCAAGAAAATTTTTCCGACCGGTACCCTTGAAAATTCAAAATTATCACTGCCTTAATGCATATTAATACCTCATGTCTCCCCCCCCCCCCTCCCAAGAAAATATTGACCGCGTGTTTGGTCTAGCGGTAGAGCATCCGCCTTTCACGCGGGAGGCCCGAGTTCGATTCCCAGGTCGAATCATACCAAAGACTTTAAAAATGGAGCCTATTGCCGTTGTGCGTGATGCTCCGCATAAGCAATGGAGTAAGGGAAAACAAGCCAGTGAGTCACAACTGGAAAAAAGGCCGTGGCCGGCTCGACTTGAACCAATTGGTTGGAAACTGGGCCGTTAAACCTCATCTAACTAACCCAAGAAAATATTTGACCCTGCCTGCAAGCTATTTCGCCCCTTGCTACGGGTCTGTTTCCTCTGTAGATCCCCCTCTTCTACGATTGGCCAATATTTTTAAGACATGTATACATGTATAGCATGTATCTTGATGGTCTTGTGGTTTCAAGATGATGTTAACCATCCGTGCGGTTTATTGCTTTTCATTGAGCATTAGCAGCCTTTGTATTTTTTCTTTTTTATACAGTTATTAATTTCTTCAAGCAATGACTCAGTTTTCAACAGGGGAAGCGCCAGGATTTGCCCGACAGGGGGCCAGCAAACCAAAGCCCCGACAAAGGCGATGACTTGACAAAAGGATGAGGAACACCAAATTTCGTCGCGCCAAGCGCGCCAAAAATATTTGGCTTTCTTTACAAACATTTAAAAATTTGGGAGTTTTATTGAAGAAAGTTTGAAAAATTTGGATTTTTATGGAAGAAAATTTTAGATATTTGGGTTTTTGTAAGGAAACTTGGAAAATTTAGGGTCTTTATTGAAGAATATGCCCTTCCTAAGAGCAAAATCAAGCAGATCGTCGGGGCGAAGGTCATTGGGATTACATATTTTATCGTACGGATTAAGGCTCCCCGACGAAATTGGAAAATTTCCCCGTCGGGGGGCCAGCCTTCCCCGACGGGGGGCCATGGCCCCTGCCCCCCGTTGGACCCTCCCTCCCGCTGGGGCCACCCTTGGTTTTCAAAATTTAAAGTGCAAACCGGTCAATGTTACCCAATCAGCAATCTAGAGCAAATGAAAACATTGAATTTGTAAAGACAGCTTTTTCTGAACTTGTTTGCTAATCGCCCACTGAACGTGGTTAACCTGGAGGGCAAAACGATGTCAACACTGCTACCGTGACTGATAATGAAACCACAACGCCAAAATATGTTACCATTAGGTGGATGGTAGTACGGTACACAATTCTGAAAACTGGGCAAGCTATAGACTTATCCTTTTTAATTCCCTGCCGGAGGCAAAAGAAATCTATCCAATCACGCGGGCAATTATGTGTGTATGTGTGTGTATGTATGTGTGTTTGTGACGCTTGGCTTATAAACACTATATCTCAAGATAGCAACGATGGATAATTTTCATACTTGGTTATAGAATTAGTATATTAAGAGGAAGATCCCTATTGTTTTCAGTACAGGTCAAAGGTCATGTGAGGTCACCAGAGGTAAAAACCGAAAACCTTGTAAACACGATATCTCTAAGTACGAAGCATGGATGCTTTTCATATTTGGCATGCGGATGCGTTTAAGTCAAAAGATAAACCTTCTTGTTTTTGGTAACGGTCAAAGGCTATCTGAGGTCACGGAAGGTGAAAATACGAAATTCTTAAAAGCTGCTTGTAAACGCGATAACTCAAAATAACAATGATGGACAACCCTCATACTTGGTATATAACTTTATCATATCGAAAGAAAGAACCTATTGTTTACAGTGAAGGGCAAAGGTCAGTTGAGGTCACCAGAGGTCAGAAACCTTGAAAAATCACGATATTGTAAGGCAGGGATGACGGATCCTTTTCATATTTGGTGTATAGATGTGTTACTTTAAGAGAAAGAGAACCCGTTGGGTTGTTTGGAGGTCCAAGGTCATCTGAGGTCATCAGACGTGAAACTAAGAAAACCTCGTTAACTCAATAGACAGTGGGCAGTACCTTCAAATTGTGTCCGACGTTTGGTTACAAACGAGAAGTTAAGGTTGAATTTTGCACCAATTCCAATTATTAAATAAAAGAGAAAAACATTTATTTTTTCACGAGCATGACTATTACAGTAATAATTATTATTTGAATTACCTACGAACACATGTAAAGGATACTGTGACTAAAGGATGATTAGAAACACCATATGCTGAACGAGTTCTTTGATGGAGTAGTGAATTAGGGCTCGGGTTCTCGCCCGGGTTCGATTCCCTCCTGGTACATGATTTTTTTTTTCAGTTTTTGTTATTCACTTTTTGGTAGGTTCAAAGGTCATTTGTGGTCAGCAGAAGGTCAAGATGTGAAAACATCGTAAAAAATGAAAAAGTCAAGAAGTGTAAATTTGAGGGATAAACAGAGTCAGTGCAACATATCATCCGTTTCACCAAGGAATCCCTAAGTTTTTGGGCTTCCTAGTTAACATGTGAAAATGAAGTATAAGAAAATCAAAATGGTTCCTGAAGTGGATAGGGTTCCTTTTAGAATTGTTTAAAACGATTGGGGTGTTTTCAAACTTTTGCTTATACTTGATATTGAATGTAAACAACTTTTGGGGGTAATTTTAGGAAAGGAATTTCCATGTAACCCCCCCCCCCCAAAAAAAAAAAAAAACTTGGATCCATTTGACAGATCTTTCTTTTTTTGTAGGCTAAATTATGAGAATGGGGTCAGGGATGACTGAAATATAAACTTTGAAGTTTGTGTCTCCCTGTTGGGTTAAATGTGACCCAAAGGCAGCAAAGGGATCACATCATCACACAGAAGGCTAGTGTACTCTGCAGAGTATGACCTTGACCAATTCAACTCAGTTCAACTCAGTCTGGGACACCCTATGCGCTGTTACCATGTTTGAGTCGCGACAAAATTAGCTTCATCCGAGTCAAAATGTTGAGATTTTATAGACCTCTTTTAAGTCATCGCAAATGCCGAGGGTGGGTGAGGGGTTGTCGTTTGCAAAAAGGTAGCCTTTTTAGTGAGTTTAGTGCGTCTCCAGTCTCTCGATTAAAGTAAACTACACTTTAGTAGATCATTTATGTTGCGATAATGATTTGGAATATTTACATAGCGCTAGTGGTACCGGCGCTCTCAAAGTGCCACATGACATGTCATGATGGTGAGATAATTTATCTCACCTTGTAGCCATCCTCATTTAGAAAGTCGGCATGGTAAGATAATTTATCTGGGCAAATTGATATTTTTCCTTGAGTAAGTCGACACGGTGAGATGACATATCTGACCAAGATGACATCCATATTTGCAAAGTCGACATGGTGAGATAATTTACCCGACCAAGTCGACATCCTTATTTTGGAAGTCAACATGGCGAGATAATTTATCTGACCAAGACGACATACTGAGTTTAGTAAGGCGACGTGCTGAAATAATTTATCCGAACAAGTCGACATACTAATTTAGGAAGTAGTTATGGTGAGATTATTTATCTGACCAAGTCGACGTACTAATTTAGGAAGTAGTTATGGTGAGATTATTTATCTGACCAAGTCGACGTACTAATTTAGGAAGTTGACATGGTGAGATACTTTATCAGAACAAGCTTATGGAGTGCCATATGGGCAAAACGTAGTGTCGTGCGTGTTACGTACGTTCACAAGCAGGAGTAAAATCGGTGTAGAACAACTAACAGTGGTGTACATTTTTGACCACTTTTTGTATTATGAAGATTGCATGATTAACCCGGCCGTGGCTGGAGGAGTTTTGGGGGTGACATCCACATTTACCCATCCAGGAAGGAGGGGAATGTAGGATGCTTGTATAGTGTTCTGGCTCTGTATAACAAGCAAACCAGTAAAGGAGAAATGCAGAAGAATGATATTGTAAAACTTTTCAAAGCCCTTAAATTCTACAAATATCTAACATTATTTGCAGCTTGCATCATATGTTGAGAATATGAAAAATGTATTTGTCACCATGTTTCGAATGGTTGACTTGTCCAAAGCCCGACTGGATGATGACTGCTTTTTCCAGTTTAGTGTCAGTGACGTCGCCAAACTTTCCGGGGAGCGCTGGATGCACAACGCTGCACCGGATCGGAGGTGGTACATCGTTATAGTAGCACTAAATGGAAGTAACATCACTGCTCTCCCATAGACCCTTTTCCAAATAGCAATTACAAAGGATTGTGGGATAGAGTTTTGGTACATGTTGTTTTTGGCCACAGTAAAATGCCATTGACAAGAACGTCGCACACCAAAAATCTGTCCCACAATCCTTTGTAATCGCTATTTGGAAAAGGGTCTATGTGCAGATGTGTGCGTGACGCACAGGGTTCCATCTAAGGCCCCTGGTATGGTCCGGGGACAATGCGGGGTTAGGAGGACGAAGTTTCGGAAGCCAAGTTTTTGACAAAGCTGAAAATTAGAATGAAATATTTAACTGTCTTCAAATAGCATTGGATGCGCGCACCAAATTTTAGAGCTGTCAGAAATCACAGTTTGATCGTGTCGTTGTAAATGTAGTCTAACTGAGACCAAATTGTCCAAACGATTTGATGATGCAGAGAGGATGTGGATGGGGACGATGATTGATGTTAGGAATTGCATGGGCCTTGAAACAACAATTCAAGCTGTCCAACAGGAATTATTAATAAAGCGAGTAGTTGCGCTGGATGCGCCCCGAAAATGGAAAACATTTACGTAACGTTGTAATTCATTTTTACATTTCAAAAGTTGCCTACTAAGCTAACATTCCTCCTATTTTCTCTCTTATCCCTTCTTGTCCTTTACTGTTTTATTTTTGCGTTGATTTTTCCAACACTCGAACCTCCCCGACTACATTACTGAGAGGGTATGTTCTTCACATAACAGCACCACAAGTGCATTTACTGCTAGGGATCTGGGGCCTCCCTAAAAAATTGGAATAAAAAGGCCCTTATCATAGGCGTACGAGATGTTATTTCTGGGGCTGAGCAGTTTTTCGCCCAATTTTTTTTACAAACTCTGTCCGAGAAATCTAGCGAACTCCCGGGGCTAAGTCCCCTGCCCCTGACTCAAATCCTATGAGTCCTTATTTCGATTTGGTCGTAGCTGAGCGTCTTACGGTCATAACCAGAACGATGACATTCGCAGCACTTTCATCAGCAATAGACTGATAAATGCCCGCCCAAACTCAGCGAATCAAGGATGCTAGGGCCGGTTAAGACCCCAAGGTCACGTCTGGTACTGCGGAGAGCGTTCAAGTATTAAAGAAATTTTCATGCAAGTAATCCTCCTTTGTGGTGTCATCACTGCTTTCTGTTCCTTGGTGTGGTACTTAGCCACGCCTCTGTGACAACATAATGACCTTTTAAGTGCCCTCATAATTCACTGAGTGCACATTAGAAAAAGCGACCAAAATCACAGTCTTAACAGATTTTGAACTTAAAATTGGACTAAAAGATAATCAATTTGAGAAGGGAAGTACATTAAAAGGGGATGACTCGTTGCAGTAGTGGTCCCAGAGCCCTTAAAACAGATGTTGGAACGTTCCATGTTCAATATAAATTGTCTCTGTAATGATAGTGTGCTTCCCCAAATAGACACATGTATAGACTACTCCGCAAAAAATATGTGCCTTGATAACACTGTTGTTTGCAACTTTAATTCAACAGATCGATGACACGGCAGGCGATCTTTGTGTCCAAATTTCATATAAAGACATACTTGTGCAATAGTTTTTATGACACCCCGATTTGGTGGGGCCATGGCCTTATTTTCCCTCTTCCCTCCCCCTTGGCGACGGAACTGCTTAGTGTGTGCGATAAAGCATGATATCCTCCATAGGCGTAGGAAGCTGTTCGAGACTGGGGGCTGAACATTGTTTCGGACCACCGTTCTGGGAAGGCGTCTAAAGGGAGAGGTACCGAGGTACCTCCCTCCCTTAGGAAAATTTTTGAATATATGAGGGTCCTTAGATGCAATTTGGTAAAACATATTAGACAAATTGTGAGGTAAATTACTGCAAGTTTTTACATTTGTTACAGAGGAAACAAATAAGGGCCCTCTTCCCTCCCCCTTGGCGACGGAACTGCCTAGTGTGTGCGATAAAGCATGTTATTCCCCATAGGCGTAGGGAGCTGTTCGAGACTGGGGGCTGAACATTTTTCGGACTGCCGTTCTGGGGGAGGCGTCTAAGGGGCAGGGGCGTCTCCCTCCCTTAGGAAAATTTTTGAATATATGAGGGTCCTTAGATGCAATTTGGTGCAACATATTGGACAAATTTTGAGGTAAATTACTGCAAATGTTTTACATTTCTTTCAGAGGAAACAAATAAGGGGTTTTCGTCCTTGGATTGAGGGGGGAAGCTTAGTTCAGCCCCACCACATTTTTGACCGGGGGCTAAAGCCCCCTTCAGTCCCCCGCTTCCTACGCCTATGTTACCCCCTAAAATTTGGTGGGGCCACTGGCTACACACCACTTGTGTTCCTGCATGTGATCGTAAACTTACGATATATTGCCCGAATAGCGTGCCATATACTTGTTCTGAAGTATACCACCATGTCGACTTCCTAAATGTGGATGTCGTCTTGGTCAATTAAATTATATCACCATGTCCACTGTCGCCGGTATTTTAATCAGATAAATACTTCTTCAGATAAATTATCTCACCATTATGACAAGCCATATGGCATTCTGAGAGCTCCGCAGGTTTAAGAACAGGTTTCAGACAATTTTGACCCTTTTATTTTTTCTTTTCCTCTTTTCTTCCTTTCTTTTTTCTTTTGTTTTCTTCTCTCTATTGTTTTCTTTCCATTTCCAGGCTTTACGAAAGGGGGAGGGGGATAACCCTCCAAAATCAGCACCGGATCTAAATTAAGGTAGCTTTATTTTAAAGTGCGTGGGCGAAAAAGGGGTGTTCGTTTCCGCACTCTCAAGAGAGGTTCGTAGTCTCTTCCGTCCCCGCGCTCTCTCCTTTTCCTAACCCTTTGTCAACATTTCCTTCCACATAATATATATCCCCTTTCTTACCTCAAGCTGATCACCTTACATTTTCAGTGCCAATTTATTACTCAACTACAAGGGCGTGGATCCATCTCCAAAGGTGGTGGAGGGGCTTTTGATCATTTGCGAATCGCCTCCCTGGGGAGGGGTCTAAGGAGGGAGTGTCCCTCCCCTTTGAAAAAAGGAAATTGAAAGGTGTCTATATGGGAAATGGTGCCATATTTGGGCGCAATTTAGCTTTTCAAATGTAGTGTCAATTCGTAATCTACATTGTATTGTTGAAAAAGTGGGGGGACGTATTCAGTGGAGATGTCCTCCCCTTCCAAAAGAGTGAGGGGGACGTGTCCCCGTCCCCCCCATGATCCACGCCCATGCTCAAACACACAGCAACACATTCTGTTTCTGTACGGCCGAGTTATAGGTGATTTTGATTTGATGAAACCCGTTCACAAGAGATTTTGAGATTTATATACAAATCTCTAGGAGGGCTACGGACCAGTAGCTGAATTGGCTCGGGTAGCCCTCGGATACATCCTTTCTTGATAGAAAAAAGACTGATTTTCGATTACCTTCGTCATAACCTCGATCAGCAAAAGAACATGACTATCCTGTTGAATACTCATAAAATTATGACATTCAGGTACGATATTCTAACTGTTTTAAAGTTGAAAAATATTGAAAAGGGTAGTCTCAGCTGTTTATTGATCCCCTGTCCCATAGCATCGATTGGGTAGAACCTCTTCTTTACTACCCCTCGGAGCTGTTTGCTCAGCGGCCCTTCTTAAAGGCTTCCCAAACACCAACTAAACAAGGAATATGCCGTACAGCCTGCTATGTAGCCAACTTATCCACGCGTACTTCTGGAGCCTGCCTGCGTACCAGTATATGGTCTCTCACTAAACGTGTTTAAGATCCAGTTGTTCTTAAAAGTCTACAGGTGATAAGCAAATAAACCACCGTTCCGCAGGGTATTTGTCACTGTCTTCGTTCTCTCTAAATAGCTGGTCGAAGATGAAGAGCATAAGCTTCTTTTGAAATTATCCCGAAGCGAAGTCTCGGATGAAACCTTTTTTAACGAGTTCTTACGCTTCACCTGTACTGCATGCTTATTGTTTTGTGGATCTGTAGTGGAAACACCTTTTGTTAGGCTGGGGCCTAACAAAAGGGGGCTGTGTGAATATTCAAGACTGCACATAGCTGAGATGAACTTGGGCATTGTTATCAATGCAGATCCTCAAAACGTCTTTTGTTTAAATTCACGTGGTTCTAAGGGCGGGTAACGCCGAAGAGGTAGATCGCAACTGTGTGCAAGTAAGACCTGCGTCATCCTTTAACCTTGCATTGACTTCCATTGACTTGAGAAGTTTTTCGAAGGAAAGAAGTTATTCTGAAGACACGAAAGGAGCGAGAAATTTCCTATAAGCTAATCAACTTTTAGCAAGGAATCCTTATCCTTTGGTTTTCACCGTTGGACTCATTTTACTTCATCATGGGACTGCTATTTTCCTGGTGTAGTCAGTACAGTACTGGTAATCATCACGCTGAGACGCTATGTGAAGGAAGAAGGAAGGCTGGCACTTGTCCAAGATAGCCGTTTTTCTCTTGCACACTCGAATAATATAAATTCCCTTTATTGGGCCGACGTTTTACTTCCCGTTTTGTCCAGAATATAACCCGAAAGAGACGGTGACGTTTGACGGTTCATCTTCTCATGAAGTTTCGAGGTAAATGTCGGTAAGTTTCGAAATTTTATTCAATAGTGCACAATGACATGGGTATTTAAATTTTCTCTCTAAATTGAACAAGTCTACAACTTTGTGATGGAAAATTTATTTAGATGCTAACTGATATGCTCTTTAGTGTTTTCACAGCCAGCCATATGCCCGAATATTGTGTTGTGTGATGGAAAACATTAGGTTTAGAAACCAAAGTTTAGAAAGGCAACATATAGGGTACACACTTTTTCTCACCCAAACATAGCATATTTAGCAACTTAGGACGCAAGAGTGTGGCAGTGTACTCTTAATATGCCGTTTAGAACAATTCATTGTAAAAGATCACCTTTAGCAGAAGAGCATAATTTTTGTTGTTAGCCTATTTGTGAGTGTGAGGCAGTCCCCCTCACCATAACCTGTGGAGGGGAAGGAATATTTTTCACCTCACAATATTTTGTCTACATCAGTAATGTTTGCTGACAGTTGTGTGAAAACAGTTTGCAATAACTGAAATTTCTTGCCAGGTTTCTTGCGCACCAATTTGCCTGTACTTGCTTCATGATAACCAGACATTTCTAAACTCATGAACAAATATATGCGTCCAACGTATCTTTTCACAGAACTATAGGACCCCCAAGGTTCCCCACTTTCACTTCTCGAATGTAGTCCTGCCATATTTCCTATGAAAATATTCCTTTAAATTTTGTGATAAAAGTATCCCTACATCCTTTAATCCCTACTGTTTTTCTAGTTTGTTTAAGCTTAAACATTTTTTTTATTGTTTTTTTACCTGAATGCGAAATAACTGTGATTAGATCCTCGGGACTTTAATGGTATTTGAAGTGGTAAATGTTTAATGTTATTCCTGAATTCTTCTAGACTTCTTGGATTCCTGCGAGTATTTTACAATGTTCATTGCTAAGCATCTTCTTTCTTGCTTGAAAGCATGACTAGAAGAAACCATTGGCGTATGAGGTGGGATGGGGGACTGTACCCTCAAAATTTTTGGACAACCAAAATTTAGACAATCTTAGAAAGTTGGGCAAAATTTGGTCTAAAAAGGCAAAGACATAAATGGTGCTAAAAAATCTTGTGCTCCCAAATCCAATTAGTGTCATACGCTTATGGAGGAAACCTCAAACTTTCAGTGACCAACATGGCCTTTCTAACGTGCCAAATGTTGAAGGTATGCCATTGATCTCCACCAAATTATTAGATGGGGCTATGTCTGTCACTCAGAAATATCAGCAGATGTTATGGTACAGTAGTTGACCACATAGTGGTTAAAGGGGGGGGGGACCGGGTCAGATTATTAGAGGAGTTATTTTCCCCCATCCAACAGTGTAGGAAGCGGGGAGAGAGCTAAATCCCCCAGTCAAAAATTGTGGAAGGAAGCTTCCGCCCCCTCAATTCAAGAAACGAAAACCCCTTATTTGATCCCCCCTAAAAAATTTCAAAATTTTGCAGTAGTTTTTATAAAATTTACCCAATATGTTGCACCAAACTGCATCTAAGGAACCTCAAATATTCAAAAAGTTTCCAAAGGGTGTTCCCCTCTACTTAGACCCCTCCCCAGGACGGCAGTCCAAAGCAACGTTCACCCCCAGTCGAGAACAGCTCCCTACGCCTATGCCACCATCCCCGTATTATTGCCACCCCTGGACCTGAGATTACTCTTCAAGTCACTTTAATATCTACTTCCCAAAACGTCAGTCTCTTAGGCAGTTTATATCTTAAAACATTGTTATGTGATGGGTTTGTAAGTGATACTTTGACATACACTTAATATCGGCCCCAAAAGCACAAAACAGGTGTTAACAATTCTCCAGTGCAGTGTTAATGACAAGGTTTTCAATGTTGATTTTTTATTTGATATTTTCTTTCTCACCTGAGCACTAGAGATAGGTTAGGTTAGGTTAGATGAGGTTTAACGTCCCAGTTTCCAACCAATTGGTTCAAGTCGAGACGACCAAGGCTTGTTTTCCCAACTCCATTGTTTATGCTGAGCACCAAGCACAAAGGCAGTAGGTTCCATTTCTTAAAGTCTTTGGTAAGACACGGCCAGGATTTGAACCTTAGACCTTCCGGCTGCAAGTCGGATGCTCTAACCACTTGACACTAGAGATAGGATAGGTAGACTCTAAGGGAAAGGGTCGTTACCCTTGTTAATGCAAAGTGGCTCAATCGATAAATAATAATGCTGCTTTACAAGTTAAAACTTTCGCAGTTGAACTTATTGTTTAGTGATAGGTTGATAACCTATTTCATGGATGGGCCCCAGGGCTGAGGGGTGTTTTGGCTCTTTGTGAAGGGACAGGTGTGACGCGAAAGGGTTTTTGAATGAATTAACATTTTTAATATAACTGTCTGTCACAATTCCTTCTCCCCCAACCAAATTTGATATCATCTTAAACTTTATTGTTGACAAACTGTCCAAGTTCTGAAGTCAAACAAACTTAGCTACAGTCATATAAAATATAATTGTGACTTACTTTTGTCAAAGCAGTGTCTAATGTTTAAATTATTTCAACTAACTTGTAGTGATAGTGCATCGTAAAAGAACTTGAAATGGTAGGAGGTACCCAATAACTACAGGGGTGGTTCCTAAGCGGCTACCCTCGTAACTCCCTTTATTTGAGGAAAATCTCGTGATTGCCAGGGAAGAGAGTCCTTTGTTCTTCCCTTAATATCAAAAGACAAATTGTAAGCATGAGAGGACTGCCTGAGGTTCTTATTACGAATCCACCTTTTGTCAGATTAATTGTACAGAACATCATCATACTATCTAAAAAAAAAAACCACACAATTTTTAACACGGGACTCGAAATGCATGCAATGTTCGCAGTAAATGCATTACAATTGGTAGGGCGGTACACAGAATATATATAGATCTTTGTTATAGATCTTTGTTACACCTACAACCCTGCAGTCTCATTTCGTATCTCTCTTGTACTTCTTAAACGAACCCGCTGTCCAAGGTAACGATATGATATACTGAGGAAAAGAAAGTGCATATTTTATGGCTATGGTATCACTCATTGCCATCCCGGGAACGAAAAAAAGCTTTGTTTTCTCCTGTTTGCCTCCAAAAAAGAAACAAACCTTATTAAGACAATCGCAGGATAATTTAAGCAAACTACCAAAACTATATCACAATATCATTTTGAACTATTTTTTTATTGAAAAACAGTATTTTTTAGATTTTACTCTGTTTGCCCTCACCACCCTTCCTTAACCTCCTCTTCAGCCGTTTTATTTCATTTAACTTTCATTCCATAGATTGTCGATAGATTATATAAATTTGATAGATTGGTGATAAATGTTGGGAATAGAATGTTTATAGCAATTGCCACATAGCGCCGTCAGTCAAAGCATCCTAGGTTATGAACGTCTGTAAGTGTTTGATGCCAAAGTTACCTTAAACAGCCATGCTAAATGATAGGGCATTGAAAATGGGATTAGGATGCAAGGATATACTGACTAATTCCAAGTGGGATGTCTTTATATTCCCTATAAATTCAAAGCTTTCAATCTGGATCGATAGGATCCAGACTGACAAAAGACGACAAATATAAGAAGAAAGGGCTTTTCCAGTGACAAAATATTACAATATCGATGTTTCTCCTTTATTGGTGTACATAAATTTGTAATAGCACGGACCATTACTGGGATACAAATTTTATTTATTTCAAGGAGTGTTTTTGTATTATGTCAAAACTGATTGAACAAAACAATTGTACTTAAATGATACATGATGACAGTTTTAATGATAAATAAAGACATTCTTAAGCTCAATTTAAGGTGAAAACTTTTCAATACTTCAAGTTTTCAGTACGTTTTAATTCTTGGAAAAAAAGACGAATTTTAGATGAAATCTGTTGGTATTACTTTCTGTAACTTTGCTTCGAATGGAATTTATTGAACATGAATTTTTCCAGTGGTGAATAAGATAACAGCGTCAAGTTTGAAAGGTATGTGACAAAATCCATCTGAAACGTTCTCGTCTAAAAAAAGGATCTCTCAGACAAATGGACTCATGTTTCTAGCACACTTAACGTGAACGAAACATTATTTAGCTTGCTTAGGGGTCTAATATTTCCTATTAATTTTGGCTTTTCCAGATTTTGAAGGACATTACTGAACAAAGCCAGCAAATGTGAACCTTAGAGAGTGGCACTCAACATCTGTGAATGAGGGTAATGATGGACCATATTCAAAAAGACTACAACAATTCAGAATAATATTTCACTTGGTCTTCGTAAGTGAACAGCCAGGGCTGATACAAGAATCTCAGAAGTCCTTCAATTGACTGTGAGACCTCGGGAAATGAAAAGGGAGTGTGTATGGGCCTAAATATTATTGTCAACTCTATGATATAAAAGGTAGAAAATTCAAAAGTAGGTAGCTCGGCAACTTTTCTAATGATGTAACATTCCCAACTGTTGTAATGTATAATGTTCTGGGAAGAAAAGCTATTGCCAGAGTTTATTGGTAAAAGCAATTTTCTGTCTGGGCTTTACTGTTGCAATTAAAATGCAACATGACGACCCCCTCCCCCCGTCCCAAATATTTTTTTGAAGCAACACCTCGTTGGCACACCACATTTTTTCGGCACGCAATTATTTCAATGCATTAAGCTAGTTATAGTTATTTGGGCATCCTACATGCAGGGCTACATTCTTCTAGGTTTTTGAAACAACCACTAAGTCAAGTCATGGGATCTCCCTAATCATTACTGCTCCTTACTTATTCGCGCCCCATATCTGATGACCGTTTCTGATAGACAAAATTGATCTGATGAAATTATTTGAAATTTTTGCAAAAGTAAATAATAACTACAACCTCCACTATCCATAAAGGTCGGTAAACATGAGGGGTTGTTCGGTCACCCGTCATAAGAACGAAATTACGAAACTTTGGAGAGAAATTTGAAAGATTTGAAAATTCTTTTCGACCTCTCTATTGAAAAAGTCTGGATAAAATATTTACCTAAAAGGTGATAAATAATGAAAGCCAATAGCAGTTCTTGCATGATAAAGCTGTATCACGTCAATTTTTCTCTCCTTAACAGGTGCTAAATGCTGCGATGAATATGGCTCTCTGGCAACAGTACTATCCAAGATCCAAACCCGGCAAACGTGAGAACATATGTCCCTTACCGGAGACACCTGGCAGCTGACGAAGATGTCTTAATATGTGATGCTAATTAAATGGTGAGATTTCATAATATTGATATGGATTGTTGGTAAATATTGCAAACTTGTTATAAACAGCTTGTTAAGTAAGCAAGACAGGACAGGAGCCAGACGAGGTTCTGTAGGAGGTGGGCGAGCAGCTTTCAGTAAGTTAAATATTTTTAAGGGGCGGGGCAAGACATTAAAACGTATAAAGGAAATGATAATGAAAATTGTCTGGGGGGATATTTTTATGAGGGCTGAGCCCCCTTTTCCTCCCCATTGGCTAAGAGCTTGTAAAGCACTGATTCAAAACACACCCTAACCAGGGAGGACGAAATACCATAAACTATGTTAGCGTCTGACTGATATCAAAGTTGGCATCCCTTGCCACTTGTCTGTCTATGTTGTAAGATAGATACATTTTTACTCCAAAAGCCTATTTTTTGAAACAATAACTTTAGTTACATTTGCTAATGACGTCTCATGTAAGTGCCCATCTTAGCCTGCACTATGCCTCCCCTCCACCATTCTTGACCATCATGCTACGTTCCTGGAATATCTTGAACTAGGAGGAAAATGTTAGGAGGTAACACTTGAAAATTTGATTTATGCAATCTTATTTATACTGACTGTCAGCTTGAGGAAAAATGTGTTCACGAAGGATCTTGAGACACACGAGCATTTAGCCCAGCTGTCTTAAGGCCGGTCCACACGATCATACATTTGTCCACGGTCATTTTCATCCAAGTGTATAACATTGCTTACAGATTCCCACTTGGTAATTTTCACTTTGGTTGTTGCGAAAAAGCAAAATTCAAAGGACTTTTTGGTTAAATTCGAACAATATGCTGACTTAGCTTTAAAATGTAATGATTAGTTTTTGCATTGTCAGAGAATGAGAATAAATAGTTTTAGTTTCTGGCTAAAGCATGCAGATTAGGTAGGTTTGATTTAAATTTCATTGGATAAAGCGTCCCATATTTTCTCCAAACTGTGGAACTTAAACGCTGGAAGTAAAATGAATGAAGATAAATTTGAAAGTTAACCCTCACTGTGACTTTCTCTGACATTAAAAATATAAATCAAATTCTTGGAGACCATCAAAACGAAAGCACCTTTTGCTTGCTGCTTGTAAAATGCTTTCAGTTACAATAAATCTTCTTCACTTAATGAATTGTCTCCTTTAAAAGCTATTAGGTGGTCTGAATTTGTTCCATATATTAGCTAAATTTAAGAAGTCTCCCCTAGTTTCCTTTATACTCTAAAAACATCCTGGTTAAATTTAACCAGCATCGGGGTTAATAGTTTTCCATAAATTTCCTGGTTAAAACAACGGTGAAATTCGGGTCAAAATTAACATTTTCCTTGTTAAATTAACGACTGGTTAGAAATCCTGATAAGAATTTAAATTTTCCTGTTTAATTTAACCAAGATTTCTTTTTTACTTTTAACCAGGAAATGTATGGAAAATTGTTGACCCCATCCTGGTTAAATTAAGCAGGATTTAACCAGGCTGTATTTAGAGTATAAACGGGCAGATCCAGAAATTAACCCCCACCCGGGAACTAATTTCTTGAGGGTTCCCTCTCGTAAAAATTATTCAGAGGGTGAAATATACTAAGTTGCAGAAGGGCAATAGTAATATTTTTTCTCAAAAATTTCCTTTTTCTCTTAATTGTCTACGTGCCTAATCACAGGTTCCAGAAATGGCATTTCCCAAGCCTTGAGAGTTGCGTCTAAATTTCATTTTGAGATCAAAACTAATACTTAAACATAAAACATTAGCAATAAAAAAAGATTCTGAAGATCACAATGCAGGGAGAAAACAGTATTTTATAAGCTCTACCTTATTTATGAAATTATGATGTAAACTTTAAGGTAAGGTGATGGAGTATGCGCTAAGCAAAGCCACAAAAACCGCTATTTCTTCAAAAATCATTTTAAAATTAAGGAGATCTCATGACTAGTTTGGAGCTAAGAGTTTTAAGGAATTGCAATAATAGATGTCTGAATAGTCTAGTAGGATTATGTCACTAATCATTCTTCCCTCCCATTTCTCATTTGAACTCCTTACCTGATGACCATTACTGATAGGAAATGAATTATTTTGACGAAATTATTCGAAGCTTTTCAAATAATCATCCATCATCCATAAAGGTACAGAAAGGAAGGTTCATTTAATTTTTTTTATTATGAGAACAAAAGTTTTAAACTTTGAGAAAAATACGAAAGATGTGAGAATTTCTCGTAACACCTTTTCTTTTCGGTATGAGCCATTCTGAACGTAAGCTCCGATAATCCAAAAGTATCCTTTCCTGAGACATCTTGTTTCAAGCCCATTTAAAAATCCTGGACACAATATTTGGGTTACAGGTGATAAATAATGAAATCCAATAGCATGATAGCTTAATCTTGCATGGTTAACCTGTATCACATCAATGTTCTTGTTTTTTGCAGGTGCTGTAAATGCTGCAATAAATATGGCTGTTTGGCAACAATAGACGGGTTGGGAAATTCGGTACTTCCGGTCGGGTCACAAGGTCAAGTGTACCATGACAACGGGCAACGTGTGTAGCTCTGCGTGCTCAGCATGCAACACCCGCGCTGGGACACTGTAAGCGTGGTACACTTCACCTTTGACCCATTCCCATATTGCATTGCGTGGAAACATTTCCCAACTCGTCCATTCTATCCAAGATCCGACATATACAACACCATCGTAAGAACATAGTTCCCTTCCCGATGACATCTGGCAGCTGACAAAGATGGCTCAATATGTGGTGGTGGTAAAATGGTGAGATTTTCATAACTTTGATGTGAAGTGTCGGTAAATATGACACATTTTACTCAACATGTGCAAGCTCACTAAAATAACTGGTTACATAGGCAGGACAGGCCCGGAGCCACACGGGATACTAAAGAGGAAGGGGAGGTCGAGCCAGCTTTCAGTGGGCGAAATATTTTTCAGAGGAATGGGGAGATATTAAGACGTTTGAAGGCAACAGTAATGAAACTTATCAGACGGCGAAAACTTTTTAAACGGGCAAAGCCTGCGTTCCCCCTTTCTAGCCTTTTAGCTACGGGCTTCAAAAACAGTGATTCAAACCTCACCCTAACCAGGGAGGATTGAAATTACATAAAACTACGTACCCATTTGACTGATGTGAAAATTGACATGCCATTTCTCTGTCAATGTTTCAATTATGGGCACATTTTTATTCTCAGCACCTATATTTTGAAACGATCATTTTAGTTCATTTGCTGATGTTGTTTCTATGTAGGTGCACATCTTAACATGCACTGTACCCTTTCCCTCACCCATTTTGATTATCAGGCTACGTTCCTGGAATATCTTGTACAATAGAAGGAAGATGTTACGAGATATTTCCGCAAATCTTGTAAATACATATTCCATAAGACCGACCTTTAGCTTGAGACGAAAATCTGGTCTGAATAATCTTGATATATACGGGCGTTGGGTCTACCGTTCTAAAGGACTGTTCACACGATCGTAGATGTGTCCATGTGTCCATGAATATTTCATGCAGATGCTCCTATTGCTGACAGATTCCCACTTGGGAATTTTCACTTCTGTTGTTGCGAAAACAGATATTTCATATAGGATTTTTTTGGGGGTGCGATTATTACCTTAAAGGTTGTGTGACATTCCACCAAAAAGAGCTGTTTCACTTGTCACTTAAAGAATTTGGTCCTCCAATTAAAGATCAGTTGGAATTATTTCAATATCTTTTACCGTTCTCAAAATATACGTCTTCAAAGTTTGATGGTTTCTGAAGAAACTAATTGCCTATGCATATTTAGCTCATGTTTATTCATGATACAAGTGTGATATAGAAATTTCCCTGTAAAATGGTCAATATTTGATGGATTTTAATGGAAATTGCGGCTATTTTTGGATTTTTAATGCTTTTTACATCAAATATCCAACTATGTTATTTTCATGTCACACGACCCTTAACGCAAATTTCAGACTGGTATGATTAGTTTTTTGCATTGTCGAAGTATTAGAATGAATAAAGTTTTAGTTTCTGGTTAAAGCATGCACATTAGATTGCATTTCTGTAGTGTTTATTTCATTTAAATTTCATTAGAAAAAGTGCCCTCAACATTTTCCCCAAATTCCCAAAATGTGGACTTAAAATGGTGGAATGAAAATAAAGGATAGCTTGCCCTCATTGTAAACCTCTTTGTACAAATATAAATCGAATCCTTGGAGACCATTGGAAACCAAAGCGCACTTTGTTCGCCGCTTGCAAAATTTTCAGTTACATTGCATCTTCATCATTAAATGACGTGTCACCTTTAAAAGCAATAAGCCGGTCTTTATACCTTTTGACACATCAGCTAAATCTAAGAAGTCTCCTCTTGTTTCCCTGACAGGTATCTCTGGTGGTGTTTCAAAACCAGATTCTTTAAAAATTAAAGGTAAGAATGAACTTCTTCTTTATGAGTGTAGTAAGTCAGTCACATGATATTGTCACATGATTGAAAAAAAGGACTTTAGGATACCAGAGTATGCTGACTTATTCAATTCAAATTCAAAATTGATTTATTTATAAAGCGTTTAATCTGTAAAACATACATTCTAGAACGCTGTACCAAAACTGCAAAAGGCACAATTAAGAATAAAAAAAGGAACAGCAGGTAAAGTGAAACAATTAGTGAGATTGCTTAAAAATTTAGTAAAAAGACAAGTTTCCAGATTTTGTTTGAAAACAACACGGCTGCGCTGAGAACGAAGCTGTAGTGGCAGTTGGTTCCAAAGCCGAAGAGCATATACGGGGAAGGCTCTACCACCAAAAGCTGAACATTTAAAGCTGAAGGTGAATAGTTTGAGATCGTTATAAGATGTTATGTGATAACGCACATTGGTCGGTACTTTAATCATTCCTCTAAGGTACTTAGGGGCCATTTTATTCAGAATTTTAAAAGCAGTCAAAAGCACTTTAAAATAAATACGGATGTCCACTCACCGGCAATCAATGTAGCTGAATGAGAACCGGAGTAATATGCTTAAATTTCTTAAGGCACAGAACAACTCTGGCAGCGGAATTATGAAAAAGTTGTAATTTTTTAAATTAATTAGGATGAGGATGGGGACCATACAAAAGGTTATTATACTATTCGGTCTGCCTGGTAATAAAAGCCCGGACGAGAGAACATACATCATCATGAGTAAGATATTTACGAATATGAGCAATATTATGAAGATCAAAATGCAAACCTTAGTAACATGATGATCCATAGAGAGATTCTCATCAATGATAAAACCTAAACTGCGCACAGTCGAGCTGGGGGCAGTGAGTTCATCACCAACATTTAAACACTGAGTAATGACTTTTTGTAATATTTGCTTTCTGCCCGGGACCTGCATCAGGTTTGAAATTTATGTACAGCTGATGATCATCTGCTTAGCCCTGAGCGTTGGGTAAATGGCGCTCAATGATCTTAATGTACGGGTGCGGCATAGATCGTGAAGAAGATGGGTTCTATTAGTACGACCCTTGTGGAAAACCAAATTTAAGATGAAATGCCAACCCTGAAGTTGGATGTAAACCATCTAAGAGCAGTTGACGATACCCCAACCTGCAATTTAGGAATTTTTAGTAAATATACTATGGTCTAAAGTGTCTAACGTAGCACTAAGATCTAAAAGGGGAGTAAAATTCTACTCATCAAAGCCAAGAAGAATATCAGACTGTTTTCTGTACTGAAACTGTCTGTAAGCAGACTGATTGACAGGAAGCACGTTGTTAATAGCCATATGAGAGGACAGCTGCTTCACGACAGCTCTTAGTCCTAGCTTAGAAAAAATATTAAATTACTCACAGGACGGTAATTACTAAAAACAATTTCAGCTTCTGTTTTCTTCAAAATAGGTGTAACAATTGCATTCTTCCATAGATGTGGAAAGTCTTTAGCCTTTCTTTAGCCAATTGGGATGACCGTACATTCACTTTAAATTCAAAGCTTACAGTCTGGCTAAGGACGACAAAATATAAGACAGGGTTATGCCAGTGACAAAATATTAAATAGTATGGAGCGTTACTGAGATACCAATTTTTAAACATAAATTTATTTTCAATGAGCTCTTTCACATGATGGGAAATTTGTGATGTCACACAGCCATAATGATTAAACAAAATAATTGTATTTTTATGATACATGGGGACATTTTTAAAGATATGGGAAGATATTTTTAATGTGAAGACTTTTTACAGCTCAATTCACGATGTAAACTCCAATTTTTTGATACTTTTCAATTTTTATGAAAAACAACTAAATTTAGATGCAAACCTGTTGGTATTATATTCTGTAACTTTGCATCGACTGGAATTTATCAGGCAGTAATGCTTCCAGTGGTGAATAAGATAACAGCGTCAAGTTTGCAGGGTATGTTACAAAAATCCTTTACAATGGAACGTTCTAAGAAAATGTAAGAGGATCCCGACTCATGTGTCTAACATAGTTAGCATGGGCTAAACATTGTTTAGCTTAAGGGTCTAATATTTGTATTTTCTCTGTTTTTAGTTATCATTATTACCTATTTCTATTTCTTTTGGATTTTTTCAGATTTTAAAGGAATTCATTACTGAACGAAACCAGCGAATGGAAACCTTCGAGACCGCCCCCTTACATTTGTGAATAAGAGTTATGATGGACCAAATCCGAAGAGATTACACTTAACCGATTCAGAATTTCATTCGGGCAACGTTTGTGAACAGTTAGAAGCTGATACAAGAAACCCAGTAGTCGCCGCTGCCATTGCGACCTCGGCAAAAGAAAAGGGAGTAAATACGTTTGAGGCACAGAAAAATTATCAACTTTAAAAGTACCTTGTAGAATATTAGGAAATTCAAAATTAGGTAGTTCGGTTACTTAACTTTCAAGAAATATGTTCCTCCTAGAAAGAACTTCACTGTTCTGTAGCTCATGATTAATATATTCACCCAAACTGTCAACTTTTTAAATAAAACATTTCTTAGGTCTTTGTAATGAACAATATTCTGGGAAGAAAATCTATTGCCAGAGTAAATTGATAGGACTGAATGAGACTTATAAAAGCAATTTAATGTCTGGGCTATATTGATGCAATTAAAATGCAATATTCCCCTATAAAATACCACTTTTACAGTACCTTTCTCGCAAATATATCTTTTTGAAATTCATTTGATTTCCAATGTATCATTCAGCTATTTAAATTTATTTTAGCATCCTCCATGCAGGGCTGTATTTCTGCAGCTTTTTTGAAGCAATCACTTAGTCCAGTCATGGGATCTACCTAATCATTACTTCCTCCCCTTTTTCATTCGGGCTCCATGCCAGATGATAGGAGACGAAATTATTCTGACGAAACTATTAAATTTTTTAATTTCAAAAGTTGATAACCTACAGCCTTCACCATCAATAACGGTCAGGAAACAACGAAGGGGTAACTCAGCAATATGAGAAAGACAATCTAAAATTGGAGAGAAATAAGACTTAATTTATGGTAAAACATTTTTCCAAAACTCTTTTCGGTACGAGCCATTCTGAACGTAAAATCCCATAACCCTGAAGATACCCTCTGATGAGACCCTCGCCCAACGCCCGTCCAGTTGTCCCCTCTATTTATGTGTGTAAAATATAATAAATAATTAATGAAAGCCAGTAGCAGTTCTTGTATGGTTAAGCTGTCCTACACCAATGTTTCTATCTCTTGCAGGTGCTAAATGCTGCGATGAATATGGCTGTCTGGCAACAGTTCTATCCAAGATCCAACATAAACAACACAAACATGAGACAATATATCCCTTACCGGTGACACCTGGCAGCTGACGAAGATGACCAAACTTGTGGTGGTGATAAAATGGTGAGATTTTCGTAATTTGGATGAGGAGTGCCACTAAATTTTGCAAAGTTTGCTCAGTCTCTGCAAGAGCAGGACAGGCTGGGAGTCAGACGAGGTACTGAAATGGTAGGGGAAGGACGAGACCGCTTTCAGTGAGCGAAATGTTTTGAGGGGGCGAGATATGAAATGTTTGAAGGCAATGGTAATGGAATTGTCTGCGGGAGAAAATTTTAAGCAGGCTCTGCCCTCGTTCTACCCCCATTGACTGCAGGCTTGAAAATAGGTATTTAAACCCCACCCTAAACAGGCAGGATGAATATTACATGGAACTATTTTCATGTTTGACTGATATCTGCCAGTGTTGAAACATGAGCATATGTTAACTCCCAACACCTATTTTTGAAACAATCAGTTTAGTTACATTTGCTAATGATGTGTTTATTAAGTGCCTATTTTAGCAGTAGACCTATGTAAGGGGTAGATCGAGGATTTAACCCCTTAAAAGGGGGGCTAATTCCGTAACCCCCTTCCCGGGTATAACAAATTATTCAGGGGATGTGATATACTAAGTTGTAGTAGGGCGATAGTAATATTGTTCTTAAAAATATTCTAACGGGAGAAATATTTCCAAGGGACACTACGGGACTCACAGGTTCCAGAAATGGCACTTCCCAAGCCTTAAATGTTGCGTCGACATTTCATTTTGAGAATCTCATGTTTTCGAAACATACTTAAAAATAAAAAAAAAAAAATCATCCCAAAGATCACATTGCCGGGCCCGGGAGAAAGCCTTTCTTATGAAATTATTACGTTAGAATTATGGTAATTTGATCTGTGGATCTGATTTGATCCAAGGAAAGCCACGAAAAGGAGTAGTAAAAGATGTTTGAATAGTCTTCCATCGATAAACGAGAAAGTGAAATTGTAAATGTAATGAAGTTTGAGGTTAAAACCTTTTTTCGTTCGGTACAAGTTTTGTAAACTTAAACTTTCTGCAATTAAACGAGAACACATCAAAAGATTGAAGGAGAAAGGGTTCCACCTGTCGGGCAGGATAGAAGAGAGAGAGAAAACGCATCTGCTCACCAAATTGTTTCTGATACAGCAAATCCATATTACTTACCCTATTAACTAATAGATTGATCAATGTAGACTCAGAGTCAAGCAATTTATTTACAATTTGTGAAAAAATGTATTGTTACTTATACTTCGTTTTGAAATTCAGTCATGATTCCAAAATTGGGCCTGTTTTTCAAAATTTCCTAGCATGAAGTAATATAACAATTTTAGGTGTCATGAAAAGGGATGGGGACTTCCCGAGCACCATTTGCTCGGGGAGTCAACCTCGTGAAGACAAATTCACCCTCTTGTCTACAAACAGTCAGTTATCCGTATCGCTTGTCAGTTTAGTTAAATGCCTTCACACGGCAAGTTTGCTGGAATTGTACTGAGGATGTAAATGAGAAAATGATTTTATCAGATCTATCAAACGATTTTTTAGGACTCCAAAAGCGTTCTTGTGGGTTAAGGCCCTTAAAAGTGTACACACTTCCACTATCTGAATAGTTGCTTGCATATTAATTAGCATATTTTGCATATTCAACGAGCAAATTTGGAAAGATTTTTTTCTCAACAAACAAAGCAACAAGCTACAAGCATGATCAATGGCTGAAATTAAAGCTTGCAAAGAGCTCTAGGGAGTGACAATGCTAGGTTTTCGTAGCATCACCAGTGCAGAAAAGAACTGAATAATAAGTAAAAATATTTAAAAAAGCAAAAAACAAAAAAAAAACAAAAACCAACAGTGGCAAAAATAAATGTGTCACTGCCTATCTAAACAAGCCATGCCTGCCCTACCGAATAAATACAAACAAAATGATCCTGATACTTCAAATGTACAATTTTGTTATCAAAGCAATAGTATGCTTTTGATAGAAAACTTAAGGAAACTTTTTCCTTCTGAAATAGGTAGCCAAAACTGGCCAAAATCATTTTTTTGAGTAGATTCTCCCCACATTTAAGGAAGCACCGAATTTCTTTCATTCGATATACCACATATTTATGGCATGACATGGCTCACTGTACCCCATGGTACGTATTTCATTTGATTCACATAAGATTTGTTTTCCGTTCAGCTGGATCCGCTCTTGGTTGTGCATCATAGCTACAGTCCTGAAAGACCTATAACTCACATATTCAGCGGTATAGAGAGAATTGTGACAGCTTATGGTAAATTCGACACTTTTAAATTATGATGACCCAATGTGTACTGCTAATATTTAGTAAACTTATAGCATTTTCAGTCTCGTGTGACGGATGGTACTGTTTGTTGAATACCTCTCCCCTCCGAAGCTGATATTATACCCCCATCCAAGCTGATATTCACCAAAAACATTCCTTTTTGTAGTGAAAAGTTCCAGTTCACCCCCTCCTCCACTCACCAGTAAGGTTGTGGAAGAATCCCTTTAAATCGCACCTTTGGAAATTTATCAATTAAAGAGGTCTAAAACTTTTGGGTCCAAGTACCTATTTTGCAGTCCATTGCTGCTCACAACCTTAGAGGCAGTTTTGCAATGAGGCCTATTCATGGACAGCTTTGAAATTTCAATTAATTACAAAACGCGTAGACAGCATCTAATATTTGTATGCAACCTTTGCTTTGCAAGAGAAATAAGCAATTTTGCAAAAAAGTGTTTTAATGTGACCAAGCAACTTTAAAATAGCATTTTTCGATTCATGTGGTGCATGGTCAAGCTGTATCACGTGTTTTTCTCCTCCGTTACAGATGTTTTCTGTCTGTGGATTGATGGAATGATTATGTTTGAAGAAAAGGTTTACTGACCACTCGACGAAGACGGAGAAACTTTGAATGATGACAAAGTATTTTGATTGACCATGATGTTAGGTGTGATATTTCCTCTTCCACAGGATTTGTAGATTGTAGAAGACTTCGTCGATCAGCGGGTTAATTATTTACAGGAGTATGGGTCCCACTCACACCCTGATAAGATGAAAAGGTGTTGATGGTTAGGAGTGGAAAGCAAATCTTTTAGGTACGACAAATCTTGTCCTAGGCAGTACAAAACCTCTTCACTGAGTTTACCTCTAGCCACTCTTTAGTTAAAAGAACCAGGGAGGTGTTAGGAAGGAGCTCCAACGTTCTGTATAAAATCTTTGAAGCAATATGTTCGTTTCCGACGGTTACCTTGCCTTTCTTCTCAAAATTTTTATCTCAATACGTAGATCAACTAGGATCAGTGATGCTTTGTCAAAATGACAACGAGAAAATACACCTCTTACGTTGAATTCGTTAATTTTTCGGTGCCAGTCGTCATGCAAAAATGTGAAATTTTAACCTGTCGTCCTTATTCGTCACACCAAATATTATTTCATTTAAAGTCAGCTAAGAATTTCTGAACAACTTACTTATCGAATATATTTCCAAATGATGGGAAAATTGGCCAAAAATTAAGAGAAATGTACAGGCTTGAACAATGTTTCCAGCAGATGACGTATAAAAATCGGGTGACACAATTGAAGTACATTATTTAAACGTTTGTTGCCAGTCATTTTACTGAAAATCCTGATTGCATTTTGTTCACTGGCGGAAACAAACCTTACTTCAAAGCATGTATAGACAATGGCCTTTGTCTCGGGATAACTTGGAAAAAAAAGGGTAAATCACAGTTAAAAGGGTTTAGTCAACGAGACCTGTCAATCAAATAGCAGTGCCTGAAAAGGGTTAAATCATTTTAAAGTATATATTGTCTGAAAGATTTGGCTGTTGTATCTCCTTCCTAACAACTCCCTGAAAGAACAAAATTCACCTATTTGATGGGACCTTCTGGAAAAAGAACACCTGCAACCAGCGTGAAGATAAATTTGGCTCTTTTTCACTTTCCCCTCCCTCCCTACCCTTTGTATTCGTGTAGATCGTATAATTAGGGGCTTTACAAGTCCAATGTTTTGTTATATCTCGAGGAATTATTGTACACTTTGTTGATTGTAAGTTGGAGAAAACTCGCAAGTCGTTAAACATCAATAAAGGAAAACGCCCTTTATGCCCCCAACCTTGTAACACCCCTCACTTGCCACGAAAAGTAGACTTGCTGTGTTCATGAATAATTGGAAGAGTGGTTAACTTGCTAGTTACGAAAGTCAATAGATTTAACTTCTTTCCCCACACCTTCCCTTCCCCTAAATAACTTTCCTGAGTGTACTTAACATGAGAAGGATTATATACGGGAGGCAAGACAAACGGAAGTGCAGCGAAACACAGGTAAGTGCAAACAAGGATGTGATATTAAAAAGGAAGTACTGCGTTTGTGATACAATTTGTGCATTAAAATGTACAAATCTGTTGCATTTTGTACACATTTCATAACGCACACATATACCTTGTATCATAGTCGCTAAAACTCTGCAAAACTGTCCTTTAGATACTGAACTTTTGAGATACCTGTCTTGTTTCATGAGCAATTGCTTTACTTCTTCAAATGATGTATGACTTTTGTAAGGGGCGATATTTTTGTTCGAAATTTGATAGACTAAATTGTTTAGCAAAGGTAAAAGTGGCTTCCTTCCTGTGTCATATTACGCAGTACTTCCCTTCCCTTTCACAAAGGGTACCCAACTTAAAGTCAAGAACCTAAACCAGGGAGTTGTTATCTGAATGGAGATAGCTCGCCAAAACTTCGTTTGAAGTTTGCGTATTCAAGGTCAATTTCATGCTCTTTGGATTTCTATAAGAACTAAGCTGGTTTAGAAGTAAACAAAGAGATTTGTCGCCTGCTACATCATGAGTAGAGCTGTGGCAATATTTTCCATTGCCATTGCAATGCCAGTCGCCTGAAAACTAAATATATTTTCTCTCTAGTGTCGCTTGGTGTCGCGAATGAGACCACATCAGCTTGATTGTAAGTGAGATTGTGATTATAGATTTTATCTCTTGTTGATTCAGGAAACTTGAGTAAACTTCTCAGAATGAAGTAAAAGAATTAGGCTTCTGTCTCTTTAGCTCGTTTGCATATGGTCTGTGCAGATGAGGTCGGGGCATTTGTATTGATCTAGTTTTATTAAATAGTCGTTTTGAGTTCAAGAAAACCTGTCATTCATCAAAGCATTGTTAAATTTAAGCCCCTTGTTTTAAAGTGTTAGTGGAGATGAATGATGTCGCAAGCAGAAAGTTCATCAAATTGAAAGCATTAAATAAAGGGCCTAAGTTCTTGTTAGCCTTATTAACAGCTAATAGTTGGTAATCTTTTCATATTTAAATAGGTATTAAAGTTTTAGCATAAACTGGCCTTCTCGTGCTATCTCCATTCAGATAACAACTCCCTGCCTAAACTTACAAGACTATATTTTACAAAGGTTGAAACATGGAACTCTTTTGGTTGCGCAATGATTTGTAATGTCCCTTTGAAATAACACATGTTCATGGGACCTTGATATAAGGAGTCTTTTCCTTGCAAAGCGAGTTGTGAGAATGCAAGTTCAGTTGTCAACCTCTGCAGTAAATATATTTTTGTAAGTTGAAGGTACACTTTAATTATAGTTGCCGGACGATATGAGCCGGATCCGGACTGAGCCTGACATAGGTCGGACAAAACCGGATCCGGACGATATGAGCCGGAGACTTTTTCACATAGTAACTTTTGCGTCAAGGGCCTGGCAATCCCCCTGCCTCCCAAACTCCCAGCTTCCGTGAAGCTCCCCTTGGTTCAATCCTCCCTGCCTCCCTTTGTCCCTTTCCCTTGTTTCCCACACTCCTCGGGTTCCAAGGGTCCACTCCCTCCCCAGGTTTCCTGCGTCCTTCACTGCTTCACACCCATGCTGGAGAGTGGAAAGGCGGGAACCTGGGAGGGGGGGGGCAGATCGGGGAGGACCAGGTGGGCCAATCGGGGTGGGACCTTAGAGGACGAGACCCGGAGGGCAGGAATGGAGTGAGCGCATCTGGGTGGGACGTGGGAGGGCGGGAACATGAGGCCGGAGGGCGGGAACCGGGGAGGGTGGGAATGGGGAGGGCGGAAACATGGGGTGGGCCCGGAGGACGGGACCTAAGGTGGGCGGATAGGGGAGGGACCTGGGAGGGCAGGAACCTGGGATGAGGATCGGCCTGGGAAGGCGGGAACCGGGGTGGGACAAGGGAGGGCGGCGCCGGCATGGGTGGGATCTGGGAGGGCGGAAACCTGGTGTGGGCCCAGAGGACGGGACCTAGTGTGGGCGGATAGGGGAGGGACCTGGGATGGGGATCGGCCTGGGAGGGCGGGATCAGGGAGGACGGGAATCGGGGTGGGACAAGGGAGGGCGGCGCCGGGATGGGAGGTCCGGGTGGGACCTGGGAGGGCGGAAACCTGGGGTGGGCTCAGAGGGCAGGAACGGGTGGGCGGACCTGGGAGGGGGAACCAGGGTGGGTTAGGGGGGTGGGACCTGGGAGGGCAGGAGGATTGGGGTGGGATCCGGGAATACACCGAGCCCTCCAGGTTCTACGCACCCCGGATCCCACCCTCCGGGCCCACACTGGGTTTCCGCCCTCCCCAGGTTTTCAACCCTCCCAGATCCTCCCACCCCAGGTTCCCTCCCTCCAGATCCGCCCACCCTGGTTCCCGTCCTCCCACCCCGTTCCCGCCCTCTGGGCCCACCCCAGGTTTCCCACCCTCCCAGATCCTCCCACCCCAGGTTTCCCACCCTCCCAGATTCTCCCACCCCAGGTTCCCTCCCTCCAGATCAGCCCACCCTGGTTCCCGTCCTCCCACCCCGTTCCCGCCCTCTGGGCCCACCCCAGGTTTCCCACCCTCCCAGATCCTCCCACCCCAGGTTTCCCACCCTCCCAGATTCTCCCACCCCAGGTTCCCTCCCTCCAGATCAGCCCACCCTGGTTCCCGTCCTCCCACCCCGTTCCCGCCCTCTGGGCCCACTCCAGGTTTACCACCCTCCCAGATTCCTCCACCCCAGGTTTCCCACCCTCCCAGATCCTCCCACCCCAGATTTCCCACCCTCCCAGATCCTCCCACCCTCCCAGATCCTCCCACCCCAGGTTTTCCACCCTCCCAGATCCTCCCACCCCAGGTTCCCTCCGTCCAGATCCGCCCACCCTGGTTCCCGTCCTCCTAGGTCTGCCCTCCCCGGTTCCAGACCTCCCAGTTCCCGCCCTATGGGCCCACTCCAGGTTTCCCGCCCTCCAAGATCCTCCCACCTCAGGTTCCCGCCCTCCAGATCCCACCCACATCTGCCCACCCCAGTTCCCGTCCTCCCAGGTCCCACCCTTATTCGCCCACCCCATGACGCAAAAGTTACTATGTGAAAAAGTCTCCGGCTCATATCGTCCGGATCCGGTTCATTTTGTCCGACCTATGTCAGGCTCAGTCCGGATCCGGCTCATATCGTCCGGCAACTATAATTAAAGTGTACCTTCAACTTACAAAAATATATTTACTGCAGAGGTTGACAACTGAACTTGCATTCTCACAACTCGCTTTGCAAGAAAAAGACTCTTATATCAAGGTCCCATGAACATGTGTTATTTCAAAGGGACATTACAAATCATTGCGCAACCAAAAGAGTTCCATGTTTCAACCTTTGTAAGTTTAGGCAGGGAGTTGTTATCTGAATGGAGATAGCACGAGAAGGCCAGTTTATGCTAAAACTTTAATACCTATTTAAATATGAAAAGATTACCAACTATTAGCTGTTAATAAGGCTAACAAGAACTTAGGCCCTTTATTTAATGCTTTCAATTTGATGAACTTTCTGCTTGCGACATCATTCATCTCCACTAACACTTTAAAACAAGGGGCTTAAATTAAACAATCCTTTGATGAATGACAGGTTTCTTGAACTCAAAACGACTATTTAATAAAACTAGATCAATACAAATGCCCCGACCTCATCTGCACAGACCATAGCTAAAGAGACAGAAGCCTAATTCTTTTACTTCATTCTGAGAAGTTTACTCAAGTTTCCTGAATCAACAAGAGATAAATCTATAATCACAATGTCACTTACAATCAAGCCGATGTGGTCTCATTCGCGACACCAAGCGACACTAGAGAGAAAATATATTTAGGCGACTGGCATTGCAATGGCAATGGAAAATATTGCCACAGCTCGACTCATGATGTAGCAGGCGAAAATCTCTTTGTTTACTTCTAAACCAGCTTAGTTCTTATAGAAATCCAAAGAGCATGAAATTGACCTTGAATACGCAAACTTCAAACGAAGTTTTGGCGAGCTACCTTCATTCAGATAACAACTCCCTGGTTTAGGTTCTTGACTTTAAGTTGGGTACACTTTGAAAGGGAAGGGAAGTACTGCGTAATATGACACAGGAAGGAAGCCACATTTACCTTTGCTAAACAAGTTAGTCTATCAAATTTCGAACAAAAATCCCTTACAAAAGTTTTACATCATTTGAAGAAGTAAAGCAATTGCTCATGAACAAACAGGTTTCTCAAAAGTTCAGTATCTAAAAGGTAGTCAGTCAGCTTTGCGTTTTCAGCGACTATGATACAATATATATGGCTTCATTATAAAATGTGTACAAAATGCAACAGATTTGTACATTTTAATTTACAAATTGTATCACAAACGCAGTACTTCCCTTTTAATATCACATCCTTGTTTGCACTTACCTGTGTTTCGCTGCACTTCGGTTTGTCATGCCTTCCATTTATAATCCTTCTCATGTTAAGTACACTCAGGAAAGTTATTTAGGGGAAGGGAAGGTAGAAGTTCTGAAGGGGTGGGGAAAGAAGTTAAATCTATTGACTTTCGTGAATAACTAGCAAGTTAACCACTCTTCCAATTATTCATTGAACACAGCAAGTCTACTTTCCTGACAAGTGAGGGCCTGTGTTCCAAGGTGGGGGCATAAAGGGCTATCAGTCGTTTTCTTGTATTGATGTTTAACGACCTGCGAGTTTTCTCCAAATTACAATCAACATACTATGCTATAATTCCTTGAGTGTTACTGAAAATAAAAATTGTGATATAACAAAGCAATGGACTTGTAAAGCCCCTAGAATATTATACGATCTACACGAATACAAAGGGTAAGGAGGGGGTGTCAGGCCCGTAGCCAGATAAGGTGCTGAAGGGGGGCCAAACATTTTCCAAGGGGGGCTTGGCCCCCTTGGGCCTCCCTTGACTACGGGCCTGGGGGGTGCCACATTTATCTTCACGCTGGTCGCAAGTGTTCTTTTTCCAGAAGGTCCCATCAGAAAGGTGCATTTTGTTCCTTTAACTTTAAAGAGTGGCTAAAGGTAAACTCAGTGAAGAGGTTTTGTACTGTCTAGGACGAGTTTTGTCGTCCATAAAATATTCGTTTTGTAATGCACCCTAAAACAAACTCCACAGTTATTTGACACCAAAAGGGTTCAGTCCCTTCATGTAACTTTTTTCCACTCCTAACCATCAACACCTTTTTATCTTATCAGGGTGTCACTGGGACCCATACTCCTGTAAATAATTAACCTGCTCATCGACGAAGTGTTCTACAATCTACAAATCATGTGGAAGAGAAACTATTACACCTAACATCATGGTCAATCAAAATACTTTGTCATCATTCAACGTTTCTCCGTCGTCGTCAGCTGGTCAGTGAATGGCCGTTGGAGTGAATATATGACGACTTCTGTAAATGTTTCCTTCAAGCATATTCATTTCATCAATCCACAGACAGAAAACATCTGTAAAGGAGACGGAAAACACATGATACAGCTTTACCATGCACCACATGAATCGAAAAATGTGGTAAACTATGTACATGATTTCTTTAAAGTTGCTTGGTCACGTTAAAATCACTTTTTTTTTGCGAAATTGCCTATTTCTCTTGCAAGGTACAAGGTTTCATACAAGTATAACATGGTGTCTACGCGTTTTATAATTAGTTAAAATCATAAAGCTGTTCATGAAAAGTCTTAATTGCAAACCTAAAATAGGTCTTTGGACCCCAAAATAAATAATTGAATAATTGAATAAAATAAAACACGTACCATGGGTTAAAGAGAGCCCTGTCATTCCATAAATATGTGGTATATCGAGTGAAAGAAATTCGGTGCTTTCTTAAATGTGGGTAGACTATACCCAAAAATTGATTTTTGGCCTGTTTTGGCCAACTATTATTTCAGAAGGAAAAAACTTCAAGTTTTCTAACAAAAGCATACTATTGCTTTGATAAAAAATTGTACATTTGAAATATTAAGATCATCTTGTATTTTATTTCTTCAGTAAGGCAGACATTGTATGTTTAGGTAGACGGTTGCTTTTTTCTAGCATTTGTAAAAAAAAGTGGACACTCCCATTGATGTTGTTTTTAGACTTAGCAATTTTTCGTTTGGACAAATAGCTCTTATATTTAATATTTAGATAGGCAGTGAAACTTTCATTTTTTGCCACTTGTGCTATTTTATTTATATTTTTGCTCTTCAATATTTTTGCTAATTGTATCAATTCAAACTTGTCTTTTCTGCATTGGTAATGCTACGAAAACCTAGCATTGTCACTCCCTAGAGCTCTTCAGAAGCTTTTATTTAAGCTATTGATCATGCTTGTAAGCTTGTTGCTTTGTTGAGAAAAAAAGCGTTTTCTTTTTGCTCGTTGAATATGCAAGATATGCTAATTAGTATGCAAACTACTATTTAACTGCTGAAAATGTGTTCATTTGTAAGGGCCTTTACCTAAGAATACTTTTGAAGTCCTAAAAATTGCTTGATTAAATCGTTTTCTCATTTACACCCCCAATACATTTCCAGCAAATTTGCCGTGTAAGGCATTTAAACTGACAAACAACACGGATGACTGACTGTTGTTAAGTAAAAGTTGTCTTGTTTCTGTGCAAATCCAACCTGCCTATGGTGCTCAGGAAGCCATGCTTCCATAACACCTAAAATTGTTATCTCACTTCATGCTCGGAAATCATGAAAGAGGACCAATTATGGAATCATGACTGAATTTCAAAACGAAATATAAAGTAGTAACAGTACACTGGCTCTCAAATTATAGATCATATTACCTGATTCTGGTCTATATTGATCAGTCTATTACTTAATGGGATGAGTAATATAGATTTACTGTTTCAGAAAAAAATTGGTAAGCAGATACATTAACTTGCAGTTACAGTCTTTCTCTCTTCTATCCTCCCCGACAGGTCGAGCCCTTTCTCCTACAATCGTTTGATGTGCTCTCGTTAATTGCAGAAAGTTAAATTTTACAAAGCTTGTTCCTCACAAAAGCTCTTACCTCAAACGTCATTACATTTACACAATTTAATTTACAATTTAAGTTACTCGTTTATCGATTGAAGACTATTCAGACAATTATTTACTAATTCCTTTTCGTGGCATTCCATAGCGCCCACAGATCAAATTTCCATAACTCTAACATTATAATTTCATAAGGAAGGCTTTCTCCTTGTATTGTGATCTTAGGAATGATTTTTTTTATTTTTTTCTTTAATATTATTAGTTTTGAAAACATGAGATTGTCAAAATGAAATGTCGACGCAACATTTAAGGCTTGGGAAGTGCATGGAACCTATGAGTCCCTTAGAAATATTTCTCCCGTTAGAATATTTTTAAGAATAATATAATTATCGCCCTTCTACAACTTATCTCACCCCTGAATAATTTGTTATACCCGGGGAGGTGGTTACGGAATTGGCCCCCTTGGCAAATATAACTAAACTGTTTAAAAAAATACGTGTTGGTAGTAACAATCAGACAATAAACTCATATTACAATATTGACAGATATCAGTCAAACAAGAAAACAGTTCCATGTGATATTCGTCCAGGGTTTAAATGCCTGCTTTTCAAGCCTGCAGCCAATGGGGGGGGGGGACGAGTGCAGGGCCTGTTTAAATATTTTCGCACCAAGACAATTCCATTACCATTGCCTTCAAACATTTTCAATATCTCGCCCTCTTAAAAACATTTCGCTCACTGAAAGCTCTCTCGTCCTTTCCCTACCATTTCAGTACCTCGTTTGGCTCTCGGCCTGCCTTGCTCATGTAGCCAGCTATTTCATTAAGCTTACACGACTGAGCAAACTTTTCAAAATTTAGTGGCACTCGTCATCCAAATTACGAAAATCTCACCATTTTATCAACCTACGTATTTGGTCATCTTCGTCAGCTGCCAAGTGTCACCGGTAAGGGATATATTGTCTCATGTTTGTGTTGTTTTTGTTGGATCTTGGATAGAATTGTTGCCAAACAGCCATATTCATTGCACCATTTTGCTCCTGCAAGAGATAGAAACATTAGTGTAGGACAGCTTAACCATACAAGAACTGCTATTGGCTTTCATTATTTACCACCTTTTACACAAATAGAGGTGACAACTGAACGGGCGTTGGGCGAGGAGTCTCAGGAGAGTGCATCTTCAGGATTATGGGAGGTTATATTCAGAATGGTTCGTATAGAAAAGAGTCTTGAAAAATGTATAACCATACATTCAATCTTTCAAATTTTTCCCACCCAAAGTTTCAGATTATCGTTCTCATATTGCTAAGTTACCCCTCGTTGTTGCTGACCGTTATCAATGGTAGAAGTTGTAGAGGTATCAACTTTTGGAAAAACATCCATAGTTTCGCCAGAATAATATCGCTTCCTGTCAGCCCGAATGAGAAAGGGTAGGGAGTAATGATCAGGTATATACCATGACTGGACTAAGTGATTGTTTCAAAAAGCTGCAGGAATACAGCCCAACATGCAGGATGCTAAAAATAACTTTAAATAGCTGAATGATACATTGAAAATAAATGAAGGTCGAAAAAATATGTTTGGAAAAGAGGTACTGCAAAAGTCGTATTTATAGGAATATTGCATTTTAATTGCATCAGTATTACCCAGATAAAAATTGCTTTTATGAATGTAAACCGTTCAGTCTTATCAATAAACTCTGGCAATAGATTTTCTTCCCAGAATATTATACATTACAAGACTTACAGATGTTACATTTGAAAAGTTGACAGTTTGGGTGAACATATTAATCATGAACTACAAAACAGTGAAGTTGTTTCTGTGCGAAACACATTTCACGAAAATAATGTAACCGAGGTACCTAATTTTGATTTTCCTAATATTCTAAAATTTCAAGGTACTTTTAAAGTTAAAAAATTTTTCTGTGCCTCAAAACGCATTTACTCCCTGTCATTTCCTGAAGTCACAATGTCGGTGGCGACTACTGGGTTTCTTGTATCAGCTCCTGACTGTTCACAAACGTTGCCCGAATGAAATTCTGAATCGGTGTAGGTGTAATCTCTTCGGATTTGGTCCATCATTACTCTTATTCACAAATTTATGTATAGAGGGTTCCCAGTCGCTGGTTCCGTTTAGTAATAAATGTCCTTCAAAATCTGAAAAAAAGTCAAAAGAAATAGCAAATATTAGACCCTTAACCTAAACAATGTTTAGCCCATGTTAACTATGTTAGACACCTCAGGCCATTTGTCTGAGGGATCCTCTTACATTTTCTAAGAACGTTCCGTAAAGGATTTTTGTCAAATACCCTACAAACTTGACGCTGCTTTCGCTGTTCACCACTGAAAAAAAAGTAGAAAGAGCTGTCATGAAGCAGCTGTCCTCTCATATGGCTATTAACAGGGAGATGTTAGGAAGGAGATCCAAGTTACGTTCTAATAGACTCTTTGAAGAAAGAGTTTCCAACGGTTATCTTGCCTTTCTCCTCAAAATTCTTGTCTCAATACGTAGATCAACTAGGATCAGTGAAGCATTGTCAAAATGACAATGAGAACACACACACCTTACCTTGAACTCGTAAACTTTTCGTTGCCAGCCGTCATGCAAAAATGTGAAATTTTAACCTTTCGTCGTTATTCGTCACGCTAAATATCATTTCATTTAAAGTCGGCTAAGAATTTCTTTACAACTTACTTTTCCAATATATTTCCTACTGATGGGAAAATTTGCTAAAAACAAAGAGCAATGTATAGGCTTGAACAATATTTCCAGCAGGTAACGTATAAAAATCGTGGGAGCACAATTGAAGTACATTATCTAATCGTTTGTTGCCAGTCGTTTTACTGAATATCCTGATTAAATTTTTTTTCATTGGCGGAAACAAACCTTACTTCAAAGCATGCATAGGCAATGGCATTTGTCTCGGGATTACTTAGAAAAGAAAGGGGAGATCATCATTAAAAGGGTTTAGTCAACAGAGACTTAACAATAGGAACAAAAAGACCTGTCAATCAAATAGCAGTGCCTGAAAAGAATTAAATTATTTTCAAGTACATATTGTTAGTCAGATTTGGTGGTTGTATCTCCTTCCTAACAACTCCCTGCGTTTCATAGTACAGAAACCACCTTACTTAAGAACCTGTCAATATTCTTCTGATATTCTTCTTGGCTTTGATAAGCAGAATGTTATTCTTCTTGTACTTTTAGATCTTAGTGCCGCTTTTGACACTGCAGACCACGGTATATTACTAAAAGCTCTTGAATTTCAAGTTAGGGTATCATCAATTGCTCTTAGATGGTTTGCATCATACCTAGAAAGTCATACACATCGTCAGGGTTCGCAATGATCTATGGAATACATTTCATCGTAAATTTGGTTTTCCACAAGGGCCGTGCTTACAGGACCTGTCCTCTTCACGATCTATGCCGCACCCGTACTTAAGATCATTTTACCAAATTTACCCAACGCTCAGGGCCATGCAGATGATCATCAACTATACATAAGTTTCAAACCTGATGCAGGTCCGGGGAGGGGGTTCCTTTGCAAGACTGCATTTCTGAAGAAAGACTGTAGATGTTATCTAATAAGCTGAAAATCAATGACAGCAAAACTAAATTTACTCTTTTAGGTAGTAAGCAGCCATAACAGTAAGTTACTAATCAGGGTTTGAATTTTTAGTGATGCACTCATATCTCCCAGCTCGAATGTACGCAATGAAGGTTTTATTTTTGATGAGAATCTCTCTATGGATCATCAAGGTTTGCAGAAGTGCTTACTTTCATCTTCACAACATTACTCGTACTCTTAAATATTTTACTCATGAAACTGCAAGTTGTTTCGTCCATGCTTTTATACCAGTCAGATTGAATATTGTAGTATACTTTTGTATGGTCCCCCTCCCATTTAATTAAGAAGCTACTGCAACCTGTTTAGAATTCAGCTACCAGAGTTGTTCTGGGACTGAAGAAATTTGAGCATATTTCTCCGGCTCTCATTCAGCTACCTTGGTTGCCGGAGGACGTCCGTATTCATTTTTAAGTACTTTGATTGCGTTTAAAATTCTAAGTAAAATAGTCCCTAAGTACCTTAGAGGAATGCCGACCAATGTGCGTTACCACCTAAGACCTCATGACCTTCTAAACTTCTACAGTTTTAAATGTTCAACTTCTGATGGTCAAGCCTTCCCCGTATATGCTTCTTGGCTTTGGAAGCAACTGCCCCTACTGCTTCGTTCTCAATACAGCCGGCTGTTTTCAAAAAAAAAAAATCCCCAAATTACGGGTAATAATGGTATACATATGTAAACAGGAGGTAATGAGGAGCGAAAAAGACTCTGAAAACTAATCTTTTAACTAAATTTTTAAGCAATCGCTCTAATTGTTTTACTCTTTACCTAGTTTAATATTACATTGTAAGCATTTTTATCTCTTTAATTTTTTTACTCTTAATTTTGCCTTTTGTAATTTTCGTACATCGTTCTAGAATGTATGTTTTACAGATTTAACGCTTTATAAATAAATCAATTTTGACTTGAATTGAATTAAACAGCAAACACTTGTATCGTAAGTCCTTTTCAATCATGTGACAATATCTTGTAACTGACTTACTAAACTAAAGAGGAAAAGTCCTTTCTTACCTTTAGAATTTAAGAATCTTGTTTTAAAAGACCATCAAAGATACCTGTCAGGGAAACAAGAGGAGACTTCTTAGATTTAGCTGATGTATCAAAAGGTATAAAGACCGGTTTATTGTTTTTAAAGGTGTGACGTCATTTGGTGATGAAGATGCAATGTAACTGAAAACATTTTGCAAGCAGCGAAAAAAGTGCGCTTTGGTTTCCAATGGTCTCCAAAAATCCTATTCATGTTTGCAATGTTAAAGAGATTCACAATGAGAGCAAACTTTCATAGTCTCTTCCTTCATTTTAATTCCAGCATTTCAAGTCCACATTTTGGGGAAAATGTTGAGGAGACTTTTTCAAATAAAATTTAAATGAAATAAACACTACAGAAATGCAATCTAACGTGCATATTTAAATCAGAAAATCATCAGCTAATCATACCAATCTGAAGCTCGCGTTCAGCAAATAGTCGCAACCCCCCCCCCCCTTCCAAAAGAAAATCAGGTATGAAATATCTGTTTTCGAAACAACCGAAGAGAAAATTTCCAACTGGGGATCTCTCTCAGCAATGTAAGCATCTGTATGAAAATGTTCATGGACACATGGACACATCTATGATCGTGTGGACAGAGTCCTTCAGAACGCTAGACCCAACGCCCGTATGTATCAAGTTCATTCAGATCAGATTTTCTTCTCAAGCTAAAGGTCGGTCTTATGGTATTTGCATTTACAAGATTCGCAGAAATATCTCCTAATATCTTCCTTCTATAGTACAAGATATTCCAGGAACGTAGCCTGATAATCAAAATGGGGGAGGGAAAGGGTAAAGTGCACGCCAAGATGTGCGCTTACAAAGAAAAATTATTAGCAAGTGTAACCACAATGATCGTTTCAAAAAATAGGTGCTGAGAGTAAAAATGTGCCGATAATTACAACATTGACAGAGAAGCGGCATGTCACTTTTGACATCAGTCAAATGGGTAAGTTGTTTCATGTAATTTCTGTCCCCCTGGTTAGGGTGAGATCTGAACCACTGCTTTTGAAGCCCGTGGCTAAAAGGCGGGCAAGGGGGAACGCAGGCGTTGCCCGTTTAAAAAGTTTCCGGCCCAAACAATTTCCATTACCGTTGCCTTCATACGTTTTAATATCTCCCCCTCCCGCATAAAAATATTTCGCCTAATGAAAGCTGGCTAGCCCCCCCCCCCTTTAGTACTCCGACTGGTTCCGGGCCTATCCTGCCTATATGTAACCAGCTATTTCAGTAAGCATGCACAGATGGAGTAAAATGTGCAATATATACCGGCACTCCACATCAACATTTTGAAAATCTCACCATTTTATCACCACACCAAATTTAGACATCTTCGTCAGCTGCCAGGTGTCATCTTTAAGGGACATATGTTCTCACGTTTGCCTTGTTTGTGTTGAACCTTGGACAGAACTGTTGCCAAACAGTCATATTCATCGCAGCATTTACAGCACCTGCAAAAAAGAGAACATTGATGTGATACAGCTTCATCATGCAAGAACTGCCATTGGCTTTCATTTTTATCACCTTTAACGCAAATTTTGTATCCAGGACTTTTCAATAGAGGTTGCAACTGAATGGGCGAAAAGAATTTTTTGGAAAAAGTATTTCGAAAAATTCAAATCTCTCGAAGTTTTCTCCAAAGTTTCATAGTTTTGTTCTCATGATGTGAGGGTATCCAGGAAGGTAATATTATTACCTCTTTGGGGTATAACTGAGCCACCCCTCTTGTTTTCTGACCTTTATAGATAGTGGAGGTTGTAGGTTATTAATTTTGGAAAAGTTTTCAAACAATTTCATCAGATCAATTTGTTTCCTATCAGTAATGGTCATCAGATATGGGGTGTAAACAAATAAGGGGAGGAAGTAATGATTTAGTAGATCCCATGACTAGACTGAGTGGTTGTTTCAAAAACCGTTAAGAATGTAGCCCTGCATGTAGGATGCCCAAATAACTATAAGTAGCTTAATAAAGCATTGAAATAAATACGTGTCGAAAATATGGTTGCGGACGAGGTGCCGCAAAAGTCGTATTTTGGGGGGTGAGGGGGTGGGGTGAGATATTGCATTTTAATTCCATCAGTAAAGCCCAGACAAAAATTGCTTTTATCTTTTACCAATATACTCTGGCAATAGCATTATACATTACAACAGTTAGGAATGTTACATCATTTGAAAAGTTGCCGAGCTACCTAATTTAATTTTCTACCTTTCTATATCATACAGTTGACAATAATTTTTGGTCCCAGACGCACCTACTCCCTTTTCATTTCCCGAGGTCTCAAAGTCACGGGAAGGACTACTGAGTTTCCCTGACTGTTCACAAACGAAGCCCAAGTGAAATATTATTCTGAATTGGTGTTACCTTTTTGAATATGGTCCATCATTACTCTCATTCACAAATGTTGAGTGCAGGACTCGAAGGTTCACATTCGCTGGTTTTGTTCAGTAATGTCCTTCAAAATCTGGAAAAGCCAAAATAAATAGGAAATATTAGACCCTTAATTAAGCTAAACAATGTTTTGCTCACGTTAACTGTGCTAGACACATGACTCCATTAGTATGAGAGATCCTTTTAGACTTCTAAAGACTTTTCCAGATGGATTTTTGTCACATACCCTACAAACTTGACTCTGTTATTTTATTCACCCATCACTGGAAACATTCCTGTTAGATAAATTCCATTCCAAGGAAAGTTACAGAAAGTAATACCAACAGATTGCATTTAAAATTTGTTCTTTTTCACGAAAATACAAAGTACTGAAAATATTGAAGTATTGAAAAGTTTCCACCGAAAATTGAGCTTAAAAATGTCTGCATATATCTTAAAATGTCTTCACGTATCATTTAAGTACAATTGTTTTGATCAATCAGTTAGGATGTCTGACATCACAGATTTCGCATCATGTAAAAACACTCCTTGAAATAAATACATCTTTAAAAATTTGTATCTCAGTAACGTTCCGTGCTATTAAAAATTATGTACACCAATAAAGGAAAAACATCGATATTGTAATATTTTGTCACGGAATAGCCCTTTCTTATATTTGTCGTCTTTCGTCAGTCTGGGATCCTATCGATGCAGATTGAAAGCTTTGAATTTTTAGGAATATACAATCATCAATTTGAATATTTCTGTATATCCTTTCCTTTTAATCCCATTTCAATCATATGAAAATGTCTTGTAAGTCATACAGAAAAAGTCCTTTCTTGCCTTTGATGTGCAAGGATTATGTTCTGAATGACTATGAAAGATACCTGTCAGGGGAAACGGAGAATTTTTAGATTTAGCTGATGTATCAAAAGCCTTTGTTTTTAATGACCTGTCATTGTACCCATTAGCATCGTTGTTAAAGGTAAGTTTGACATGTGGGTGGCGTTAAACACTTACAGGCGTTCATAACATAGAATGCGACTTACAGACGTCCAAAACATAGTATGTGACTCATGGCGCTATGTCGGAATGATATAAATACTCTGTTTCCATTATTTATCACCAATCTATCGCATCTATCGACAATTTATTGAATGAAATTTAAATGAAATAAACATTTAAAACAATGTCATCTTAACTACATATCTGAACCCAAAACTAAACGGTTACTTATTTTAATACTTCAACACTGCAAAAACTAATCATTGTGAAGCTCATTCAGAATATCGTCGCAATTCACCAAAAAATGTGCATAAGTTTTGAATGTGTTAAAGTTAACCTAAACTTTTCTTAAATTAAAAATCCTTTCCATGACCTTTAGTTATGCTTGATGAAATCGTCAGGAAGTTTTGGAAAATGTTTGTGACAGGATAGGTTACATTTTAACTGTAAACACAATAAGTCTCACTGATTTAATTTTGTAAAAGAGAATTGAACAGAAAACAATTAGAACATATGATGATACTGTATGCTTTAAATAATTTGTAATCAGTTTGTTCCTTGTAGCTGTGCTTAATCTGTTCAGACATGGACAAGATACTTTACAGAGTGTGAAGCAAGAGAATGGTCTAATTTTTAACAAGAAATGACAACCTGAATCATCTAATGCTTACAATATGTCTTTTGAAATTACGGAAAGAGCAAAGGACTCTTTTTCCAGGTAATCACGAGATTTTCCGCAAATGAAGAGGAGGGGTGGGGGTTTAATACGAGGGTAACCGCTTAGATTATTTGTTTGGGAGGAAATTTGCAAAGGGTAAGAGATTCCACAGGAAAATTCTGTTATGAGTTGAGCCACCCCTGGGTCGAATTAGTTATTGGGTTTTTGGGTACCTCTTACCGCTTAAAACTCTTTCACGATGCACTGCCACTACAAGTTAGTCAAAACAATTTAAACATTAGACATCGCTCTAACGAAAATAAGTCAAAGTTACGTTTTATATGACTGTAGCTCAGTTTGTTTGACTTATTCAGAACATGGACGATATATTGTCCACAATGAAGTTAAGAATGATATCAAATTTGGCAGGTAGAGAACGATTTGTGACAGACATATATATTAAGAGATGTTAATCGGTGTTTTTTCATTCCGAGTGAAGCCTTTTCACGTCACAAGCCTGTCCCTTCACAAAGAGCCAAAACACCCCGCAGCCCCGGGGCCAATCCCGGAAATAGGTTATCAGCCTATCACTAAACAATGAGAACTAAGGTTTTAATCTGTAATCAGCATAACGTGCCATTTTTCATTTGAGCCACTTTACATTAACAAGGGTGTGATCCCTTTACCTTCGATCCCGTCAGGATGGCATTTTTAGCAAGGAAGGGGAGGGGGTCACAAAATATGGACCACAGATGCAAGCTACTGGGTTACCACCGTTTCCCACCTCTTGTGCTCAGGTGGGAATTGAGAAAGAAAAAATAAAAACAAAATTAACTTTGAAAAGTGCCCAAAAATTGCACTGCCCAAAAACTGCCTGAGGGACTGACGTTTTGGAAAGTAGTTGCTGTATAAAAGTGAAATGAAGAGTAATCTCAGGTCAAGGGGGGATAATCGTACGAAGCCGTTCTCGAATGGGGGTGAACGTTGCTTTGGACTGCCGTCCTGGGGAGGCCTCTAAGGATAGGGGAACACCCTTTGCAAACTTTTGGAATATTTGAGGGTCCTTAGATGCAGTTTGGTGCAAAATATTGGGCAAGTGTTATAAAAAAAAAACTACTGCAAAATTTTGACATATTTTATAAGGGAAACAAGTAAGTGGTTTTCATTCTTGAATTGAGGGGCGGAAGTATGATTCCGTCCACAATTTTCGACCAGGGGATTTAGCTCCCCCCTTTCCTACGCCCTCCAATAATTTGACATTAGAAGGACCAGCCTTTGCACCCTCTTTAACCAATATGTGGTCAACTACAATAGCATCTGTTGATATTTCTGAGTGACAGAAATGGATACAGTGTACCTTTAACCTTTGGCACATTAGAATGGCCATTTTGGTCACTGAAAGTTCGGGGTTTCCTCCCTAAGCAGATGAGACTAACTGGATTTGGGAGCACAAGATTTTTTTAGCAATATTCATGTCTAAGCCTTTTTAGATTCAATTTTGCCCAACTTCCTACAGATTCTGTCTAAATTTTGGGGTTGTCTAAAACTTTTGGGGGTAAAGTCCCCCAACCCACCTCATACGCCAATGGTTTCTTCAAGCAATGGCCAATGGGGTGTGTTGCGCTACGGCAAAACAAATTTTCTTCAAGCTTTCAGGCAAAAAAAGAAGATGCTAGGCAATGATCACTGTAAAATACTCGTAGGAATTCAAGAATTCTAGAAGAAAACTAAGGAATAACATTTCCACTTTAAATACCCTGAAAGTCCCGTGGATTTACCAGACACAGTTATTTCGCATTCAGGTAAAAAAATTACCAAGGTGTTAAAGCTTAAACAAACTAGAAAAACAGTAGGGATTAAAGGATTAAGGGATACTTTTATCACAAAATTTAAAGGGACATTTTCATAGGAAACATGTCAGGACTACATTTGAGAAGTGAAAGTGGCGGGGTCCTAGTTCTGTGGAACGGTACGTTGAACGCATATATTTTTTTAAGAGTTTAGAAATGTCTGGTTATCATGAATCAACTACAGGGTAAATGGTGTGCAAGAAGCCTGCCAAGAATTTCAGTCATTGCAAACTGTTTTTACACAATTCTCCGTAAACATTACTCATGGAAACAAAATGTGGGTTGAAAATATTTCGTCCCCTTTACCAGTTTTGGTAGGAAAAACTGTCTCACACTCACAAATAAGCAACCAAGAAAAACTATATTCTTCTGCCAAAGGTGAAAACAGCTTTAATGGATCTTTTCATAGGCATAGGAAGCTTTAGCGCCCCAGTCGAAGATGTGGGGGGCTGAAGTATGCTTCAGCCCCCAAAGATCCAAGGCCAAAAACCCCTTATTTGTCTGTTCTGTTAGAAATGTCAAAAATTTGCAGTAATTTTCCTTAAAATTTGTCCAGAATGTTGCACCAAATTGCATCTGAGGAACCTAAAATACCCAAATATTTTCCAAAGGGGAGGGGATACCATCTCCACTTAGACACCTCCCCCAGGCCGGCGATTCGAAACAATGTCCAGCCCCCCCCCCCCCCCGTCTCGAAAAGCTTCCTACGCCTATGGATCTTTTTACATGAATTGTTCTAATAAACAAATTAAGAAAGAGTACACTGCCAAAATGCTTGTGTCCTAAGTGGCTATGTATACTATGTTCGGGTGAGAAGAAGTGTGTGGCCCTATGTTGCTTTTCTGAACTGTACCAACCTAATGTTTTCCATCACACAACACAATATTCGAGCATATGGCTGGCTGTAAACACACTAAAGAGCATATACAAATAAATTCGCATCCAAATAAATACTCCATCACAAATTTGTTGATTTGTTCAATTTAGAGGGAAAATTTAAGTAGCCATGCCATTGTGCGCTATTGAATAAAACTTCGAAAACTTACCGACATTTACCTCTATAATTAATAATAATGTAAACCGTCAAACGTCATCGTCTCTTTCGGGCTAGATTCTGGAAAAAAAACCCGAAGAAAAACGTCGGTCGGATGAGGGAATTTCATATTATTCGAGTGTGCAAGTGACAAACGGCCAGCTCTGGACAAGTTGCGAGCCTTCCTTCCTCCTTTACAAAGCGTCTCAGCGTGATGATTACAGTACTGTACTGACAAAATAGCAGTCCCATGATAAAGTAAAATGATTCTAACAGTAAAAACCAAAGGATAAGGATTCCTTGCTAAAAGTTGATTATCTTTTAAGATATTTCTGGCTTCTTTCGTGTCAGAACGACTTTTTTTTCTTCGAAAAACTTCCCGAGTCAATGGAACTCAATGCACTCAAAGCACTTGAACACAGTTGCGATGATCTTTAATGTCTTCATTCAGTGTGAATTCATCTTCCTCTTCGGCGTTACCCGCCCTAAGAACCACGTGACTTTAAGCAAAAGATGTCTTGAGGATCTGCATTGATAATAATGCCCAAGTTTATCTCAGCTATGTCCAGCGTTGAATATTTATAGAGTCCCATAATCAGACTGCCCGCCAAACAAAAGGTGTTTCCACCGACTACTGATCCACAAAGCAGTAAGCAGTACAGGTGAGACGTAAGATTTCGTTAAGAAAGGTTTCATCCGAGACTGCGCTTTGGGATAATTTCTAAAGAAGCTTCTGCTCATAATCTTCGACCTGCCATAAAAGAATGAAGACAGTGAAAAATACCTTGCGGAACGGTGATTATTTGCTATCTCCTTTACTAACAACTAGATCTTAAACACTTTTAGCGAGAGACCACAAACTGGTGCGCAGGCAGGGGCCCCAGAAGAACCAGTGAAGAAGTTGCCTACGCACCAGGCTGTACTGTATCTTCCTTGTTCAGTAAGTGTTTAGGAAGCCTTATAAAGACGGGCCGATGAGCAAACAGAGTCCGCTCCTCGGGGCAGTGGAGAAGGTCTGCCCAATCGATGCTATGAGGCAGGAGATCAGTAAACACACTCCCCTTTTCAATATTTTTCAACTTTAAAGTTATCGAGAAACTACTAAGAATATCGGACTTGGCCTGAATGTCTTAATTTTATGAGTACTCAACAGGCTACCATATTCTTTTGCCGGTAGAGGTTATGACGAAGTAATCGGAAATCAGTGAAAAGTGGTTTTATTGCCTAGCAAGAAAGGATGTATCTGAGTGCTACCCGAGGAAATCTAGCCACTGTTCCGTGGCCGTCCTAATGACTTGTTAATTAATCTCAAAATCTCCTATGAACGGGTTCCATAAAAAAAAATCATCTTTAACTCGGCCGTACAGAAAAGGAATGTGTTGTTGCATGGTTGGGTAAAAATTGGCACTGAAACTGTAAGGTGCTGTAGCCGAGTGGATAAAGGCGGTGGCATTTGAAGCAGTGAAGCTTGGCAACTGGGAGGATAGGGGTTCGATCCCCGGCCGGGTCAAAGTAAGATGGGTTTTTCATCCAAGAGCAATCTACGGCATTCCCATCTGAACTGGCTTTTCAAAAAAGAAACCATATTTGATCTAAATTGTTGAGTTGGTTAACCACCCGACGTGAAGTGGTAATTCATAAGCCATATGGGCTTCTCACGCATTTGTGGTCGCTTAGCGTCGTAAAACAACTGCCCTTCAAGGCCTTATTTTATTTAAGGTGATCAACTTGAGGGTGGAAAGGGGATGGGTGTTTTGTGGAAAGAAATGTTGGCAAAGCGTTAGGAAAAGGGAGACAGCGCTGGGTGGGGTGCAAGAGATTACGACCCACTCTTGAGAGTGCGGGAGCGAACACCCCTTTTTAACGCACGCATTCTAAAAAAGGCTACCTTAATTTAGATCCGGCGCTGATTTAGGGGGGTTAGCCCTCTCTCACAGAACCTGAAAATTCAAAGAAAACAAGAGAAAAGAAAATAAAAGAATATAGAAAGGAAAGAAAGGAACAAAAGAGGAAGAGAATAAATAAATGGGTCAAAATTGTCTAGAACCTACTCGAAATATATCTTTTTGCAAGCTGGAGTTGGGTGGAGCTTTTGGTCTTAGAAATCCATTAAAGTGGTTGATGACCAAAAGAGGGGTACAATGTGCGAAAACAGGTGAATGGCTGGGATTCGATGCTAGTCTATAGATGTATGAACGTGGACATAATGGTTTATGTGAATTATTCCAAAAAGCACCGTCCGAATGTGCATCTACGGTAAACGCAACAGACAGTACGCCACGAGTACAAAAGTAATTTAAATTAACAGCATACGATTGCTGATTAGCATACGACTGATAATAAAATTTCCATCTCTTCAAGTTCTGGCTCAATATCTGCTGGAGAAATAAGTTAAAGGAAACGTGATAAATGCCATAAAGATTCGGAATGTCAGCTTTTATATGAGAGACCCTTTGTCTTGACCTTTTGCCATTGATATGACAACGAAAGCGACAATGGCATTAATCGGCATTATAAACCGGCAAAACAGCTTTCACCTAAATGTAGGTGGCTCAATAGATGAAAGTCAAACATTTATATACTGTAGCTCTGGACCGGACAGACACATAAGTCCTTCAAAAATCCCTTTCCTTTTTCATATCCTTTACCGCCACCTTATCATTCAGTCGCTTCTTCCCTTCAAAGCCCTTTCCCTTCCTCTTGCCTCTCTCCTATTTTCTTTTGAGTTTGAGTTCTTTAGATATGTTAATGTCATACTAACCTATCTGATGTAAAAAAAAACATTAAAACGTTCAGAGTAGTCAAAATTCCGATCACGATCCATCAGATATTGACCACTTTACAAGACAATTACTGTTTTCGCACTTCTGTCATGAATAAACATGAACTACTTATGCAAATTTGTGATGTGAAAGAGGAACTCATAAGATATGGCTTATGTTATCCTTTGTTTTCTCACCTTCATTTCAAGGACAGTTGTAATGTTGGCATGTCCTGAGGGGTTTATTTTGGAATTGACTATACTGGTACAAAGTATTTACATTAACAATTATGCTAGAACTGAAAAGCAGACTTTGGCCGAAACTACCCTATACAAAAGGTGCCTAGCTCTCCACTTGCACATTAAATATCTTTGTAAACAGGAAAACAAGCTAAATTTATCGACCACGGACTCTTTAAAGGGTTTAAGGCATGCATTTGTTAAGGGCTTTATCACTAACATTTCTGTCTCACGGCAATACAACAACAAACCCCTTTAAAATTATTTATCCCAAGATTGCACAGGAATTTCATTGATAGACTGTGGATTATTAGCTGCCGACTAGGCATGGTTAAAACTTGGTATACTTTTCCAGCGTTATGACATGAAACTAGAAACTAGCTATGGTAAGTAATTAACAGATAATTTATAAAAGATTAAAAAAGAAATTTCCACTCTGTGCAATTCTCCACTTCACAATTTCTGCACAGCTAATGAGAATTCTCAGAAGTAGTCAAAGTTTGAAGAGTCATATCCAGAGAACGTAAAAGATGTTTGAACAATCCCAAGGGATCTTTCATCAAGATATCTTAATCCATTATTACTGTGTGACATCTGTGGTTTTGATTTTCGACCATCTGTCAGTTGGTCCCAACCTCTTCGTCTCAATGTCCATCACCCCCCCCCCCCCACACACACACCCATTACTTTAAAGATAGAAGTAAGGAGGTAAGTTACCGTTATCGTAAGCCATGACAGTCTCCTAAATGGTTTGTGAACAATGCAAACATTAAGGTTAAGAATTTTTTTGCACCGTCATGCTTGTATTCTGATTGCTTCTATAAGCGGGGAGATGCCATGCCAGCGGAAGACAGCTTCATTTTGTTGCAATACCGCCATCTATTCCACTGCCGCGAGAAGAGTTAAACTCTTTGGTATTAATAGACCTCAGAGCTGAGCATGCTTCCCGTCCCTAAATCAGTCATCTCCAGGACCTTGGAGCAGGGAGTTGCTATAGCAACTCCCTGCTTGGAGCGGGCGTTGTGCTTTACTCAGCACTATATCAGATAATTATCAGGTATCTTGTCGCGGTTAAAAAAGGTCTGCGGACACCCAACCAAAACGACTGTTTTTGTCGTCAGAGGGCAGGGATGAAAATCCAGGGTCCTCCCCCAAAACAGAAATGTACCTAAATATCGTCCTTCAGACGCGAAAATGCGGGTCGGCGCAAGAGGTGGGATGTTTGAGTATATCTTTGTCAAACTGATGGTGGTATGACGGACTGGTAAAAGGTGCAGTATTCGGAAGTTTTTGACTTCAATACCCATCTGGTTGGAATTTCAGCACATTCACCAGAACTACTAAGTACAAGTACTTACCCCAAGTGGCGTATACCTACAGATCCCCTCGAGGTTGGGCAAAATATTTTCCTCGGACAGGGGTTTTGTTTTAAACGCTCGGACAGTGTGCTTAGGCAGTACCTGTTCATCGGCCAAACACGTCTCGGCCCCAGTGGCGTAGCTACGGGGGGCATGAGGGGACACGTTCCCCCCACGACAAAGCCGTGCCACGCCAGGTGCCCCAGTGGAAATTTTGGAATGCACAGTTCTGTATATAAAGCCCTTAAGAAAGGGAGAGAGTCCATAAATTGTGAGGCCTAGAAAGTTTCGTGCCCCCCGTGCCCCCTGCTCAAAAAATCCTGGCTACGCCACTGCTCAGCCCCCAGAAAGAATCTTTCGCACGCTTACGTACAGAAGCAATGAGTGAGAAAGCATGATCCGGAAACACCATAACCTGCATTGCCGTACGGGACTGTTTTTCTAAGGGAAGGTAGTGATTTTTGCCCAACTCCAGACCTTCTTTAACTGACCAATTTTATGCCCTACTGAGACAAAATGTCTGCCTGATTTAGTCATGCAGGTTTCCGACATTTGGGGGGCGGCCGCCCCAGTCCCCTGGCTCGTACGGCCATAATTAGCTGTGAGGATGATGACCAAAGACGTATTAGGTGAGGATTGGCAATGTAACTATCAGTTCGGGCAGAAAGCGCACATCATTTTTTTTCTAGAAAATACCCTTCTTTCTCGGCGAAACTCGTGAATACGATGTCACGAAAGTTTAGGCAAAAGGGCTCATCGCCCTCTCCTGCCCAAATTGAAATTAGTCTTGTTCGTTTGTGGTTATCAAAAAAAAAATCTAAGCTCAACTAAGAATGATATCGCTAATTTGTCAGTTGCAGAGTTAAGATGACGGCATGGTCCAAAAATGGTTGACATGATGCGGTAATGTAGAAGTACGTGTGAACTGTTCCGCACTTACAAGAAAAAATCCAGATTTACCTTTAGGACACAAGAATGGAATTTCATCTCCCCGCGAGGCCACGTGAAGAATAAATCGATCGATTTTTGCAAATCATTTTCCACGCAACTGTCATATACACAACAACAAACATACAGATTGACATGCAATTAACTAAAGCTGTAAAGATTAGTATCTGCGCATGTGTGTACTCTAAACAGAGTATGATATGTGTCATTACGTAGCCTCTGTGGCTACGTCTACGAAATCGTATTTCAGATCACGCATCCTTTAGGAAGGCGAATTATGCCCAGTTAGACATTTGTTTACATTGCGCGAAAGAAGTTAACCTTTTCACTACCTAAGTTCAATTGAGCGTATGAATTCAAAGCGGAAGGACATTGTATTCCGTTTGGTCGCCATTGATGATGTTTTGTTATGATCACACAGCATCCAAATGTTCAGGTGCGAACAGAATATAACTCGAAGACATTTTAGAAATTTACAGCAATGGAGGAACTCAGAAATATAGTATCTTTGCAAAGTTTCCCACTGATTATATATTTCACGAAAATAATCTTAATTAGACCAGGGAGTTGTTAGGAAGGAGGTACAAGAGCCAAATCTGTCAGACAATATGTGCTTGAAAATGTTTTAATTCTTTTCAGGCACTGTCATTTGATTGACAGGTCCCTTTGTTCCTATTGTTAAGTCTCTGTTGACTAAACCCTTTTAATGATGATCTCTCCCTTTCTTTTCCAACTAATCCCGAGACAAAGGCCATTGCCTATACATGCTTTGAAGTAAGGTTGTTTCCCCCAATGAACAAACTTTAACAGGCCCGTAGTCAAGGGGGGGGGAGCAAGGGGGACGAAGCCCCCTTTGGAAAACTTTTCGCCCCCCCAGAAGATAAAAAATTTTTTTGTATGTTTCGCCCCTCTGGAAATTTTTATTGCCCCCCTAGAAGCTTTTTCGCCCCCCTTCAGCACCTTGTCTGGCTACGAGCCTGAACTTTAATCAGGATTTTTAGTAAAATAAAACGACTGGCAACAAACGCTTAAATAATGTTCTTCAATTGTGCCCCCACGATATTAACACGTCACCTGCTGGAAACATTGTTAAGCCTACACATTTCTCTTAGTTTTTAGCAAATTTCCCATTAACATACTTGAAAAGTAAGTTGTAAAGAAATTCTTAGCTGACTGTAAATGAAATGATAGTTAGTGTTACGAATAACGACGAAAGGTTAAAATTTCATATTTTCGCATGACGGCTGGCAGCGAAAAGTTAACGAGTTCAACGTAAGAGGTGTGTCTTCTCATTACGTACAGAGGCTGCTAGTACTAGCCAACGACAACTTTCGTCTACAACTTCTGCCACAGTTTGGTTCTATGTTATCGCATTGTGTAGGCCTGGTGATAATGTTCAGTGCAGCCTGTCCAGCATTTGGATATACTTCCAGCATTGCAAGCAACGAGCATGTACCACGTACTGTGGGGGTTAGGGTGACCACTTCCTGATGACAGAAAAGGAGGACAACCTGAACTACTATCTAAGCGGAGCGCCACCAAAAGTTGGCGCGTAGCGTATCAGAAAATTTTTGGCTTCACAAACTCCTCAGATGGCCTGAAACGGCCCTTTCCGGTGTTCTAAGCTGCATAATTAGAGCTGTGAAATTGTTATGTTGTGTCTGAATATGAACTTATCTCTGAAAATTTGTGCATTGAGGAGGTTTACGGTAGAATTTTCAGAATGGAGGAATATTCAACGTCGGGCGCCCTGTGAAACCAAATGGAGGAGAGGGTGGTCGAAAGCCGGACTGTCCGGCGAAAAGCCTGAGGAATGGCTACCCTAGTGGGGGTTGAGCTTAATATCGGTAATTTTATTCAAAGGCATTTTCCCAGTAGCATTCGCCACTGTCCGAACTGATATGCTGTGATCAGTGTACTCGTGCAGCCTAGCTCAACGTATTTTTACCAACCATTTCACATGCTTCAATTTCAATAAAGGCGGAAAAGGCCTATATGTCATCTTGAAAATAGCCAGCATAAGTACGTAAGAATCGCTTCCATAAACAGTAGTAGTTTTCATGTGAGATCGTAGTCGTCTTCTGATAATGTACTGCAATGTGTGTAGTACGTGTATAGCGTGCATAGAAGACGTTTACTACATTACACATGTATGCGCAGTCACGAACATAAAGATTGTTTACATACTTCAGTGTAAACTGTAGCTCGCATGCGAGCAGATACTAACCATTACAGCTGCAGTTAATCGCAAGTCATCTATTGCTGAAAACCAACTAAGTTAGTACGTTTAATAAGTAAGTATTGTTACAGCTAAAAAACAGCTTTGCCATGCAGTGGAACTTTGAATTGTACTTTATGCTCTGCGAAGCCTGACTAGATGTCGAAAAGGCGATGAGTGCGTCGCCTTGCCTAATTCAGAATCAGACAGCGTCTCTCGCCACCACAATGTACTTTCACCCGCCATTAAAAAAAAAATGATTTTTATTAAAGGAACAATGTTTTCCTCCCAGCAAGACTTCAGTTTGTATAAATTAATTATATCGAGGGAACAATCGGTGACGTTACAAATGCGGAGCTGATAAAAAAGGTTACTAGAAGGGCACAGTTCATATAGATTTGGGGAGAAGACAGGTGAGTCTGGGTGGTGTGTTTCATAACCTAGGTTCACTATTCTATTTGTAAAGCATGGAACAATCCGTAATGGCTACAAAGAGAAAGTAATACCTGTTACAAATCTCATCTGGCATTTGCTCTTGTTGACTCTGCACCATTTTTTCTTTAAAGGCAGTAGGCAGTCGCCCCAAAATTTGCTTTGAAAAATCAGCAAATTCTTGCAAATCCCCTCTTATTGCATTACAAGCACCTCTAAAGACGTTTTGAACATTTATTTCAACTTTCAAGGGTAAAACTCATTTAGCAATACAAAAATGCTAATCTTACATGAGGCCCTCAACATAGTTCACAATTTAAGAAGTATAAAAAGTGAGAACGTGTATATATGTACAATTAAAGAACAAAAGGTAAATGAAAGTAATACACAGAAGTGAACCTATACAATACTAGAATGACAGTAAAAGAGTACATAAAAGTAAGGCCATGGCACGTAACGAATTATATAACATTGGAAATCAAATCTTTAAAACGTAAAAGTGTGTTTGCATGTTTCATGTTAACATTAAGTTCATTCCACTCTTTTGCTGCTAAATAGCTATTCGATATATAGAAATTCATTGACGATGACGATCGTAGCGCATGGGTATGTATATCTGTTATAGGAATAAATAATTCTTTCAAATAAGAAGGGGGTAAGATCAGTTATAATATTATACAACTTTATCATTCTTTTTTGCTCTACATGTCTGTCAAAAGTCTTCCATCCTAGTTCATCAAGGAGCAGCGTCGATCTCTCGAAATAAGATGCATTTAAAATTATCCTAGCAGCACGCTTTTGTAACTTTAAAATTCTTTCTTTGTTCCCAGCATTGCACGTTCCACATACAAGACAACAATAATCTAAAAATGGCAAGATGTATCCCTTATAGAATAAAACAGAAGTGTCCTTATCTAGAAAAAGGTTTTATTCTCCTAAGAAGGGCAAGTCTAGAGCTTATTGTGTTACATACAAAAGTAACTTGTTCATGCCATAGTAAATTACAATCGATTCTAACGCCTAAATTTTTACAAATATTCACATTGTTAAGGCAATGACCTTTAAATAGAAATATTCAACTCTCCATCATTCAGAATCTGACGTTTTTTAGATCCAATTAGCATGGTGCTTGTTTTATTAATATTTATTAACATCTTGTTGTTGTTACACCATTTACTTATGTTATCAGCATCTTCACTCAACTTATCTTGGATTTCGATGAGATTGAGTCCAGTAACATAAAAAGTAGAGTCATCAGCTATACATATCTGCTTTACAAGGCTTTAGGCATAATTGAAAGTCATTAATATATAATAAAAGAAGTAAAAATAATAAAAATAGTTAACTATCACAAACAATGGGTAAAGCAAGGAGAAATTTTCCTTGAATTTCACAATTAACTAACAAAAGCATTGTCACATGATCAAAATAGGCCATTCATGAGCTAGAGTGACAGGGCATACTAACTCTGATTGGGGTGACTGCCTATTGCCTTTAAGCACTCTTCCTTTCACTAAATTTGTGCCACTCACACACTAGATTTTGTTGATCTGTGAGACGCATGGAGCTAAGGACAAATCAATAACACGAAATGATTTTTAAGTATGCATTTTGACATGAAGATCCTTGTGCCGCCTCCCTTACTGTATTGTTAAATGCACAAATTTAATTTCAAAATGAATTTATGACCGTCGAACTCATTATTTTAATGCGTGAAATGACTATTAGGGGGTTGATATTGCAATGGCTGTTCTAAAAAGTTTTTAGAGCTTTTAGCCCCCTTTGCACGTGCCCCCAGAAATCGACTTTGAAGTATACATTGTGACATGAAGATCCTTGTGCCGCCTCCTTTACTGTGTTGTTAAATGCACAAATTTAATTTCAAAATGAATTTATGACCGTCGACCTCATTTTTTAAGCGTGAAATGATTTTTAAGGGTTGATATTCCAATGACTGTTCTAAAAACTTTTTAGAGCCTTTAGCCCCCTTTGCACGTGCCCCCAGAAATCGACATGCCGACGTTGTCATACCAATCTATGTATATTCTCTGTGACGTGCATTGTGACTATATGACCTTTTTGCTGTAATACCATTTTAGGCAGCTAGGGCAGTTGGGACTTCAGTTTTATTCAATCTTATATTATTCACGATCATCCTAATACGCGACACCCAGGACACTTGGCTTATCCCTTGGACATACCAGGGCCCCAGTGGGCCAACAGATCTGCATTTTGAGCCCCCCCCCCCAGCTCTTGTGGAGAAAATGAGTGGATCCTGTTTTGATAACATTTCGTGGTCAGGGACGTAGCCAGGGGGGAGCAGAGGGAGCGACTGCTCCCCCCTTTCAGTGTCGAAATAAATGTTAAAACTGTGATGTTTTTGCAGGGTATTTCGTCAGTGCTCTTAAATTGCCTCTGATCTTAAATTGCCTCTGTTAATATGTTATATATGTTATTCTTTTTCATAATGGGACTTACCGTACATATATGGGCAATTGTTTTCAATAAATACTCCCAACGTTTTCGAATCAGTAACAATCAGGTCCAACTCTACCCCACTTTAAAGGAGCTCGGCAAGTTTATTCTCTTATCAAATTATCGACTTCTCCCAAATCTCTATTGTGGTTGGTAGTAAGTACTTTGTAAACATGGGTTGACTCAGCTTGTCCAGATGGTAACATTAGTCTTCCTTAGTCGGAAAATTTCAAAGACAAAAGAACATGTAAAAGGTGCAATGTTTTGCCAGTTTCATCATTATCATGTGATATCATATTAACAAGCAGATTGTTTTTCCTGTTTGAATGTTTTTAACATGTTCTTAATTCAAACAGGAAAAAAATCTGCTGATAATATGATATATGATAATGATGAAACTGGCAAAACATTGCACCAGATTGCATCTAAGGACCTTCAATTGTTCAAAATTCCCCTCCCCTTAGACCCCTCCCCCATATCAGTTACAAATGTGCTCCCCCTTACAAATTCCTGGCTACGTCGCTGTTCGTGGTGTGTCAAGTGTTGGTTTCAGATTTTCTCCTGTAATATCCACGAAGGCATTTAAAAATGACATGGTACGACACCCCCTATAGCTACGGGATCGTTAAGAACGGGGTTCCTAAATATTGCTTGTTCCTAACGAGGTATCCAGGGCACATTTGCATTTTCATTCTCTGGTAGGTTGTCTAAGTTCTTAAATTAAAGCGGATCTTACAATATGAAGGCGTTATATGGTCGAATTTAAGCGCACGGGCCCGGCACCTGGCTATCTTATTAGAGCATATAGGATTGACTATGGGAAGTCATTTTACAAAAGGGCGGATCGTGTTTCCCCTGAATTTTTTCTTAATGCAAACAACTAAAATATGAATTTTTCCATTGGAAAATTGACATTTTGGCCCTGTAATAGACTGGTTTTGCTACGTGGTGGGAGCTGCCGATCCCTTAGACCCCGGCCATTGCAAATGCAAGTTTGGGTAGACTGGAATGGTTAGGACAATGGACTTGAGTCCTGCGATCCGAATTTCAGTGGGGGTGGTCTGTGTTATTCTTGGCCGAAATTTAGTAAATTGTAAATTTATGTATGTTCAAAAAATGTCACACGTCTTCCGGGAACTGCAGGAATAAAGGGAGGGGGTGAGCAGGGCGCATAGTTATTACCCAAAGAAAAGTCTGCATAATTAGGGCAAGCTACAGGTTTGTTGCTCTTATGGTTACCACTCTACACTTTGAAGTTTTATCAAGTCCTATTTCAATCTAAGTGAGACCTGGTTTTTACGCTAGTTAAATCCCTGAGGTCTCTTATGCACATGTTGTTATCCCAAACTCATCTGGAAATGCAAATTGGACCGACCAAAATATTCTGGCTTTCCTTAATGTCCCAGTGGATGATTCACTGGCATATATTACACGTAATCAGTTGAATGATCTAAAATGTTCAATTTAAAAAAGAATATGTATCGACAAAAAATGTCTTCGCAAGGTGTCTTTGATATATCTTAAGGCTACTGCAAGTATTGTTTTTGTATATTTCTGCTTCATTAGAGTTAGATTAACTGGGCAAAGTGGACTGCTGGACTTTGCGTGTGCATTTAAGACAGTTTTTTTCGACAGTTGACTTTCAGGAACCATTTTATTCGATTTTAATTTTTATACTTATTCGTTTTTGATTCTGTTTGCTGCTTATTTGCACCTATTGATTGTATTGCATTTTCATATTTTTCAGAGGGCCTTAGGGGAGATTAGTTTCAGTGACGTCGCCAGATTTTTCGAAGTAGGGGTTGGGTGGGTTGGGACATTGGGGCGCAACGTTCGGCCGAGGGGGAGCACCGGCATGCTAGACTGAGCCGCGCTGGGGCGCTGCCATGTAGGCACAGGGTCTAGAGGCCCACCGCTGGGCCCATGGTGGAGTACAGGGCATCGTTCTGGTGGTAAATCCATAGGAGACCTTTGGAAGCTCGGGTATTTAAGTATTTAAGTATTTTCAAAGTGACATTAGATGCTCACTAAGCAGACTACAAAAAGTCATAAATTTAATCATTTTTGCCTTTCTCAGATTAAGGATTTAATGATACAGGACGTTGTGGGTGGGGACGGCAGATCACGTGATGACTTTCATCAGGCTTTGGGAACAATAACTTCGCACAAGCTGCTCAACAGGAATCAATGAAAACAACAACCTATGAGATATCTCACTGAGTGGGACGCCCTCAAGGAGCACTGAAAGCTCATTTACTGCCAGGAATCCGGAGCCTTGCCAGGGAAATTAAGATAAAAGAGGCCTTTTCTTGTAATTAAGTAGGTTTTGAGCATCTTAAACTATGAATAAGGACAACAAAAATTTCTACATTTTCATCAGAAATAACTTGAAAAAAGTGGCCAGTGCCCGTGGAGAACACCACAAGTTTTGTGTCACCACTTCAGGGTCTCTGGTGTAGTGCTTCGCTCAGCCCCTTTAAGGGTCGAGGAGAGCAATGTTCCCCTAGCAAGTTGAAAGGTTCTGTAACGTTATTAGATTAAGCTTTTTGAGTATCCTCATATGTTATTGCAGGGATGCTCGTTAATTTAAAAAATCGCAATCTTAACAGTACTGAATATAGAATTGGACTAAGAGATAATCAATTCGGGAATTGTATTCAATGGGGAGGACTCACGGCAGCAGAGAGCTATTGCTCTTGAAAACAAGATGTTGGAACAATTAGTCTGGAGTATGATATTTCCCAGTAATTATCAAGCCCTCAGGCAAGGTGTGGGGAGGCAGGGGACGGCGACCCCTAGATGATTGGATTTTAAAACATATCGCCCCTCTGAAAAATAATTTTCTCCTAAAGCTATTTCGCCTACCTTCAGTACCTTTCCTGGCCACGGAACGGGTAACTATGCAAAGTTTAATGCTGTTTATTTTATATGTAGCTGATAATACAAAAAAAAAAGAAATGCTTCACAAATGCACTAAGTGTACAGTAAAAATATAGTCTTGAGAACATTTGGTAAAGTTATCTCCCTTGAATGATAAAGTGACAGTGGGTGCTCGTGTATAAATAGATATATAAACGGTATTTATGCGTAATTATTTAAAACCCAAAATTTCATGGGGGACACTGGGCATGGGTGGGTAACGACGCAAGTCGTTGGTTCTGTGCCCCTTCCCCCTGCCCCCCCCCCCTTGGCGACGCATCTGATAGGCTCTTTTAGCTGGGTTAATTGTTGAATGTTTAAGTCAAAACTTATTTTCTGCTGGACCAGAAGTTCAGTCTGTGAAGCGATACGACAAACTAGAGAGTTGCAAAAACTCAGCAACTCTCTGGACAAAAAAAAAATAATAATCAAAACATTAATGCAACAATGCCTTTTGTCGTCCATTGATGGTGGTCTTATCTTTGCACTTACTGAAAGATCGCCACCTTTATTACTCCTTTGTTTTTGCGTAGGTGTGTTTGTGACAGAAATATATACCTATAGAAGAGGCTTCCTAGTCGCACGCAGCCAGCGCCTGAGGGAGGTTTTGCAGTGAACTGAACGGACGTGAAAGTGTTTGTGGAACTTAAAATTTCGAGTGCATTCAGAGGCTGGTGCAATGTGAAAGCCTCGAAACAAACGGCGCTGTACTGTAAACTTAACTGAGGTACACACTACGCACTAATCTTACTAAACGGAAAAGTGTAGACTTGGCATACCTAAGGCCTATACTAGCGATGGTAGGCCTAATTTGACTATCTAAGACGACATTCCATATCAATGTATTACCTTACACTACAGTAGTACATAGGCCTACATACTTTTTTTTATTTTAGTTTGTTATCAACCGTCCCTTTATTTTCTTAATTGCAAGGGATGGGAAATGGGTCGAGTTCTCAAACAAAGTGCATCTAAAATAGCTTAAAATTCTGTACATAGCAAGTCACTTTTGTAGTTCTAGCAAAAAGTGTAATTTTTAAAGTATCGGTAGAGTACGGTACATTATTGTTTTTATCATATCTGAAAATATTTGTAAATATTTGGCACTGCTTTACGACGTAAATATTACCAAAAAAAAATGCTATTCACAATTATAATCATTTGTCCAGATTTCCCAGGCCAATTAGGAGGTAGATAGCAGCCTTTACAGTATGTAAATAAAAAATGTAACTTCCTAGCATATTAATTAATACAACCGAAGAAAATTGAAACGTTCAAACAAAAGTCAAAGGCCTCTTTGTTAACTCAAAAAAAGCAAGTTTCTATATTTCGCGGGAGAGGCCTAGAGAATACAGTTCATGCATTTGAAAATGGTGAGGTATTTTGGATATGGAATCATATACATGCAGTGATAAACTGTAATATTAGAATTGTGACTTTCCAAAATTCGTATTGCTCACCAAGTAATGCTTTGAAGATGAAACTATATTTTATTGTGTTTGCTACAAACAACTGAAAAATGACAAATAATCGTCTGTACAGTCATAGGCTAAAATACTGTAATGTACCTTAGGCATGTGACAATAAAAGGATAGATTTATCATACTATGGACCAATTGCCAAAGGTTGTAATTTATAAACATCACGTACTGGTGATTTGAAACAAAAGTGACAAGGTAGAATAGATACATGACTACAGCATTTTTCATTACATGTAGCACATCATAAGCACACCTTACCAAATCCTTGGTAACCAGCAACTTAACCTGCACATGTTGAAAGTGTGACTGTACGCACGACGTTTCCCTCTTACGCACACGTAGACGAGTATCCCACCTAAACATTAGCTGTCTACATTTGCGTTGGTATAAACTGTAATGCTACGAGCTTACCTCCGCCGAGGGCGCACATTCTGTTCTGTGACAAAGATATTACAAGCACAGATTTCAAACTTAAAATGGCGTATAGACCTTATGCATTGACATCATACTGACATCATTTTGGGTGAAAACAATGAAGCACTCGTGCACGAACGGCGTGGATTTCGCCGCACGTGTAGTAGACATACGCGCGTACACCATTGGTTGACAAATCAGCTGTCTGCATTTATTGGTGTACCTTGCAATGATACGCGCTTTTCCGCCATTTCCTCCAAAAGAGGGTCGAGCACTTTCTCCATTGTGACATCATATGCATAAGGTCTATTGGCTCCCCATGGAGCCAAAAATATCGGGGCGGAAGTGCCGATCACTGTTCAGTCGTTTTGAAAACATACAGGCAAATGAATGTCTTACAAAAGTATTAATACTTGTTATTTCGAAACATTGTAAATGTAAGAAGTATCATTCCTCAATAAATTTCACTTACAAGAAGTTTATTTCTTCCTGGGGCATTACAAATAAGTACACTTGAACATGAACGCACAATGACTGGTTTGAAGTTTATAGACTTATTCGCCTATATTCATTGGTCAGTTTCTATGGTATCTTTAAGTGACGCACTTTTATATGCGCGTTTAATTTCTTACGCGCTCACAACGAAAAATCAAGTAGCGCGTTTGTTTCCCAAGCGATCAGAAGTGTGCGTCAAGTTTTTCGGATAATACACAGAGAAATGTATTCTCCGCGTATAGAACGCGTTGTAAAAGTGCACGCACGCTAACCTCTTTTAACAATGGAATTTCTGTAGCACGTTCTTATTTTTGTACGCAGGTCGCCGATTAGAACGGTGCGCATGTGAAATTTACACTTCCGCCCCGATATTTGCGTCTCCTTGAGGAGTCACTGAGCGTAACAGTGTAGGTATAGAGGGATTTCAGTCACGTGACTTTAACCAACTAGACGCAATTTTGAAGGGCAAGATCGAGCGTCTTTTTTTGTTTTGAAGGGCAGGATCGCGCGTCTCTTTGGTTTTGACGCGCACGCGTCCATTGTGTCACAGTAGTATCTATGATTATGCCGTGCGCGTGAGCTGTAAATTCGCTTACTGCGTGTGTGTTTTGCCCTTCAGTGCCTGGGAATCCATTGCGCGTGACGTCACATGAAATCCCTCTATAGAGCTTATGCACCTACGTCACGTTTCTCTATTTTTCCATCCAAGCGTACATTGTGCAACAATTGTTACTAAGGTGCTATCGTGAGCGCGTATCTTTAACACACCTACTACGTATGGCAGTTCCATCCAGTCAGCCAAATTGAAACGCGCTGACGTCACGTGCATAAGCTCTACAGGAGTTTGGAATCTATGCGTATAATATCTTTGATGTCAATGCATAAGGTCTATAGAGAGATTTCAGTCACGTGACTTTACCCAACTAAGACGCAATTTTGAAGGGCAAGATCGCGCGTCTTCTATGTTTTGAAGGGCAAGATCGCGCGTCCCTTTGGTTTTGACGAGCACGCGACCATTATGTCACAGTAGTATCTATGGTTATGCCGTGCGCGTGTGCTGTAAATACGCTTACTGCGTGTGTGTTTTGCCCTTCAGTGCCTGGGAATCTATTGCGCGTGACGTCACATGAAATCCCTCTATAGAGGGATTTCATGTGACGCCACGCGCAATGGATTCCCAGGCACTGAAGGGCAAAACACACGCAGTAAGCGAATTTACAGCTCACGCGCACTGCATACCATAGATACTACTGTGACACAATGGACGCGTGCCCATCAAAACCAAAGAGACGCGCGATCTTGCCCTTCAAAATTGCGTCTATTTGGTTAAGTCACGTGACTGAAACCCCTCTATAGACCTTATGCGCGCCTTCATTAGGTATTCAGGTGAAGTGCGCATTTAGTTAGTGGGATGTATAGACCTTATCCATTGACATCACTGAACTATAGGCTAGGAAGGATCATTCCACATAAGGTTTTGAAGCCATCATGGAGGGTCACGTGATGTAGGTTAGCTTACTCAAGTTGCCAACGCCGTAGAAACGCGTACCTAGAAGTAGTCGGCCTTAGCGTCTCTTCAGCCTCGTGGACTAATTTGCCGGCTAGCACGCGCTAGCATGCACACCATTGCGCCGAGGTAAAGTTGCCTTAGCAACTTCCTGAAAAGGCATACATCATAATAGCCGTATAACATACAGAGCACCAAACGCCTACCGTGTAGGAAGCTTTGAGGCACATTATGGCCAAAATGCACGCATGCATGTGCGCGCGCGTTACTTTCCCTTCGCGCGCCTTTTTTGTCAAGAGGACGCGTTGTACAGATTATCTGTGCACAGGTATGGACAGTCAGTAACAAGCGCGCCTACTCTGTGTACTGTTCAGTGACGGTGCTATCGCGAATGTTACACAGTCATCGCGTCTCGACGCACCATACGAAATGCGGTCACGCGCGCTGTCCTTCAAATAGGCAGGACCACTCCTAAACACAAGGAAAGTTTGTAAAAAAAAACAATCTTTTGATCACACAATCATGAATCATAGTGTACAGATGTCCTACTAAGTAATTACAACAAAAGGACTAGCGAGGTAATGAGTAACAAAGGATTGCTTTAGCGTGTACATCAATGATTCTGCGTTACATTACTTTCACTTCTAGATACGCGTCTATAGGGCAGTGGAATCGACTTGAGTAAGCTAACCTACATCACGTGACCCTCCAGGTCGGCTTCAGTTTCGTCGCGTATTCCGCATTGACTTGCGTCCTCCAGTTATATAGCTCGGTGATTGACATCACACTGACGTCATTTTGGGTGAAAACACTGAGCTATATAACTGGAGGACGCACGTCAATGCGGAATACGCGACGAAACTGAAGCCGACCTGGAGGGTCACGTGATGTAGGTTAGCTTACTCAAGTCGATTCCATTGCCCTAGAAACGCGCAGCTACAAGTGAAAATAATGTAACGCAGAATCATTGATGTACACGCTAAAGCAATCCTTTGTTACTTATTACGTCTCTAGTGCTTTTGTTGTAATTACTTAGTAGGACATCTGTACACTATGATTCATAATTGTGTGATCAAAAGATTGTTTTTTTTTTTACAAACTTTTCTTGTTTTTAGGAGTGGTCCTGCCTATTTGAAGGACAGCGCGTGTGACCGCATTTCGTATGGTGCGTAGAGACGCGATGACTGCGTAACATTCGCGATAGCACCGTCACTGAAAAGTACACAGAGTAGGCGCACTTGTTACTGACTGTCCATACCTGGGCACAGATAATCTGTTCAACGCCTCGAACGCGTCCTCTTGCCAAAAAGGCGCACAAAGGGAAAGTAACACGCGCGCACATGCACACGTGCACTTTGGCCAATGATGTGCCTCAAAGCTTTCTACACGGTGAGCGTATGGTGTTCTGTATGTTATACGGCTATTGTGATGTATGCCTTTTCAGGAAGTTGCTAAGGCAACTTTACCTCGGCGCAATGGCGTGCATGCTAACGCGTGGTAGCCGGCAAATTAGCGTCCAAGAGGCTGATGAGACGCTAAGGCGCGTTAGCATGTACATCATTGCCTAAGCGTTTTCACTTCTACACTCTAAAAAACGTTTCTAGGAATTAAACACAATTTTTGCCCCCACTTTGGAAACATGTTTAATTCCTAAACACACATGTTTAATTCCTTAACATTGCGTGTTTAATTCCTAAACATTATGTGTTTAATTCCTAAACGTGTTTAGAGTGCAAAAGTGTTTCCAAAGTGGGGCAAAAAAGTGTTTAGAAAAGTGTTTAATTCCTAAACACTGTTTTAACAGTGTAGTTACGCGTTTCTACGGCGTTGGCGACTTGAGTAAGCTAACCTACATCACGTGACCCTCCATGATGGCTTCAAAACATTATTGTGGAATGATCCTTCCTAGCATATATTTCAGTGGGTGAAAACAATAGACGAGTTGGGAAATTCGGTACTTCCGGTCAGGTCACAAGGTCAAGTGTACCATGACAACGGTAACGTATTTAGCTCTGCGTGCTCAGAATGCAACACCCGCGCTGGGACACTGTAAGCGTGGTACACTTAACCTTTGACCCATTCCCATATTGCATTGCGTGGAAACATTTTCCAACTCGTCTTTTGAGCACACGTGCGCGAACCGCGTGGATTTCGCCGCACGTGTAGTAGACTTACGCGCGTATACGATTGGTTGACGAATCAGCTGTCTGCATTTATTGGTGTAACTTGCAATGATACGCGCTTTTCCTCCATTTTCCTCGAAACGAGGGAGCACCACGGACTTCAATATGTGGACAGAGGATTGCGCAATCAATACGGTCGCCACCGCTCGAACAAATTTTGGCTAACCAAGATGGCCGCCGGGCTACTACCATTTGCCCAATTTGACGATGAATCTGCAACATTTCAGACAAAATATCAGTATGAATGGAAGAACAATATCATAGTTCTCCGTTCTATTTGTTGAATTTGACCTGAGCTTGCATTCTTTCGAAAATATTACAAGTTTTTCACACAATTTGTCGATACCCTTGAGCCACTTGAGCAAGTCCAAACTTTTACACACAAGACTATAGCAGGCAGCCATATTGGTAAGCCTACTCGTGTACGTACACGGTGGCGACAATTTACGCATAGGACGTTAGTGCAATATGCTCTGTCCATGTATATAAGAAGTCCGTGGGAAGCACTTTCTCCTTTGTGACATCATATGCATAAGGTCTATAAAGAGGTTTCACCGCGTCAGGTGATCGCGCGTCTCTTTGGTTCTGAAGGGCAAGATCCCTCGTCTCTAGTCACACGCGCACGGCAAAACCTTAGGCAGATCAGTGGGCATAACCATAGATACCATTGTCACACAATGGACGCGTGCCCTTCAAAACTCTGTAAATACGGTCACAAAGCAAAGATATTACAAGCATAGATTCCAAACTTAAAATGGCGCTTTGACTCCTCAAGGAGGCCAATATATCGGGGCGGAAGTGCTGATCACTGCTCAGTCGTTTTGAGAACAAACAGGCAAATGAATGTCTTACAAAAGTATTAATACTTGTTATTTCGGAATGTTGTTGACTGAAGAAGTACTAGGCCTTAAAAAATTCCACTTAAACAAGAATAACTTTTTTCTTCAACGCGGCATTCCACGTATTTACACTTGATCATGAACGCACAATGACTGGTTTTGCAAGTTCATCGACATTCATTGATCAGTTTCTATGGTATCTTCGAGTGACGCACTTTTATATGCGCGTTCAATTACTTACGCGCTCACAACGGGAAAGCAACTAGCGCGTTTGTTTCCAGAGCGCGCAGAACTGTGCGTCAAGTATTCCGGATAATACACAGAGAAATGTATTCTGCGCGTATAGAACGCGTTGTAAATGTGCACCCTCGCTAACCTCTTTGAACAGTGGAATTTTTTGTATCGCGTTCTTATTTTTGTACGCAGATCGCGGAACAGAACGACGCGCATGTGAAATTTACACTTCCGCCCCGATATATGCGTCTCCATGAGGAGTCACTGAGCGTAACAGTGTAGGTATAGAGGTTTTTCACTGACATCACCGCGTTCGCGCGTCTCTCTATTTTGACGGCCAGGCGTCCAGTGTATAACAATCGTAACTAAGATCCTGCAGCCTTTTGCGCATGAGCAGTGACGGCCAGTGAAACGCGCTGACGTCACGTGAAAAACCTCTATAGGAGTTTGGAATCTATATGCTTATAATATCTTTGTCACAAAGGAGAAAGTGCGCCCTCCTTTGTAGGAAGATGGCGGAAAAGCGCGTATCATTGCAAGTTACCAAGTTACACCAAAAAATGCAGACAGCTGATTTGTCAACCATTCGTATACGCGCGTAAGTCTACTACACGTGGGGCGAAATCCACGCCATTCGTGCACGTGTGCTGGATTGTTTTCACCCAAAATGACGTCAGTGTGATGTCAATGCATAAGGTCTATACATCTCACTAACTAAATGCGCACTTCACCTGAATACCTAATGAAGGCGCGCATGGCTTACATAAACAAAACGAATCCAACAGACCCATTGTGACCCAACAAAACATGCTACCATATTTCCGCTGCTGATATTCAGCAGTGTACAAGAAAACGTTTGGCGTCGGTCGCAGCTAGCTAGTACGTAACACATCAAAACATGAAAATCACTTGAAAATGTTTACCTAGAGGCTAAGAGAACCCTGGTATGGATCGAAACGCAGGAGACTTCGCACCAAAAGGTGAGGTTTAAAATATTTCTATCCTTTTTTGGTGTGTGTGTGTGGGGGGGGGGGTGACCTTGTATAGAAAAATGTTGAAAGCAGTTGGCACTTTGAAGACACAACAGAGTTTCTTGGCAACTCTCACGATCTGGCAACTGCAAAGTTTGTTATTCCAAAATTGCAAACTGTGTCATCGTCTTGTTACTTAACCTTACCGACTCAGTCTTTCTTACATAATTTAAAATTGGCCTGCAATCGGGAAAAGAGAAGTCAAATCTCATTTACTTTAGAGGCCTAAGTAGCTATCTCTTGAAGCTACGCTATCTTCGGCTTTCTTTTAAGTAATTCCAAAGTTGCATGCCGGCTCATTGACGTAAATATTTAGTCTATTTGATTTTAAAAAGACGATAGAAAAACTAATGTCAGGCTTAGGATGCCCTTATTGGCTCCGCGGCAGCTTTAGTATGGGATTATATTGGGAATAAAGGCATAAAACGGTTGCCCAGATTTCAATTGTGTGTTACTTTAATTAATCCATTAATACTCTGACATTTCAAAAGACTAATTCCACAATATGGGCTTACATTAGGCTACTCATAATTTTCGCTCCGAGAGGAGAGCTTATACAATACTATTTTCACATGGGTACTTACTCAATTACAATCTCCATTTTTTTCGTTAGAATTTATAATAAGCATTTCTATAGTTATGCAAGCCTTTAAGTTAACTGGAAGATGATGCCATAGGATATGAAACACTTAATCTCTTACCTGAGAAAAGGCCAAATATTTTGTCTTAGTTTACATTCTTACAAAGCTGTGATACCTGGAATTTGCATCTCCTGCCGTGGAGCTCATAGATTTCGAAGTATTCTACTGTAGAGTATGCAGAGAAAAAAATCGTATAAGCAAAATCAAAGCATCGTTGGGTGGTAAAGCGATATTACGCCTGATAAAGGGCTTTCTTGTCACAATTTTTCGTTTTGCCATCCATCTAGTGGAAAAAAGAGAATCGCCCAAGGGATTTTCAATATGAAAAGTCACATTATGCAGAATTTTCCAGTTCTTGAAATCAAATGTTACGACGGTAGAAGAAGATTTACATAAACTGAACACTTCCCTGGTCAAAACGTTTCCAGTTGAAGAGACTAGACGAATTATATCAAATTAAAAAAAATTCTCGATAAAACCCAGGGTATACCTTACAATTCATATCCCCCATTTAGCTTGCTAGGCAGCACCACTTTTCATTCTTTTTTAGTCTTTAAACAAAATTGATGTAAAATATCATTAATGTTAAATGTCATTTTAATGTTAAATGTCGAGGCTGGGCAAAGTCGTAGTGTCGTATATGACGTTGTCCGGTTTAACAGCCCAATTGGCAAATGTCGATTGGCATTACAGTCATGCAGCCCATGAGCCAGGCGGGGAGGGGGCGAGGGGGTCCCGTAAATTTGAAAAATCCACCAAACAAACCATTTGGATTACAAAAACTAATCGTGGTCGAAAATCCCACCCCCTATCCCTTTACAGAGCCGGTGTGAGAAGTTGTGGCTAGGAACCTACAGTACAGCCCGGAAAATTGTTTTCCATTGTAAAGATTGTGAGCTTCACTGATGACTTTTCCGTCTGTAAAAAAAGGTCTTTACAAGTGCCGATAAAGTAAATGGCAATCTTAGTATAAGTTTTGGTAACTTCACACAAAGTTAACTAAATAAGGGCGGGATCAAAGCACTATGATTGAAAAAAAAATTGGTGAAATTCAGAAACTGATGTGGGCGTAAGATAAGATACAATATTTGAGATTTATCAGTAAATGGTGCATACATTAGTTTAATTGGTAAGGAAAAGGTTTGAATAGTCTAGAAACAACAGAAGTGACTCCTTTAAAGTGAACGTACATATTTCAGATAAAAGCATCCCTCACTGCTCTGAGAAATTAAGGGTGCAAAACATATCGACGTCATGCAAGCAGGCAAGAGAGACGTGTAGCGAGGGGGGAGTGAGAGAGACCCCTTCCCTTTGAGAAAATTTTATTTATTTTTCTATTATCGCTACTTAGGTGTGTAGGTGAAAAACGTTAGTATAGGTAAAAAGAGGTGATTATTTACAAAAATGTAAGTTTTTTCATTATTCCTTCGTGTAGGACAGTTTGAGTTAAATCATTTTTTTGTTTCAAAACCCCAGGAAACCTGACCTTTCCCCATCCTTCCCATCCTACCCTACACCGTCAAGCCTTTTGCATCATCAGTTCCGTCCCGCACTTAGCTAGTCTGAGAACGGTTATAATTACATAGGTGTCAAATGGTGATTGTTTTAGTCTGTTTAGTACCAATCCAATGTCATTTGAAGAAAGTTAAAATGCATCACTCTTATTCCAACATTTACTTTAATACCCCACTGCTTCCGGGAGTTTTGCCCCAGACCCCAGCAAGGGCATTGCCCCTGATCCCCGTCAGGAGCCCTAAGGCCTGCCCCTGGACCTCACGTCGTTGGACGGGGAAGTGCGAAGGGCTCTCACAGCGACTTCTGCGCCGTTTTGCTATTTCAATCCGAGTTCGTCCTCAAAAAATTCTTGGCTTTATGCCTGATGCAAGAGGAGGGTTCTGAACACGCATTGACCACCTATTCAAAATGCCAACCAATTTTTCCTCGATTTTATTTGTTTAAGGCAGTTAAGATGCCCACGGCTGTTTGTTTCATGTTAGCCTTGAGGCTTCGTTAGCCTCATGCACCCCTCACATTTGAAATTCTTCCGCTGTCATTCAATGACCGAGGGATATAATACAGAGTGATATACAGGCGATGGGTGGAGCCGCTCTCTTCGCAATTAGTAATTTGTCAAGTCGAGGGGATTAGAACATGGCGGATCACATGGCCTGTGTCATGGACCTCGTTATATATAGTTGAAGCAAAAGACAAAAACTACGGGTCTAGCCTAATTTAATGATTACATACAGGCTGATGCTGAACATTAGTACATGTGCACCAGTCACGTCTCAAACATTGAAGACAACCATAAGCGATCTAATGAAAAGGGTAGAGCATGAACCAGGAGCGAAAATGAGACTGGGCATGGTATGAACTTTATAGAGTTAGACTTACAGCCAGTACTAAAACACAAACGATCATAAAGGACTAGTTCAATGTTGCAGAAAAGTCATATTGTTCAACACACTTCAGTAATAAGCATGTCTTGATCACATGCTCCAGTGACATTATCAAAAGCACAGAGTGACATTATCAAAAGGACAGAGGACAGGAGTCACACTTGGGCGATGGTAACCATAGATACGATTTGATACTTTTACAAAAGGAGGTAATTTGACTTTAATCCATTCCCAAGGTGAGGATTACCATTCAACTTTGTCTTGTGGGAGAAGTTTATCACATCTTCACAAAGTAAGTCACGCAGTGATCTGATCGATTCGAGAAGGAGGAAAACAGATATTCGATATTTGTCTGAGGTTTGCTTGCCTAAATGGCTTTTTTTCTCGAGAAGATGAGACGAAAAAAGTACGTTTAATTCATTAATGTGTGAAAGAAGTAAGAAGATTAGAACATGGCGAGAAAATTTAATAAGGCCATGACGTCACTCTTAACTCGACAACGTGGCTTTAAAGAGGCCCCGTCGTTACATTTTCGTGGGAGAAGTAGCTTGAATTCAATGGCTAGTTTGCACAAAGATGTCATGAAATGTAAAATGCGAGAAGTGAATTTCTACTGCCTGAAAAACAGTCTGGTATGCGGCACGTGCAGCCCAGTATTTTGATAAGCCCTGAGAAAACTCGAATCATAATCGATGAAGATTCCGTCTGGCAACATGGCGACCAGTTATCTTTAACATCGCCTCGAGTGAAAATCTATCGTCTGCTACTTGGCAGATTAATGGTTAAACGACGGACTATGGAACTGTAATTTGGCAAAAAGATTATACTTATCTCAAGTTCGCTGAAGTATTACAAACATCCACAGTCTTGCCATTCTGCTGTTTCTGACTCTGTGGAGTCTGGATATCCTTTCGGGAAAATATGTTGTATCAATAGGGTACAGACAGATAATAACTGTTATTACTATTAAAACATTCAGTCTTACCAACATATTCTGGCATTAACTTTGCTTTCCAAACATAAGTTACACGAGATGTGAAAATTGCGTCATTTGGAAAATGGAAACTTTGAGTAAATTCATTTTTCAAGTTGAAGTGTAAAGCAATGAATTTCTTGATGTGCCAATACAATATTTTGAAAACATAGTTGCTCATCTACCATATTTTGAATTGCTAAATATTCTATGCACATCAATAATGGTTTAAAAATGTATGGAATTTTTTGTGCCGTAAATGCATTAGTCAAACATATGCTAACCGTACTTCAACTCCAGTCCATTTTTAGCTGTATTCCGGACGGAAGTTATGGTCGGTCTGTCGGTTGAAGCCAGAGATGTAAATTGGCGTAGCTAGAAATTCATAACTGGGGGCCAGAGCACATTTTGGGGGTCAAACTGTACACGCATAGCGTGCACCACGAGCGCGAAGCTCGAAGTCCAAAATGGGTGGGGTCCAGGGGCAAAGCCCCGGTGGGGTCCAGGCGAAGCCCCGGGAAGCTCCTGGGTTTTAGTATTTCATAAGCCTCAGGAAAACTGTTTCGAACGGAAATTTTCCAGTGTAATGCTTTTGAGTTTTAGTACATTTAGACTTTTAAGAAGGGCTAGTTTGAGCACAAAGTTAGTATTAACAGTTACTGATGTGCGTCTCTGGATTAGTTTTGCAAGAGCTGCGGTGTGTTTTAAATGTAAGAAAGGCAGGGGCAAAGTTTTATAGTTATCTGAGACGACCAGAAATTGGCTTGCTTAATTGATAATCAACTCTTAATGGTTCTTTTTAAAAAACATACAAAGAGTACAGATATTCCACTTACAAGCAGCCGTGACTAGCCCGTGATTAGTTTTTGTTAGCTTGTGCTTTCGTCTAGAATTGTCAGCCCTACATAATGGCTCAGGCTATAATAAACAGAGAAATGTATTTCTCGTTGTGGAAAATACTTCCGAAGTCGATGCATAAACCTGATAAAGACTGGAAACAGAAACCTGTTATAGCCTAAGAGTTTTACTCACCTGTTTAGATCGGGAAGTTTGACAATTTGAAACGCGTGAGAATTTAGAAAGATAGAAATTTAAATGATATGCCTAATCTATCAGTGATATGTACTAGACATTTAACACATAACCTTCAGTGGCGTAGCCAGAGGGGAGACAGGGAGCAGAGTGCCGCCACAGAAATTTTTGGGACGCAATGGGCGATGTTGAAAAAATGAAGGAAAGCAAAAAAAAACAAAAAACGAAAAACAAAAAACCAAAACAAATAAAACGGCGAGAGGAGGGAGGAATAGGAAGTTGGTGGGGCGGAGTGGGAGGGGATAGGGATCTAGGGAGTCCCGACTTGAATACAAGTCTGGTTGAAGCGTTTATATTTCGCCCAAAGTTTTAAAGGCACAGTAGCATTTCACAAGGGTCTCCTGTGAAAAATGAAAGAAAAATCCGATTCACATCTTTCAAACCCTATAGCAATATTCTGTTCCTATAACTCAAAATATTTGATATTAATGATTGGTTACTTTAGTCAAGAAATATCTCCAATCCTGTTCAAGGTCACAGAATGTAAAGTGGACACACGGACTCAGAATCTTTCTATATAATTGAATGTCCTTTTCGTCCTTGAAATTTGATACTGTTGGAATGTTCAAATATCTCTTTTATGCATATGTAGCATGAAACTACACTATATGTAGGGTATAGCAAACACGTTGCGAAATATTCCCTACAGCATATCAATATCATAAAGAAGTACAATGCTATGCATTTCTTATCAATGTGCCGCGATGACGTCACAGATTTTTCACAATGAACTGTATCTCTATAAGAAATAACATTTCTTCGAAAATAAGTATATCTTCCAAATGCTACATCCTATTGAAATGCAGTTTTCACCTTCTAATACAGGAAAAATTTCTGCATTTTTAAGTCATTGAATTTAGTCCCTGGCAAATCCATTTAACAGGAAACTGTATCAATCAGTGTCAATTGTTGAACAGAATTAATCCGACAAATAATTATCTTTACACTGTTAAAGTAGTCTCCTCTAATTTGTGCACGTTTTGTTTAATTTGTACCGAATCAATTCAGCATTTGTTCTTCCACTATAATTTCTCACTTAGAATCTGGAAGTATTATCAATATGTTTTTAAGAGGGCAGGATTTCACATAAATTTAAAGGATATATCAGTTGTTTTGTTTGGGGAAAATTGTGCTCGTGAAGTAAATTTAGTTGTTATTTTACTTAAGAGGTATATTTTTCATTGTTAAAAGGTAAAGACTATCCCCACGGTCAAGGGTTCCTTAATTTTCTTAGAACAGTACATTACTTTGCAAAAGTATATTTCACAAAAGAACTTACGAGACGGTTACTGGGAGAAATGCTGGCTCCCCTGGTTTAATTTATTTCACTTCTAATTGAGATTATTTAGTACTATTTTTTAAAGTTAATTTATTTCATTAATTGTTTTATTTCACTGTACATATTTTCAATGTCAAGAGCATAAAAGAGCAAATAAAAAAAACTGTATACTTACATCACAGTTATCTTTGACCCGAGTCGAGCCATCTCCTAGATTAAGACATGGAGTGATTTCAAGTGAAATGTTTTGTTAAAAAATACCCATCATAGCACAGACAAAGAAGCTTAAATCGTTACAGAAAAACAATGAACCACGGTAACAGCTTTTCTTTCCCAAAACATTACGCACCACAAAAGTTACGGATGTTAAGTCGTTTGAAAATTTGAAAGTTTGGTAAACAAATTATTCATGGGTTACAAAGCAGTGATTTCTTTCTGTGAAAACTTTATTTCCTGAATATTAAGTTACTCGGCTCCCTTAATTTGGACCAGGTATCAATAAACCATGAATGGTTTTAAAGATACGCCAATTTTGTACCATAAAGGGAATATTTCCCTTTAAATCAAGAAAATTTCATACAACTCGATTTGGTTAACTTTCGATATTCAGTGACCAGACTTATGCGTTGGGTCTGGTCATTGGCTCAAATCACCGGGTTATACACAATGGTGGAGTTAGGGGCTTTGGTCGGAGGGGCGAGAATGATCTACAGGTGTCACTTTCAGGAGCAAATACCCGATGCCTCCACAAGATGTAAGTCATGGCTTTTCAACATTTTTCTCTTATATTTTGCTACTTGTTGAAAAACTGTTTTCTCATTCGTCCTCAAAAAGTATTTCCACTAAACATATCGTGTTTCCCCTTTCTGTAATCTTGTCATTACTGAAGCGTAATTGACATTGACTCAATGTGCATGTTATTTAGAAGATTAACCGAAATTTTACGAAACTAAGGGGGCTTACTTTTAGTGAAGATTAATTAAACCTATTAGCACCCGTAAAGTTAGATGAGGTTTTACGGCTCAGTTTCTAACCAATTGGTTTAAGTCGGACCGACCTTTTTTCAAGTTGTGGCTCGAGGGAAGAGGGAGTCCTGCCCTAGAAAATTTTTGACATTAAACACCTTTAGATGGGAATGTCTGACATCTGGAAATCAAGATGTTGACACAAGTATCTACAATGTAGTAAGATCTTACGTCGTTCGAATGGCCAGGACGGAAGGTCTGGACCAGTGATTCTCTAATCTACTATGGATGAGGGCCGAATGCATATGCTGGGTGGAGGTCGAAGGAGCAAGGGAGGATCTCAGGCTAATTGGAGTGAGAACGCTCATTTGCGAGAGCGAAATCCTTACTTAAAAGGGCCCGAAGCTGTATGTACGGCAAACAGTTGCAGAGATGCGAATTTTCTATAGGAGGCGGTTTTGTAGAGGACAATTTGCACTTTTACAGGATGAACTCGACCTCAGCTCCACCATGGTGGGAGCCGGGATTAGAAAATTTGGCTTCGAAAAAACAAAACAACTTAAGAGTTGATTGAGTGATTCTTTTCATTTAACATAGATATGGAAAGAGTGAGCGCATACAAAACTTGGCAAACGCATTGTTAATTGATGTCACTCTGATTATTTTTATTTTATAAAAGTATCGAAAGATGACTTGCAGAGATTTTAATTCAGTACTCAATTAACGCACGTTCAACGCAATACTTTTTTGAATCAGGGAGCTGCCACTAGAGGCAGCTCCCTGTTTCAATCGTACAGACAATCACCCCACGCAAAAATAAGATTTCCGCGATATAACTTGCTACAAGCGTTGTTGCTACAAATAAATACAGTCAGCAATGCTTGAACTATTTGACACGGTATACAAAACATGATTGTCAACAACACAGTACACGAAACCAAATTATCTACACTAGACATCAAATAGATTTCTGTAGCCGTAATAGAAATTAGGATTCCGAACAGCAGTCTAGGCATGTATCAACCTAGTACCACTTCAGGAGACAAAACTGGAAGGAATCAAGTAGTGACTTAAAAATACATAATTTAAAATACATGTCAACATGGATTGTTTGGCCAATTCTCAACTTAACTGTACGTTTTTTGTCGCCAAAGATGATTTTCTTACAACGTTAACTCAAATCAGGGACCCGCAAAGACAGATCCTGAGGGCTGAGTTTGAGAATCGAGGGTCGTTCTGGACCCTACAGAGGTTCTTCACGTGACGTTATCATGGGCCCGGTTTTACCTGTAACTGAACGCCATACGTAATGCACGGGCAAGAACTACACCGTGTTCGCACAGTATCAATCAAAGCGTAAAATGTTTTCTACTTTCTTATCGAAGAACATTTTTTAACTACAACTTGGGGATCGATTGTGCGTACGTGCATGTGTAGCCTGCATGTAGGCTACATGTTCTAGGTTTAAACGCTTTGAAACGGTCACATAAAAAAATACTCTATTGTAATATCTTTAGTCGCTCAGCGGATATGAAGTGGACACTGCGCAATCTAGTATGTGGATACCCGAGTTTCTTCTGAAAGATTCTAGAAACCAGTGACACCGTCAGGATTTGGTGATTGGGGGAACACTACAGATAACGACGCAATGCCACCTCAGTTACCCCCCGAGTCTTCGTAAGTTGTACCTTTTTATGCATCCCTGAGATTGTATACAGCAGTGGGGGATCCTTCTTTAGTCACTACAGAAAGGTGCCGTCCTGGGGAGGGGTCTAAGGGAATTTGGTGTCCCCCTCTTCTTTGAGAAATTTTGTTAACTTAAGGTTGCTTAGATGCAAAATGGTGCTATCTTTGGGATATTTTTGGAACTGATCATATATGGCTGGAAAATATCCATAATTTAGTGAATTCTAATGTTTGGTTAGTTGAAAGAGGAGAGTATGTTGTCTTAGAGAAGGGTATGTTGTCAACAAACCTCCTGAACCCCCCCCCCCTCCTTTAGCTACTTTAATACCTTCTCTTCGAGGAAAGTTTTTACGTAAAAATACGTGCTTGGAGTTGACAGAAACATCCTTGGACTATTACAAAAATTTTCCTTTGCTTCATTGTGCATTATAAAAGGGTATCTCAGCCCGGCAGACACCGGTTTAGGGCCTCCTGGAAGCTGTGGATCAATTATATAAAAGGGCACTGACAGATGCTTATTACCTGACATCCAAATGATACTAGCCTATAGAGTATGATGCCGAGCACTTCACAACTATCTTATTTTCACTACGTTTGAACGAAATCGAGCGAACAGCTTCCAGCAATGAGGAATGGGAGGGAGGAAGAGTATAGGTGTTGGGAAGTAATATTAGACCTCTCCTATAGGTATAGCAAAAGGAGTGAATGAATAACAAGCGCGTTTCAGAATGCTGTTTTGTCGTTAGTGTATTAACAATCGACATCTATACCGATAATGGCTACGCGCGAAGCGCTCAGTAAAAATTTTGAAAAATGATGTATACCGGCAAATGCGTACTTTCAACCTTCCACATCGTGCTAGATATTACTGGAAGATTCCATATAGATGCGAGGCCCCAACAGAGGTTGGAGATGTACTTCGATAATAAAAATGTGGCGCCTGCGATTTCCCTTGACGGTTATGCAACAAAATTTCGCCATCAACCAGGGGCGTAGATTTCTTTTCAACTTTGAGGGGATGGGGTGAATTATCGCATATCTAGAAACTGTTCCCGCGAAGGGTGCACAGCGAGTGCGAAACGCGAAGCCCATGACGGGTGGGGTTCAGGGGCCCGCCTTTGGGCCCTTGGTGGAGTCCAGGGGAAATGCCCAGGTGGTCGTCCAGGGGTGAAGCCCCCGGAAGCTCTTGGATTTTTATGTCTCAGAAGTGCCAGGAAGACTGTTTTAAGAGGTAAATTTCAGAGGTAATGTTCTTGGGTATTAGTGGTATATTTATACATTTAGGAAAGACTATTTTGAGCACAAAACTCATTGATAAGTTGCATAGGATTGAAGTTGTACAAGTGCAGTAATGTCCTGTTCAGCTTAAAAGAGTTAGATTTAGATGAGATTTCACGGCTCAGGTTCTAACCAATTGGTTTAGGTCGGACCGGCCAAGGCCTTTTTCTCCAGTTGTGGCTCACTGGCTTGTTTTCCCTACTTTATTGCTTATGCTGAACACCAAGCACAACGGCAGTAGGTTCCATTTTTAAAGTCTTTGGTATGAACCGTTAAGCTTAAAAAGGCAGGGATCAAATTATAGGGTCATCCCAGACAACTAGATTTTGAATTCAGAGATTATTACAAGACCTGCAAGTTGTCTTGAGATCAGTGGGGCCGCCAGGTTTTTTGTGATTGGGGGGCACCATAGATGATGACGTAATAATACCTCAGTTCCCCTAAGTCTGGGTAAATTGCACCTTTACTTTGATGACCCCATGTGTTTGTATACAGCAGTTTTGATCTTTCTTTTTTTACTACATAAAGGTGCCGTCCTGGGGAAGGGTACCCCCCCCCTTTGGAAATTTTCCTTAATTTGAGGTCCTTTAGACACAAAATGGTGCTATCTTAGGGATGGTTTTGGAACTAATCATATATGGCTGGAAAATGTTCATAGTTTAGTTAATATTAATTTTTGGTAAGGTAATAGAGGAGAATATGTTGTCTATTAAATTGAAAGAAAGGTACGTTGTCAACAAACCTCCTGAAACCTCCCCCCCCCCTTTCGTCTATTTTACTGCTCTCTATTTGGGAACGTTTTTACGCAAAAGTACGTGCGTGGGGTCCACAGAAACATTCTTGGAATATTACGAAGTACTTCCTTTCCTTCATTGTGCATTATGAAAGGGCATCTCAGGCTAGCAGATACCTGTATAGGACCTCCTGCGAAATAAATTTAAATTAGGAGCTCTGCATTAATTATATTAATGGGGGCAATGACATAATGCGTACTACCTGACATCCAAATGATAGTATACAGTATGACGCTGAACACTTTACAACTATCGTAGTTTTACTAATTTTGAACGAAAATCCAGACGAACAGCTTCCAGCAATGGGGAATGAGAGGGAGGGAGAGTATAGGTGCAGGGAGGTGATATTAGACCTCCCTGATAGGTGTAGCAAAAGGGGTGAATGACTACTAGGCGCGTTTCAGAATGCTGTTTTCGTCGTAAGTGTATTAACAATCACCATGTATACCGATAATGGCTGCGCATGAAGCGCTCGGTCAAAATATTTAAAAAATGTGTAAAGGCAGATACGTACTTTCAACCTTCCATTTCATGCTACATATTAGATCGAAAGATCCCATACTGAAATATGCGAGGTCCCCACAGATCTCTGTTCTTCGGAAAGTGTTGTGAACAGAATATTTTCATGTATTATTACCTTAATAATGGTCATGACATGGAGTGCAAACCGTGACGAATGCCGGAGAAGAGCGCCGAAATTTTTCATTAAATGAGATTCCTACGGCAAAACCTGCATTCAGGCCGCTCTGCATCGAGACACTTTCAGTTGCCCAACAAACACACACGCCACTGCCATACGCCAGTCTTTTACCTGTTAAATGGTAAACTTTCAACTTTTTGCAGCTGCGCTTCTCAGAAGATATTGATAACAAGAATAACACTGACGTAAGGTTTGAAGCGCGCAGAAGCCGCGAAAATTTTGATAGTTTGCGAATAATTTGCTAAAATTCTGATAGTTTGAGAAACATTTGTGATAGAAAACGAAGCAGAGATTGAAGAATTTATTACGAAAATGAAGAATAAGATGTACTTTCCAGCATACACGTATCTGTAGATTGTAACATGAGGGGGGGGGGATGATTACATGGGCCATCCCCCTAGTCAAATGTTGAGGGTGATATCCCCCCCCCATCCCCGCGGGATCTGCGCCCATTCCATCAATAAGGAAACGTTCTTTGAAAAGAAGGCCCTAAACAGTTTAAAGTTTGGCTAATAGTTTTGTACACAGGGTACATGTTGCGCGCGGTAAGTTTGATGTCCATTATGGAGCTTATGCATATGACGCCAGACAAGAGCGTATCATTGCCAGGGGCGGTGCCACGGGTGGGCAGGGGAGGCATTTGCCCCCCCTATGGTTTTTGACCCCCAAAATAAATCGTCTAAATAACGTTTTAAGACACATAATTTTGTAGGGGGTGGGGTGAGGTGTAACAGTATCACGGAATAAAGTATTGTAATACATTATCCGTCGCATATAGGACATTTTCGGTGTAAATCCTCGAAAATTTTGCGCGCTTCGCGCGCGTTGTCTTCTCTGTCTAACTCATTGTACATCCGCCCCATACTGCAATAGTCCTTCGTACAAATATTTGGAATGTTTGAGTATACACGCATTCATCATTTGCTATATAGCCTATCTTCATCCACCTCAGAGCTTAGGCCTCTTCTTCATCCCAGAAGACCCATGACTGAATTTCTCTCTGAGTTTTTTTTTTTTTTTTTGTCGTTTATGGGTTAATACCTAGTAGCGTAACAATAGGGGGGTCAAAATACAGTATATCCCCTGGCGAGATTCTGTAAAAATTGCTGTCTATTTGAAAACAAGCAAAACATAGTATTCAACACTAAACTGACTGATTTGAGTGATTAAAAGTTAATTCAAATCCGTATTTGACCGACGTATTTATCAATATTCTGTAAATTCTCGGACTACGCGCGAATGTGGTATCTATTACGAATTTCATGGCTACCTTCACGACCGTGGCTCACGGAGAAGTAGGCCTACATCATATTTTAGTGTGTAAATCCAGTACGCATGGACCTACTAGCCCTAGTTGTACACTTGCCCTACACATGCCTTGACATGTCTGTAGTGCAGTATCGTATCCAACCAGGAAAGGGGGGGGGGGGAGGATTTTCACTTCCGTGAACATTGTTCAATCATGTCACAACAATCACAAAATGGTTAAATTGGTACGCAGGGAAGATTAACAGTTCCGTGAAAGATATATATATATATATATATAAGGCATGTAACATATCTAGATGTCTTCAGTGCAATTTGAAAGATCTGGGAAGGGCCATTTCTTACGCTCTGGGAGCTGTTTTGGCAAAAAAATTTTCGGCGCAGTCCGCGCCAGCCAATAGAAATCATGCCACATATCAAGATGGCTTCAGTGCAATTTGAAAGGTCTGAGAAGGACCATTTAATTGCGATATAGAAGCCATTTTGGCAACATTTTAAATGGTACGCTCCGTGCCAACCGTTAGTGGCGCTCCGCTTCTGTACCAATGCAATCAAACGCCGTCCACACGCTCATGCCTGTCAGTCGTCACGTATCAAGTATCGTACGGTTCAAAACTGCCTCCAAGATCCCGAGAAGTGCCATTTCATGCAGTCTGGGGGGGGGTCTGTAGGGCGAAAATTCTCTTGTACGCTTCGCACCAAACTATGATGGTGCTCCGCTTCGATGGCAACTTCCATTCTGCGCCCCTCCCCCAATAGCCAACACAAATCGCCGCCCTTGCCCGTTTGTTATGTAATCGTCGACAATAAGTGCAACAAAACTGGAAAGCTGTAGTCGGCCAAAAGTAAAGAACGTTGGATTACCTACCTAGAAACTAGATTTCTCGAGAAAAAATAAAGATGCAAAAAATAAAAAAAAAAAACAAGATGCAAAATATTGTACCAGATTGCGTCTAAGGCTTCCCGGTAGTCAAAAAAATCTTTCACACCCCCTTCCCTTAACCCCTCCCTCAGAACCGTGATCACTCATCTCATGCCCTGGGTGGATGCAGGGGGAAGGATGCAGTCGCACCCAAAAAATTCAAGAAAAAACGGCAAAAACGTTTGTTAAGCTATAGTATGAGGAGGGGACAGGATGCAATTACGCCGCATCTTCGGTCTATGTCCGTCCCCTATACGTTTCTTTGCCTGTGTTTTTTCGTTTCTTCAGTTAAACGTACGTTACCTATCCGTTCATTGTCAGTTCTATTCCTTTACGCTTCCGTTGCTTATGCGTTATAGTATCCGTCGAACATTCGGTACAGGTACTGTACTTCTACGTTTCATCCGTTTGTTGTCCGGTAATGATCCGGTGAGCAAATAGCAATCACCGGAGACGAACGGATACTAACGGAGAAGTCAGTAAGAGAAACGCACGAGAAAATGATAAAACGGAAGTTTAACGGATAAGTAACGAATACGTGGGGGACCTTTTTCGGTCGACGTCCAGTCCAAGTTTTGTGCATGTTCAAAGTCTCTCGCCGTTCATACCGGACGTTCCCGGTCATGAAACGAAGTCGGCGGAGGAGAACATGAGACTAAACGGATACTAACGTACATCAACGGAGTGCCATTTTGGGTCTTCGTTTCCTCTCCGTTATTGCAATCCGGTGAGGTGTGACAGGCGCTTAAAGACTGACGTGTGTTATGTTACAGTATCTCCTCCCTCCTCCCTCTCCCACCCTGGTGACGCCATCCCAACCAATTATTTATACCTCTGCCTGTGAATCCATTCTTAAGGTTTAAGTCCAAATTTTACATAAATAATACTGCAATAAAATAAATTTCAATCAGTTTTGTCTCTTATCCCATACATGCACGTTTCATTTTAGGAGTTTAAAGTGGACCTAAAGTGTAGAATTATAAGAATATATATTTTAGACGTTGAAAACGAATTTCACTCATCCAACTCTCATTTTCATAGCTCACCCTGTTGCTGAGATATGAAAAGTTAAAATTTTATTCACTTTATTTGAAATAGTCGATTGCGCAATAATTTGTGATGATCTTCTTGTAAAACTCACATTACTTGCTTTTGTTTCCTTTTGAAATTGAAATGTTTATATAACCTTGCAAAAATTAATGTACGAGAGGTTTTGTGTAGTCAAGTCACCCTATAACAGTGAGAAAGTGCTCACATTTTGGCACAAGGTGCAGACGCTTTCGAAAAAATAAAGAAAACAAAGAATGTAATTTGAATAGTACAAGAATGACATTACAAATTATTGCGCCACCTACCATTTTAAATTGAATAAGCACCAACATTTAATATATCTCAGCTCAGGAATTCCTGTAAAGATGGCAGTTAGACCATTTGGATTCATTTTTCAAGCTTTGTAACATATGTTTTTGAATTTTTAGCCTTTAGGTTCACCTTAAATTTAGCTAAAATTTGGCAGTTCTTTGTGGACCAAAAAAAATGCATTTACTATGCGCGTTTCTTTCAATATAAAAAGTTGATTTTAATTGTATTTTCAAAACAAAGTGAACCAAAGAAGCTGGAGTGATTTCACATTCTTACATTGATGAGCAGTTCTCCCTTTTCTGTGCCTTTCAATCGTTTTGACTTACAGACCCTTAAGGGTGCAATTTGCAAAATTTCAATATCTCCTATGCATATTACGTAATGATACCATACGATTATGAAGGACACTAAATCGGATTTAAATTTAATGATATACATAAATCAGTCTATTAATGTGAGGAAATGACGTCACTCCTGTTTGCTTAAAGTTTACTTTAGCTTGCAAATTTGGTTACATCATTGGTTCAAAAACTCGAAAACCTATAGGTAAAAATTTATAGTTATCTCATAAGAGTTATGATTCCTCTCCCTTTTATAAAATTCAATTTTGCGTATAACCCTTCCTCAGTGATTCGGCTTTTCTGTAAGCAAGAAAAAAATCACATGATGAGGATTAATTTTTTCTCATTAATTAAGAAATTGCGGACATAAGATCAATATTTCAAGGATGAATACATACAGTTTAGAACACTCGGGAAGTGCCGTTTCCGGCCATCTGGAGGGTTTGCAAAGTCAAATATTTTCTTAAACGCTCCGCGCCAACTGTTGGTGGCGCTCCGCTTAGAAATATGTATCACCATTTTTCATAGATTTATTTTTTTCTCCTTAATTGAGAAATTGCAGACATATGATCCATATTTCAAGGCTGGGTACATGCAGCTTAGAACACTCGGGAAGTGCCATTTCCGGCCATCTGGAGGGTTTGTGAAGCCAAAATTTTTCTTGTACGCTCCGCTTAGATAATCTTGCTGCACTCACCCCCCCCCCCATATTTTTTTTTTCGTTTCGCCGCGCCTGCTGCATAGTTGAAGCGTCTCATTCAGTGAGGGGCCGATTTTCACTGACAGACAATCCTTCTCACAGTTTGTATCTATGTTAGAAAAAAACTTTTTTGACAGAGAAAAATAAAGTCCAAGAAAATGAAAACGCCAAAAATGCAGTTTCTGACACGGGGGGGGGGGGTAGGGTGAGGCTCGGAAGTCTTCAATGCCTGCAACCCCAAAACAATAAAGCTCGGTCCGACCCAGCATGCTTTGCCCCCCTATCTATCGAAAAACCCTGGCGCCGCCCCTGATCATTGCAACTTACCCTGCAAATGCAGACAGCTGATTCGTGTATCGGTCGGATACGCGCGTAGTATTCTACTGTCGCGTGCGAAGTCTACGTCGTGCGTGCATTGTGCTTCACTGTTTTGGCACCAAAATGACGTCGCATGACGTCAATGCATAAGCTCTATACCTGACTTTGTTGTTGGCTTGTTGCCACATGCATTTGTGACGTCAGTGAAGAACCCTATACGGTACCTCTCTTTGGAAAAAAATATCGAAAGTAAACTATTAAAAGTGAATTCATGGCATCTGGAAAATCAAGATAGATACTGATAGAGCATGCTAATGGGAATTGTAAACTATTATGTAGTTTCAGGTGACAACTGCATTTTCGGAAGTCAACAAACCGGTTGTTGTGAGCATTTACCTTCAAAATGATCAGAAAAGAAAAAGAACGAAGCTGCGCACTAGATCGGAGTTCAGTGCTCTTAAGCTATTCCCACAAGGGTATTACTTCTCTCCTTTATCAGGGAGATCTTTTCAATGTTTGTAGAAAATCCCTCGTAAAAGTTTTGAGTAGCCTACTGTTTGGCAGAATCTACGGGGCTGTTCTTATTGCTTATGTTGACACTTATCTAGGAAAGGAGGGTCATTTTCGTAACAGTTGACATTTGTCGCCCTTCTCAACATTTTTCTGTTTGTTTGCCGCGAGAGTGTATTGACTGATATTTTGCACGCCGATTGCTACCTTCCACAGGATGAGAGGTAACAACCTGCAAGCGAAGATCAATCATACGTCTATGCGTTGATGGGTATAGCGTGCATATATAAGACATCAATATAAGTACATGATGGGGATTATTCGCTCCTACTTTGTGCAAGCTTCGATACTGTATTATTTATCCAATGGTCCGAGAGGAGAAAAGCTAAGCGCCATTCCGGAATTTTGTTTCAAACAGTCAGGTCTTGTCAACCCCCCCCCCCCCCCTCCAATGATAATGAATGCGACTGACGGAAATGTCAGTCATCTTTTGTAAGTCAGGAGATTGCTCTGGAGGTTAAAATAATGCTAATAAAACTGCATCAAAGGACTTTCACTCAAGTTATCCGTATGATTATGAGCTCCGACTTTTTATGTTTCATTTTTTTTTATTTCTAATCGGTTGTGTGTTGTAGTTAAAACTCACTTGATTATTTTTCTGTTTCTGTTCCAACAGGAGAAATCCCGACAGAGGCAGAGTTTGCCCGATTGCTTTGTGACAAGACCTTCGTCGATTATTTCAACGCATTTCTCTCCCTTCCTGTAAGTACGGAAAATTACCCACCGCCTTCCCCATGCTAAATGAACGTTTCGATATTGCCCTGAACAAAATCTTTTAACACCATTGTGAGTTTTTAGGAAAAAGCACCCACTCTTTTTGGCCAGGATCCTCTTCAAAGCGAAGATAAGGAGAAAAAATCCCCAAAGTCTGGGCCAAAACAGGGCACCAGATAGACGGTGTATAACTATATTCCAACAGTCAGAAGTGCTTTGGAAATGCAAGGACCCGTTACCGTTGGTTTCCTGGTAACTCTGGTCTCGACCTATGACCTACTTTTAGAGCACTTTTTCCTGATCTGCCCCTTAGTGAAAGGGTCTGGTGAGGTAAATTCTATGAACCATTATCATATTTATAAACCTTATTCATTGACGTTACGTGACGTCATTTTAAAGGGCAAACAATGAAGCACACTGCACTCACGACGTAGACTTCGCACGCATACGTAATAGACTAACGGGCGTATCCGGTCGGTACACAAATCAGCTGTCTCATTTGTGTTGATTAAGTTGTAATGTTACGTGCCTACTTCATTCCGAGGGCGCACTTTCTGTTCTGAGACGTCATATGCGTAAGGTCTATTATTTATTGTAAATGCAAACTAGCCATCAAACTTTGCGTACTTATGGGATTCATAGGCACGGACTAACCATGCGAAACACTACTATTCCCCGTATTGGGTTTTGTTATGTTTAACATGGAGACCCATGTAAAGACCATATAAATCCTATATTTGTTTTATATGGGCATTACGCTGGTACTTCAAGCGTGGGATGAGTATGTTATCCCATCGTAGGTCCAACATGAAAAATGCAGGAACTTAGGATGGGCAAAAATGATGAGATTACCATAGGTTGCGTTTATACGTTGGTCCATTACAGCAGTGGTCGGCAAACTTCTTGGCTTGGTGGTCCCAATTTTCTACTCCGGTATCTTGGTGGCCCCCCTTGATGGGTCGGTGAGAGCAGTTGGCGCGTAGCCAGAAATTTGTCAAAGAGGGAGTGAAACCTGTGAATAGACTAAGCGTAGCGTGGCCACCATATTAGCGCGAAGCGTACAGAAAATTTTGGTGGAAAATGCCTTCCAGATCGTACTCACCGGGCCTATTCACTGCATATAAATAGGGGAAATACTAACAAAATCGTAAAAAAGAAAAAAAAAACAGTAAAAAAATACCCCAAAATATGTTCAGGCAAGGGCGGCTGCCCCCCCCCCCCCGGCTACGCGCCTGAAGAGCAGTTTGATTTGACCGTCATGAGTCCGTAAAATTAATACAGCAACACCTTTCATTTCGACTTACGCCCTTCATATTGAAGCACTACAACTAAAGCTATATGAAGAAGGATAAATTGTGAAAGAAGGACCAAATCAAAGTGCGTAACTATTCAAATGTAAGATTATTTTCATTTAAATGAAACAAATACTGTTTTAACTGAATATTTTCATTTTATTTTTAATCCACTTCTTTTAGAAACATTAAACTCTCTTAGTTTTTCACACAAGTGTGACTATTCACAAAAGTTAAATACTTGAAGACATGACGTCAACAAATGGGAAACGCAATATACTGCACACTCTTCATCATCTTTTGGAAATATTCCCTGTAACTTCCCTTACCTATCTTTCAGATATACCACTAATGGCCATCCCCCCCAAAACCATTCTGGAGTCAGTGAGAATAAATGAATGTCCATGCTTCCACACTAATAACATATTTTTCAGTGGGATGAACGAGCTTACAGCGGCGGCGGAAGCAATAATATTTAGGGGGACGAGCGGGCCAAAATTATGGTTAAATACTTGTGGAAATTATATGGTCGTCATCCTTGGAGGTGTAAGGGAGTGGCATATTAAGTGCACCGGTGGATGCAGGGTCTTTGTTTGAGATTGGCTAAACTGGTTTCACAGTGATATGGGGAGGGGGACATCCCCTTCCCTTTGGAAATTTTTTTCATAACTGAATCCCATCAAATGCGATTTGTTGTAACAAAAATGTACACAAATTTCGCCGGTAAAAGTCTCGCTGTTCAAATTCTGCTGACGTTAAGGTGTATGCGGAAGGCCGAAAAGGTAAAATGTTGCAGTCCATTCGTCAACGGGCAATATTTGATTGCTACGGAGGACTATTTTCTTATTGAGGACATCCCCCCACCGAAAAATTTATCGGGGAGATGTCCCCACGTCCCCCTTCTGCCTCCTGTGTGAGCTCGCTTTTCTCTTACACTGCCTATGTGAGCTTGCTTTTCTCTTACACTGTTCTCGATTCTTGGTTGGAGTGGAGAAATTGCGACTCTCAGAATAGACTCAAGATTCTCCGTTAGTTAAAAGCGTACGGTGGTTTCTGCTACAACGCCGAAACCGCTCTCACACCTCCAGGTAGTGCAACACGGCTACAAAAATGCAACAAATGAATATTCGCTCTTGATAGCCGACTAGAATTCTGGCACAGTATGCTCACAAAATATAAATATAGTTTTCAAGGAACGCCTCAAATTAAGTCTACTGTGATGGCACACGCGATTGCTGGGGAACGGAACAACTAACCGGTTATTCGGCTCTTAGATTAGAATCACTCCCATTGCCTATTTTTAATGAGAAATTTGGCAATATTTTTTTCTCTCTTGAATGTTTTTGCGACCCTCTGAAATATTTTTGCGACCCTCAAAATGGTCGCGACCCCCAGTTTGCCGTCCGCTGCATTACAGGACCACACAGGCACATTAAATGGAATAAGCGTGGGGGTCCAAAATGGGCTCATCATGGTTTTATATTATGATATTAACAAGGTTTGCCTACAAGGGTCCAATATAGGATTAGTGTGGGTTTGGTTTGGGTATGTTTAATTAAGTTTATTAAATCCAGTATAAATGTTAAAATATTTATAAAGAGGAGTAACAAAATACAATGCAAGAATATTAAAACATTAAAAATCATTTACATTTACAAAACTAAAAAAGTAAGCATGGGATTACAACATGGACAGGGGTACAATACGAGCCCAGCATGGGTTAACATGATGGGATTAACGTGGCTTGTCTATGAGGCCCAATACAGGATTAATGTAGGTATTACATAGGCAAATTTGAAAAGGATGAACATCTGATTCCACTAAGAGTCCAGTATGGGAAGAGAGAAAGGAATCAACATTAACTAAAAACAATTGATACTGTGTGGGCTAGTCTATACAAAGTTTATGTGGGTGGAGTCCGCCTTTAAAAGATATGAAATTTTATTCTTCAAAATTTATGGAGTAACAAGCCAATTGCTCATTAATTATGAACTGCATTTTAAGGTAAAATTTATCTGAAAGTCTTAATAACGATCAAATAGGAATATATGCTCCCCTAAGCGAAGAAATATGAGAGAATTTTTCAATTCATTATTAAGAAGACGGCGTGTTTCTAAACTTAAGGGTCATAATAACCTTTAAATGAAAGGTCAGTCCCAACTGTCTCTTGGAAGGGTCAAAGGCGACTCTTGAGTGACCAAACCTCCCGGTAATCGTGCCCCACCAAGGGATGTGGTTCCTTCGGGAAGCAACCCGTTCGGGACTTAGTTTGGCTTTCACCCTAAGGCACCCATCTCAGGACTTTTAGAAGAAGCTGCAACGCTTATTCAGGGAGCAGAGCCCCGGACCAAAACAGGAAAAAGAAGAAAGAATAAAAACCGATGCAAAGCTAGGATGTAAGAGCCTGACGGCTGAAAGCATGGTCACGTTAAATCATACTTTCCCATCAAGGGACGTAGCTCCTTCTAGGGGAGTAACCTCTTCTTAGGTAACTTTTAGTTTTCGCCTTCCGGCATCCTCCCCGAGGTTTTTAGAAGAAAAGGTCACATCAGAACCCCCTCTGGAATACCCATCGGTCTTCACTCTCCAGTATCCAGCCAAAGGGATGGTTAGAAAATATCAATGCAAAGGAATGGTTACTTCTAAGTCTTTTGGCTTAGTCAGCGGTTCCCAATAACCTTTTTCAGTTCATCACCCCTTTCACAAAATGGGTTGGTTAAACGCCCTTTCCCCCCCCCCCCCGCCCGTCTATATCATAGCATTGCTATGAACTAAACGGCAATAATAAATAACATGTTGCAAAAAAGAAAGGTTTACACACACATCAATTAATGTGTGGGTCCGACCGAGGGGCATAGCAAAACAGCGGTGCGGGACTCAAAGGGCTGACTCCCTTTGTGATGGCGAATCCTTAGCCCGCGATTAACAAAAGTGTAAAGGCTCGATCAGGGTTGGGGTGGAGAAACATTTTTTTAATTGGACAGATGCCAGGGAGACCATGGTAGTGTGGAACGTTCCCCCAAAGGGTCCGTAATCGGGTCCAGGGGCAAGGTCCCAGTTGGGGACCAGGGGGCAAAGCCACCGAAGCTCCAGGGTTTTTACGAAATTGTCGACACAAGAGTGAGGCACTGTAAGTAAAATTTTGACTATCTTCTGATTACCTAATGACCTTAAATACGCACTAAAGAGATTACAAAAGTCACCCTTAGACCTTTTGTATTTCAATAGTTACTGACGGAGGTTTCCTTCAATGTTTACAAGGGACTTGTCTTGTAGGTAGAAATAAGAATGGTGTTGGTCGCATGAGGCTTTGAAAGACCTACGCTACTCAAGCCATCCTACAGGTGGTAATGAGAAAACCGAAACTGGCACACCGAAATATTGCATTTTTAAAAATATTTTTCAGTTTGACTTCATAGTACATTACAAAAATTATCTATTATGTTACAGTTATGTACACTTGTCACTTCTGTCGGTATGTCAGGTTTATGGACAGCAAGGAAACAAAATACATTCGAGGTAAAAGTGGCGGGATAATATTTAGCTATGGCTCCTTCGCTGCACGGATGGGAATATTAGGGTCCTCGCCAAAATTTTGAAATTAACCACTGGTATATGCAATTTCCTGGCATCTAGTAATGAAGACGATTTATAACTTTATATATATAGTGCACCTGAGTAGGGAATGTTAGACCTACTCGACTTGTTGACTTCATTTTATCCCCTTTTTATGTCAACCAATTTAAGAGCTCAGCTAGAGGAAAACTTTTGGAATCTTGTAAAGGCCCGGTTCAATTTTAGTATCTCATGTTTTTTTTTAAAAATGCTCCCCGCCGCCCCTTCTCTCATCCCCCAGTTGCAAAATCTCCCCAAGGGGGCGACAACACGATCGTTGAGAACCACTAGCTTAGATGATGTGTAGTATGTTTTTCTGTCAGCCAGTTTAGATGGGAGCCACGCATGACAGATACATGACGCGGCCATAGGGTCTTTTTTGGAAATATGCAAAACTGTTTGACGAGCACTACAATTTACGATACTTTCCTCGAAGGCAATTACGTCAAATTACAGATTAAGTCAATATGTATCATTATGTTACACGTGGAATGGATCAAGTATACATTAATACCCACAATAAATCGCTGGCGGTACGCCAGTGGGGCAACTACAAAAGCTGTTCTCGCTTTTTCCTTGCTTATTTGCGCACTTCCCCCCTTTTTTTTTTGCAGGATACATAGGCGGAAAAGCTCTTTTACAAAGACAAAAGTTCGCTTCCAAATCAGGCTTAGAGTTAAGGAATAAGTTATGGTTCTGTGACCAAGGAGAATCAAGGGTGTCAAAGGCCTTTCATGTTCAGCGGCCAAAACTAGAAAACTGATTCATAACACAGTTTTCGAAAAGTGTGTCTCGTGATCGATAAACATAAGTTTGGTTGGTGGTAATTAATTATCTGTCCTGCACAAGAAATCAGCCCTTCCCCCCTCGACTGCCCTTAAGTCTTAAATATGGTGTATAAGTCATCTTTTAGTGGACAAGAGTTGCAAACTTTAGTCCCGCATAGATTTCCTTAAAAATATTCATATACGACTTACAAAACTTAGAAAACATTATACGAATGTCCTCTATTTTTTGTGACATGTGGACACATTATTACTGTTAAGTCGATTTGACATATGTGTTTTTAATGCATCTTTGTCTTGGTTCGCTTATAGAAGTTTGACACAGAATCATGGGATTTGCCGCTTTTACCCCTTTCTCTCAAATCAAGTTCAAAGTTAATACATTTGATCCCCCAATGGAGCAACGATGTTTTTCTTCAGGGGCGTTCTTGGGAACTCTTCCACAACCTCATTATTTCTCATCAATTTAAGTAAGTCTAAGATTTTATCGGCTTAAGCAACCACTCTTCCTCCTGTCCCCGAACATTGACAGATACCCAAATCTGTTAATTGTTATAGCGACAGAATGTTAATTCTTGTGATTCATGGTAGTAATACCGAAAGACCAACTGGTGAAGACAAGTGTAAAATTTCCAGTTTGATGCAAATACAGTCCATTAAAATATGATACGTGTACGATAATCGACAAACCAGTCTCATGTGATTGTGTGAAAGATTTACGGACATTTTCAGCGTAAGAAATATTGCTTCGATTCATGAATAATCCTGTGGACTTATGCTTGAATAAATGTCACTGTTTAACTCCATTAGGCAGCAATATCCACTTGTATGTTAGCCCGCGGAGATAACGAAGTTTTCCTTCAGCTCATGGCTACGGGAGATAGTCCCGTGTGGATAAATCCAAATAGCCGCAACGCAGGCTTTTGGTATGTAGATTATGTACAACGTTACTGAGTAAAAAATCTCGCCCATCAATGTAAACTCAAAGAAAAACGACCCTTATAAAGGCTCACGAGGCTGGGTACAGAGAAAAAAGAGGGAGGTAATCCTCATTCGGGCACAACGTTTATTATATGCGGCGAAACAAATACGGTAATATTGCTCGAACAAACGTGCTCAAAATTTCGGGTAAAAAGTGCTCAGCCTCCCCCTTCCCTCCACTGGAGGTAGTCCCGTACGTTTATGGACACGTGTCATTACTTTCGTTAGGGTATGGACAAAACCTAAGAACTTACCACAAGTAGCAATTTGTTCGATATTTCATAATATATATATATATATATATATATATATATATATAACCACGTGATACAAGTAGGCTAATGTGATAAAAAAATACATGCAGTAGTAATCAAGTGATCATAAAGACGGGTTTACAGGCCTTAAATAGTCGCGGGTCGAGGAATTTCCTGCTGGAAAGAATTGGGATGATTTTCAAAAATTTCCATAGCAATCATGAAAACTAAAAAATCATGTTTAGACTAGGCTAGGGTGACCGGAAGTGTAATACTTGTTGTTGTCCTCAACTAGGAAATAAATCACGCAAGTCACTTCTAGTTACATTAAGTTACCCCTAGTGTTTAAAGAGTCCCCGTTGTCTTGGTAACAATAATCTTTAAAAGTTGCCCTTGCGTTTGCATTTAAATGACAGTATTTTTTACACTTTGCATGGAAATCAGCTACAGCTAGTTGAGCTAAGTAAAAAAAAAATACTCATGTAGGCTATAATGAATACAAGTCAAAGTTACATGCGTACGGAATATCTGGGGGGGGGGAGGGGGACAGGAATTGAATCCCTTCTTGAAGCCGAACAGCAGGAGTGTTTTACAAAGTTTGACTTTGTTCCAACTCTTCCTCCTCTCCCCCCCCCCCCGCTCCTATGTCTATTGTAACGCAAAGTATAATCCTGTAAAGGATACGAATATTTAAACCTTAAAGTTGTAATCAATCCACGTGTAACACCTAGTCAAGATGGCTGCCTTGTTGATGAAAAAATATTTTATTGGCAATGTACAGTTTGAGCGTTAAAGTGATGATCAGAGTAAAAAATAATTTTGTCAGGAGATGACAAATTTTTCATCACAAAAAAATTTTCCGAGAAAGTATCACATTGATTGCTTCCTGTCTTTTCTGTGCTTGGATGCAGAAATAGAAGTTGTCCTAGTTTTCTAAGAATAACAACCGTACTTTAAATTTACTTATTATTTTTTCCGCCACGTGAAACACAATCTTCTAAAAGGTGAAGCTAGTCGGAAAAAACCTGCACAGCTGATTTTGAGGGATACATTTCATGCCGCAACTGCATGGACGTCTGAAATAAACAAGGATGTTGAAGCAAGACCAGCTTGTTTTGTAACGGTGAATCTAGAACAAATAACCTTGTCCTACATTTAAACCGTCATCATCCTCAATCTGTAAAATGCCCAAAATGTACTACCATAATATATATATATATGTATATATATATATATATAGGTCGAAAGTGTAAATAGTAATACATTCGATCTTGAATTTTATACCAATCCTAAGATAGAGCATAGCCCTTATCACAGAAGGAAAGGTTCACAGAAAATACCATAGTGAAAAATTGAGCCGCACTTTCACCTACATGCTAACATGCTAACTTCGATCTACCAACCTCGACCTACTATATATATATATATATATATATATATATATATATATATATATATATATATATATTATATATATATATATATATATATATATATATATATATATATATAACAGAAAAATTAAGTTCCACGTATACTCCATGATTAAAATACAAAATGAGAACGAATGCAATAAAGAGCATAACTGGTTGATTATTGGAGTACAAAACTTAAATTTACTTCGAAATTTTGGGTTCCCCTGGAACCTTCCTCAGCGAAATCTTACAACAAAGTGAGTAACTTAATCAAGAAAATTACAAGCAACAAACAATGTGCTGGAAGTTAGATAAACAAACATAATAGGATTAAAGCGTTTGGTGAAAAGTATACTGATTAAGAAGGCCGAGGTCTTTGTTAAGTCCAGTAAGGTGTGATTGAAGCCTTATTATCAAACAAAGTCGCTAACTCTCATAGCTAGCGACTTTGTTTGCACAGAAAACCGTAAACGTACGGAACTAATTTGGATAATGAGACGGTCTAATAGGATTACTTAGGCCTAGAGTGTAATCCCTTCAATCAGTATGCTGGTAGGTCGTTTCGGATATTCAGGCCGAATGGCGACGTAGTCTTTAGTTGACATTTCCAGAAATTTTCTTTTGTCTTACGGCTTCTATTGTCCCATGGATCATTTTGTTCGATAGCAATGACACGTAAATTGTCTATCGAACGATGCGGTAAATTGAAATGGTTGGCAACAGGTTGATCAATTTTCTTGGTTTTAATTGCCGACCTGTGCTGTGTTATTCTCATCCTGAGGGAGTTTTTTTATTCCCCCACGTACTGCGTTCCACATAAATTGCAGTAGATGAGATATATGACGTTTTTGGAAAGACAATTAATTGATTGTCTAATTTGGAAAGTGCGTGCAGTTTGATAGCTCTGAAAATGTTTAGTTGAATCAATCAGAGCGCACGTCTTGCAATTGGACGGGCAAGGTGAACAACCAAAATTCTCGTTGTTAGCCTCGACTGAGGTTTTGTCCTGAAATTTTGCCCGTACCAAAATGTCCCGTAAATTTGGGGGGCGGGAAAAAGCAACAACGGGGGGAGCGGGAAAGGTAGACTTTAGGCGAGCCGTGCTTTGAAGTATGGGCAAATGTTTTTGGATGAATTTGGCGAATGGTGGTAGACCGGGATGGTACTCAATTACCAATGGCACTCTATTAGAATTGGGCTGACGGTTTTTGTATGTCAGAGTTTCAGAACGCGGGGTATCCCTTGCCTTTTTGACGGCATTTTCAATTGAACCCCGAAAGTACTTTCTATTTTGGAGGTGGCTAGACAGTTCGTTAGTGCGAATTTCAAAGTTTGTCTCAGAGGAACAGACACGTTTGATGCGAAGTGCTTGGCTATATGGAATATTTGTGGTGCAGTGCGGGGGATGGCAGCTGCTCGGTAGTAGGTAGTTATGCTTGTCCGTGAGTTTATTGAACAAGTCTGTTTTGAGTGAACCATTTTCTATCGTCACTGTTGTGTCCAGGAAGTGGACACTGACTCAAGAGGAGTCGGCCGTGAATTTGATTGTCGGGTGGAACGAGTTGATGTTGTCTACAAAAATCTTCAGAGTATCTTCACCGTGGGGCCAGATCATGAAGATATCGTCGATAAAACGTAACCAAATTTGTGGTTTTAAATTTTGTCGAGACAGGAATTCTTTCTCTAGGTTGCCCATGAATAAATTTGCAAAGGAGGGAGCCATCTTGGTTCCCATGGCAGTGCCATGAATTTGGAGATAGAGCTGGTCGCCAAAGATGAGTTTGTTGTTTGTCAGAATAAGGCGCATCAGCTCGCCTAAGTCTTTCTTGGTGGGCTTTTTGCCTTGGATGGGTCTGAAGGCGGCTTTACAAGCGGAGATGCCTTCTTCGTTTGGTATATTTGTATATAAAGAGGACACGTCAAGAGTGACCAGAATTGTGTCCTGTGGGAGATTTTGTATCTCACCAATTTTGCGGATAAAGTCCGTGGTGTCCTGAACGTAGGAGGGGAGGGATGGGACCAGGGACTGAATGAGCAGGTCAACAAATTTCGAAGTTTTCTCCGTGGCAGTCCCGTTTCCGGATATGATTGGTCTGCCTGGATTACCCGTCTTGTGAATTTTGGGTAAGAAATAGAAACGGCCCGGTTTTGGATCTACCTGGAGGAGATTGGGGCCAGTTTCAGAGTCTATAGAGCCATTGCGGACCATTTTTTCAATGGCCGCTTCCACTTTCTTTGTAATTTCTGACGTGGGGTCTGAATCGAGACGTTTATAGTGATAGGGATTGCCAAGCAGTCTGTAGGCTTCCTTCCTGTAGAATTTGGTGCCCATTGCAACAATCGCAGAACCTTTGTCGGCCGGCTTAATGACGATGTCGTCGCGATGCCGTAAATTTTTAATGGCCTGTCTTTCACTTTTTGTGAGATTGTCGCGAAAATCTGGTGCAGAGGTGTAAGTCTTTACTTTCTCCACAATGGCCGAGATGAATGATTCAAGTGGTGGACAACGCCCCTTTGGGGGGTTCCAGGTGCTTTTTGGTTTGAATTTAGAAGCTATGTCGTTGTCCGGAAGTGGTTGATTTGCGCCGTCTTCATCGGCAAAATACTCGCGAAGACGTAAGCGTCGGTAGAACGCTGCCAAATCTAAGGACAATTTTTGTGTGTCACTCTGTCTTGGTTTGGGGCAGAAACTGAGTCCCTTCGAAAGAAGTTTGGTTTCTTCTTCAGAGAGCTGACACGAGATAGTGACAACCGCGTTGGTGACCGTGCATGGAAGAGTCAGTCACCGGTTTTCGGAGAAATCTTCGAGACCTGCTCTTTTTGGAATTTGGACTCACTTGATTTGAAGTGAGAATCACTTGATTTGAAGTGATCTGATCTCTTTGAAACTTGCGTTGTTGCCTAGAATTGAGACTGTGGGAGAGACGGAGACAATCCTGAGAAATAAGTCTGAGCTTGTTATATATATATATATATATATATATATATATATATATATATATATATATATATATATATATATATATATATATATATATATATATATATATAGGTCGATAAAGGTTGTAAAAAAGGTTTTACAACCTTTATCGACCTACATACTACTATAGTGCTCTGCAGTATTTCGACCATATATATATATATATATATATATATATATATATATATATAAAGGGAGAGAAAGAAAGAAGATGCAAAAAGAAGTTTATATTCTTCACTGGAATATACTTGGATCTAACTTCTATTATAGCTTACATGTACACTTGTAAGTCTCTTACTAAACTTGCTGATAAAAAATCTCGAACTGAATCAAAATGTGTGTAGCTGAGACACAGGTCTTTGTGAAATGCTTGAAGTTTAAAGTATCTACATGCATCATAATCGACCGCAGAACTAGCAAATTTATGTTGTGTAACTGCGGTTCAATCGACTAATTTTTTTGTTTCAACTCAAAAGTACTACACTGCACAGAAAATCTGCATACACGAGCCTTGCCAAAGGAGCCTGCATTTTTACTGTCGACATTGGAGTCAACAGGTGGGGAAGGGTGGGGGCATGCTCAGGACGGGCAGGCATGTTCCCCACTTTTGATACCCCCTGTGGGCTGGGGGCTGTAGAATATGCCCACGGTATTCCCCGCCTGTCGTAAGAGGCGACTAAAGGGGAGGACTTGCACTGCACTCGAACTGTATTTCAAACCAAACTTGAATCGTACTTATCTAGTTGACACTATATAACACATTCGTGTTGGTGTGTCGTTAAATCTCATCTAACTAACTAGTTAACTAACTAACTAACTAACTAACTAACTAACTAACCCACTTTTGAAAGTAGAGGAGGGATTGCAATATAGCTGATTCAATGAAAGCAAACTGTTACCCGTTTTGTTGATTAAAATCGTGGTAAAATACCCCAGATTTCACCACAGATTATCTGACCTCCAAATTATTCCAAGCCCTTAAATGAGCCCCGGATCCCTTGCTTTTATGGCTTCATGATATGCGCCTGAATAAGTTCTGGTCAACGTTATGTCCCCCACTTTTGAGAAGCTATTGACGCTCTTGGCTGTCGGTGGCTTCACACGCGTATTGTCTCCCTGCCATCCCAACACCTATGTATTACTGACTTGTGATTTTTGCTATCGTAATACAGCAGTTACGGGGATCGGGTGCGAATAATACTGTGCAGGTGAAAAAAATCTTCTCTAACGCCGGTGAATTTCACTACGAAAAATAAAATTATCAAAAACAAATTTTAGTCGCTCCATTTGAAAGCTCACGCAAGACTTCCCTGATTTTTTTCTTTCATTCTGAAGATCTTTATGACTGATTGGCGTAGTACGTCTAAATCGAATCGACAGAATCGTCTCCAGAACTGTTATTGAGGACACATTTTAAAGTAGTGTCGCGACTGCAAACTCCCTGAGAGTGGCGAGACCAAGAAGATTATCTTTATCCTATTACATTGATTTCATTGCATGCACTGCAGAACTTGCTTTCAGTCTCACAACCCTGCCCCACTTTTCATTTTATAACTGCGGACGAAACGCCAGGAGACAATAATAACGTTGATATTCATATATGTTGACAAATACTCACAAAAGGGATTTTACTGTAAAAGCTTTAGTTGACTTTTAGTACATGGTTTTTATCCTTTTAATGTTTTACTTTTTTCTTTCGTTCAGTGTTTACCAACTTGTGTGGTTATTGGTCATTTTTGCACCTTCTTACCTTTTGTGTTCAATGTTGCTTACCATTTTTGTTGTCTTATATACGCTTCGTATAAATTCTATTATTTTACACGTTTTGCTTCCAGTCTCACAACCCTGCCCTACTTTTGATTTAATAACTGCGGACGGAACGCAGAGAGACAATAATAACGTTGATATTCATATATGCTGACACATACTCACAAAAGGGATTTTACTAAAAAAAATTTTAGTTGACTTTTAGTACACGATCTTTATCCTTTTAATGTTTTAACTTTTTACTTTCGTTCAGTGTTTACCGACTTGTGCGGTTCTTGGTCATTTTTGCACCTTCTTACCTTTTGTGTTCAATGTTGCTTATATACTATTTTAGTTGTCTTATATTCGCCTCGAATAAATTCTATTACTTACGCCTTGCCATTGCTGTTCTTTTACATATTGTTACTTCATCCTTTTGTTCTTTTTGCCGCATGATTATTTCCTTATGGAATTCAATCAAGTTAACTCTAACTCTAACTCTATCTCTACTCTTCTCTAACTCTTCTCTACTCTAGAAAATCAGCAGAGAGTGAAAACTAAAATTAAATTGACAAAAGCCTCTTGAAATGTGTGCTTTGAATGACTGAAACAAGTACGTAAAGTCTAAAAAATATATAGAAAATATATGTTACAAATCTTAAAAAATGAGTCCAACTGGTCCAGCTCCCATCTTCAGGACATGTCTGATGAGATATGAAATGTTGGAGCTTATTTACTCAATTTAAAATGGTAGATTGCGCAAAAATATGTGATGTCATTCTTTTACTACTCAAATTACTCTCTTTCTTTCTTTCCTTCTTTTAAAAGTCACTGCACCATGTGCCAAAATGTGATCATTGTCATACTGTTGTATGGTGACTTGACGGTACAAGTCCTATCCGTACAACATGCTATGTAAGAAAACAATACAATTTTCGAGGTCATGTAAACACTTAAATTTCAAAAGGAAACAAAAGCAGGTATAATTGAGTTGTACAAGAGCGACATCTCAAATTATTGCGCAATCGACTATTCAAATTAAGTGAGTAAATTTCAACATTTTATATCTCAGCAACGGAGTAAGCTATGAAAATGGAAACTTGATGAATGAGATTTGTTTTCTAACCTTTAAAATGTATATCTTTGTAATTCTAGCCTTAAGGCGTACTTTAACCGTAAACTGTACTTCAAACTAAAAGTGCGCTTCCTCCCTAGTGCGTCACAACTTTTTTAAGTTCACTATACCTCGTTAACTTACCACTTACTGTTGAAGCACGCTGACTATCGACCAAGAAAGCACTTTCGTTGTTAAAGTGTGCATAGACCACCCAAAACCGAGATCAAACCCAAATCAAAAGAAATCGAAGTCGTTTTAGGTCTGCCTGTCTGTCTGTCTGTCTGTCTGTCTGTCTGTCTGTCTGTCTGTGTCTCTGTTTTTGACCCATACAAAAACCCCAAAAAGCCAAGGATTGAATTGCAAAAGCTTGTTAAAGTATTCCTGATGTACGTGTGTGTGTGTGTGTGTGTGTGTGTTTTTTTTTTTGACTGCATGATGTTTCCATCTTTTTCTCTCTTTCTCTCTGAAAGGTTTTCCCACAAAGACTGCTCTACAAGTTTGCCTCCCAAAACCTGCAACTAGATCCTCCGTTACAGAGAACTCAGTATGTAAGTATCCGAATTGCTAGAGTCCCTCAGTCTCCGAAGCAAAGCGCTACCAGTTTGTGTATAAATCTATTCTTTCGAAAAATTCCTCCACTTCACGGGCCCTAGGTATATGGGAAGCAATGTTTCCGGATAATTTTTTTGATTTGAAATCTACATTTATGTTGCCTTATATCACTGTAAGGGTTAGAGTTAGATGAAGTTTTACGGCTCTGTTTCTATCCAATTGGTTTAAGTTGGGCCGGCCACGGGCTTTTTTCCAGTTGCAGCTCACTAGCTTGTTTTCCCTACTCCATTGCTTATGCTGAGCACAAAGCACAATGGCAGTAGGTTCCATTTTTACAGTCTTCGATGTGACCCGGCCAGGAGTAAAACCCCAGACCTATATCACTGTAAGGGATGCTAAGGTTCAGTATTTACAGTTTTGCACCTCCACAAGATTGTCGGAACCGATGATCTTCTGTTTCGTGTTAAGATTTAACACTCTTACTTATGTATCTTCTGCAATACATAGATTCAGACTCAGGAAAAACTTTTCTGATATTACCCCATCACAAAAAAAAAATTCTGGGAATAAATCTGGTTAAGTTTTTTGAGGGATGAGTTAAATTTGGGTGAGTTATACGTACACTTTGGCTATCTAGAAAATAGGAAAGGCACTATAAACTTTTTTATTCTTCATGCAAAGAACTCCATACATACTTGTAAGCGAAAATTTTTAAAACCAGATGCTATTACATTTTACTATACGTTTAAACTTTGCACTGAGGATGAACTGTTCATTTTAGAAGAGGAAAATCAGTTTGAAACAAACAAATATCACCCTCCATTTCTTTCCCCTAAATGTTATGTTACCTTATCTGGATTGTTTTATTTTTCTAGGCAAATAATTGATGATGCTCTATGTTATAATTGATGGGTTAAAAACCCTTGCTCAAATTTCCCTTTAAAATAGAAATATGACCATAAGTCCAGTCATATAGAGCCTAGGAAGCTGTTCGAGACTGAGGGGACTGAACGTTGTTTCGGACCGCTGTCCCAGCGAAATTTTGTGAATATTTTAGGGCCCTTGTAATGTGGTGCAACATATTGAGCAAATTTTAAGGAAAATTACTGCAAATTTTTTACCTTTTTTTTGACTGGGGGCTAAAGTCCCCAGTTCCCCTTCTTCCTACGCATATGATTCCAATATATACTGTTATAAGATGTGATGTAAATATGTAACCATATCAAGTAACTCATACTGTCATTCTCGAAGAAGTACTCAAGTCATTATAATGTATATATAACCGACGTGGGTAAAGAGATGCAGAAAAAGGCATGTCTTCGAAGACGTATATCCAGTGTCATGTAGGCCAAGGGCCTGCCTTATGCCCTTGGTGGGGTCCAGGGACAAACCCTAAGTAAGGACCAGGTGGTAAAACCTCTGAAAATTGTAGCAGTAACCAAATTGTTGGCATTTGAATGAAGCATTTATGTATCTTCTAATGACGTTGGACTTGATGCACACTGAACAGCCCCTTGAAATCACAGGTCGGCTTTATTTTTAATAAGCTCGGGGTAACGGCCTGTCCAGTTTTTGGTGCAGGTACTTGCGAATGGGGGCTTAATGATCATGACAGCGGTTGTGTGGGCCTTAAGCACATTTCCTCTCTAGTTGTCCCACAGGGAATAAAATGAGACGTCTACCTGAGTAGAGAAAATTTCCATACGTTTTTTATCATATGTTTAACATTTCCTCTAAAATCTTGGCTTTGTGCCGAGGCGACTTTTTGTGAAATTCAACATTACTTAATGGATATGTATACATATGGTTAGTAGGCAAGAATTCTGAATACTTTTTTTTTGTTTTTGGTTTTGTTGCAGAGAGGCTGGGACTTTATGCCTAAATCTGCACATCAAATTATCACTGCTTAATTTATTTTTCAAATTTCCTGGATGGGGCTTTTCGTTTGGCTTGGTCTCTTTCTCTGCTGAATGTAGCCTACATTACTGATAGGAAGTCATGCGTTAATTGAACTTACTCTCGTCGTGTTCCTCATACAAATGATCAATTACTTTAGCAGACATGTGAAGTGTGAAATTAAGTCAAGTACATTACGCAAGTCGATCAACAAGAAGGTAATGTACCAAGATAATACAAAATTATGCATTTCCACGCATGCAAGTGTCCGTTACCAAGGTAACTCATATCCTTACCTTTCTAAGATACCTAGTTTTCGAAAGTTTTTAAACAATCATGCAGTTTTTCAAGAATTATGTCACATTTAATATTAAATCAATACTCGTGACTTTCTGTATGCATGACAACTTCTCGAGACTTATTCAAATCGGAAAATTCGTTCATTAACATTAACACTAACATTTACCCGTAACGTTAATGTATAAATTTGGCGGAATGCATTTGATTTGAACCAGGGAGCTGAAAGTCTTCCAGCTCCCTGTTTGAACGTAGAGAAAGAAGACAAAACTATACATGAAAGCAACCGGAGTCATTCTCAAAAGAAAAGGTGCCTGGAAACAAGAGTGACCCCATACCCTCCAGGAATTATTCTAATTATAAAATTAAATGTTGTTTTGAAGTTTAAGCTTCATATCAGCTTCACTGTCCCTCCAGTGAATTCCATGGCCGCTGCTAGCTTTGGGCAAACTTTCACTTACCAAGGAGTTGCCAAGCATAGGTCTATGCTCAAACACTCAGTGGCATGAAAAACTAGAAAAACTTCCACTTTAAAATTTGCTTACGTAAGAATCCAGATTAGTCTATATCGTGATAGTATTACATGTCCCAGCATTTGTCCCCAAAGTATGCCAGGGACTGTATCAAATGACAACGCAATTATTACGGAAAACGAGTCTTCCTGAAGACCCTGTTCATCATAGGCATAGTACGCCACGTTGATTCTCTAATTTTAAAACAAATTCGTCAATTTTCTGCTATTTTGTCCTACCATTACTTCATTTGCCAAGTCACTCCTCAGCAAAACTAATATGCAGCTGCATGACAGGCTATTCGCCTTATAAATTCTTTTGCCCACGTTTATCCCAACTTTTGAAACAATGGTGCCTTTACCATTACAGTGACCATTTTAAGAGAGCAGTTATTGAGTAAAATTCTACTGGGTATTGTCGATAGCCATATAAAGAAAAATATAACGGTAACCTAGAGCTTTGAAATTTCACTCCTTTAAAGAGAGATCACCGAACTTTTTCCAGGAAAGTTTCACCTTATCCTATGCAGAAATAAGAACTACTAACAAGAGTTTGGGTGATGTGGATGGGCACCAATTGCAAAAGCTGAAAAGCTGCAACCCCCCCCCCCAAAAAAAAACGGGCCGTCAAGAAACAGGGTACACTCCTCTCCCCTTCTTTTATGTTTGTCATCAGTTTCTAATCATCTCATTTTAAACCCTCCCCTAACTTTCCTCTATCTAAATGAGCAGTAGAAAAAAATGTTTTGATTTTGATTTGCAGCGACTTGACCGAGTAAAACTCATGAGATGGGTGAGAACGCACAGGGCACCGTATTTTTTCAAGAGCGACCTCTATTTGGAGTACGTTTTGTGCAAGCAACTTCAAAAGACCCATCTGCAACTCAGCTTCATGTATGAACATGAGAAATCAAGTAAGTGTGTTCCTTTTCAAATTTCATGACTATTAACATGTGAGCATTCACCCCAGAGTAGTCTGGTATGGGCTTATGCAACTGCCCAATCTAGTATAAATGGGTCGTGTGCTGTTTGATATAAAAAACAATGTATCTAGCTATCCCGAGGGACAAGCACTTGAAATTATATTGCTGTAGGATTAAAACTGGCATTAGATTCTACCAATATCAATTCAAGGGGATCACAGGCGTAGGAGGCTGTTCTAGACTGGGGGGGGGGGGGCTGACCGATATTTCGGACCGCCGACCTAGGGAGGATTGTCCCTCCCCTTTGGAAAATTCTCGAATATATGAGGATCCTTAGACGCAATTTGGTGCAATACTTGAGCAAATTTCAATATCGCAAATTTTTTACATTTTTACAGAGGTAACAAATAAGGGGCTTTGTCCTTGAATTGAGGGGGGAGGAAGCATACTTTCGCCCCACCACATTTTGACCGGAGGCTTTAGCCTCCCTGCCCCTCGCGTCCTACGTCCTTGAAAGGGGCTGTATTCTTGGAAGTCTCTCTTCATTCACATCTAACAAAAGATAGCTTCCAGAATTTCTGTCGCAAATTAAAATTGTTTAGACAAAATGACATTGTTTTTCATACTTCGTTTTATCGTATAACACAGGCACCAGTATACCATAAGCACAGGTAATTTGGCTCTACGAGTAATGGGATCCACCTAAAGGAAACTCAACATGTCGGCTAAAATATACTGTAACTCCTGGAAACTTAATCTTTCATGCTGTGTAAAGAAGCAAAAAAGTCTGGAGTATGTTCATGGACACGGTTATTCCATAAACTCAGTTTTCCGAATGAACCAGAAAGCCTAAGGGCTTAGTGATTCCTTGCCGAATGGGGATGCTTTGTTGTACTGAGGTTTATCCCTCAAATTTATCTACCTTGACTACATCATTTTACGATATTTTAACAGTTTCACCTCTGCTGACCTCACATGAACTTTGAACCCCACCAAATATAACAAAAAAGAAAAACGAAAGTGTCTTGAAAGAAATTCAACTCCAATGGAGCTTGGATCTTGAAAATTCTTGGAAAATTTTGTTTTTTGTCCTCTGGTGACCCCTGATGACTATCTCGGGAATTCTTGGGAAATTTTGCTTTTTCACCTCTGGTGACCACATATAACAATCTTGGAAATTTTTGGGAAATTTTGCTTTTTGACCCTTGGTGACCTCAGATTACGATCTTGGGAATTCTTGGGAAATTTTGCTTTTTGACCTCTGATAACCCCAGATAACGATCTTGGGAATTCTTGGGAAATTTTGCTTTCTGACCTCTGGTGAAACCAGAGGACAATCTTGGAAATACTTGCGATATTTTGCTTTTTGACCTCTGATGACCCCATATGATGATCTTGGGAATTCTTAGGAAACTTTGCTTTTTAACCTATAGTGACCCCGGATGACAATCTTGAGAATTCTTGGGAAATGTTGCTTTTGATCCCAGTGACCGCAGATGACAATCTTGGGAATTCTTGGGAAATTTGTTTTTTTACCTCTGGTAACCCCAGATGACCTTGACCTCCACCAAAATTGATAGGGTTTTTCCTCTCAACATGGCAAATTTATATACCAAATATGAAAAGTAGCTGTCATTGCTATCTTGAGATATCGTGATGACAAGCCATTAACAAGGTTTCTGTAGTTCAACCTCTGGTGACCTCAGATGACCTTTGACCTCTACCAAAAACAATAGCGTTCTTCCTCTCGACATGACAAATCTATATCCGCCATTCCTATCTTGACATATCCCAATTTCAAGGTTTACGGTCTTTGACCTCTGGTGACCTCAAATGACCTTTGACCTCCACCAAAAACAATAGGGTTCTTTCTCTCAATATGACATATCTATATACCAAATATGAAAAGTGTTGGTCACTCCTATCTTGAGATATAGTGATTACGAGCTTTTTGGCCTTTTACCTAAGGTGACCTCAAATGACCTCTGACCTTCACCAAAAATTTTAGGGTTCTTCCTCTCAACATGATGAATCTATATACCAAATATGAAAAGTGTCAGTCATTCCTATCTTGAGATAGCTTGATTATGAGCCTTTTCGGCTTTTAACCTGCGGTGGCCTCAAATGACCTTTAACCTCCACCAAAAACAATAGGGTTCTTCCTCTTGACATGCAAAATCTGTATACCAAATATGAAAAGTGTCGGCCTTTGCTATCTTGAGATATCGTGTTTACGAGGTTTTCGCCGTTTAACCTCTGGTGACCTAAGATGACCTTTGACCTCTACCAAAAACAATAGGGTTCTTCCTCTCAACATGACAAATCTATATACCAAATATGAAAAGTGTTGGTCATTGCCATCTCGAGATATCGTGTTTACAAGCCGTTTACAAGGTTTTCGCAGATTAACCTCTGGTGACTTCAGATGACCTTTGACCTCTACCAAAAACAATAGGCTTCTTTCTCTTGACATGACAAATCTGTATACTTAATATGAAAAGTGTCGGCCTTTGCTATCTTGAGTTATCGTGTTTACGAGGTTTTTCGCAGTTTAACCTCTGGTGACCTCAGATGACCTTTGACCTCTACCAAAAACAATAGGGTTCTTTCTCTCAACATGAAAAATCTATATACCACATATGAAAAGTGTCGTTCATTGCTACCTCGAGATATCGTGTTTACAAGCCGTTTATGAGGTTTTCGCAGATTAACCTCCGGTGACCTCGGATGACCTTTTACCTCTACCAAAAACAATAGGGTTCTTCCTCTTGACATGACAAATCTGTATACCAAATATGAAAAGTGTCGGTCATTGCTAACTTGAGATATCGTGTTTACAAAGTTTTCGGTTTTTGACCTCTGGTGACCTCAAATGACCTTTGACCTCCACCAAAAACAATAGGGTTCTTTCTCTCAACATGACAAATCTATATACCAAATATGAAAAGTGTCGGTCAGTGCTATCTTGAGATATCGTGTTTACAAGCTAGGCGTCACATACACACACACACACACATACACACATACATACATACACACACACACACACGACATCACCACCGCATAGATTCCTTGCCTGCCTTCGGCAAGGAATCAAAAAGAAAGGAGTTTATCAATGAGCTCAAAGTTCCCGTTATAACTACAATTTCTCGCTTAAGAAAAACGCTATTTCTCCATCGAAATATCGAAATTTTCGAGAACCTCGTTTACTGCTGATGGTCTAAAATAATTGTCTTGCGTGAAAAACATTGCTCTACTTCCTAAGTTAGCTAGCCTAGAACGAAGCCACACATATATAGCAGACCCTTGGTGTAGAGGTCCGAAGGCTAAGCGGTTGGTCGAGTTCAGTTTGCTCTACCTTCTGGGGACATAGATGCACATGGGAGCAGGGCTCCTCAGGGGATTTCTGGTTCGCTTTCGTCCCTCGACCTTGGCCGTTGGGACCTTTAACCGTAAAGCCCAAAGGCTCAGTGATTTCTTGCCGAAAGGGAAAAAAGGGTATCAATCTTTGCATCTTGAGCTCCTGTATTTTACTAGCAATTTCAAAGATTTTTGCTGTTTCACCTCCGGAGTCGTCGTGTAACCTCTCACCTTTATCAAAAAGAATAAGGTTTATCTTCTGACTATAACACATCCACAAGCTAAGTACGAAAAGTATACCAGCTTTCTAAATTGGAATATTGTGTTTAAAAAGGATTCGGTTTTTGACCTCTGATGACCTGACATGACCTCCAACCTCTGCCAAAGGCTATAGTATTCTTCCTCTTGATATGATTAATTTCTACACCAAATATGACAAGTACCCACCATTGCTAACTTGAGACACTTTTAAGGGTTTTAGTAGTCCTCTGGTAACATCACATGATCTGATCTCTACCAAAAGCAATAGGGTACTTCCTCTCAATCTGATAAATCCATATATGAAGTATGAAAAGTATCCATCATTCTTATCTTGGGATATCCTGTTTACAAGCAAGTCCCCAGGTTTTTGAAGTTTTATCTTCACTGACCTTAGATAACCTACCTCTACAAAAAAGATAGGGTTCAATTTCTGATAATAACGCATCCACATGCCAAGTATGAAAAGTATTCATGTTTCATTCCTTGAGGTATCATTCTTACAAGATTTTTGGTTTGTGACCTCCGGTGACCTGGCGTGACCTCTTACCTCTACCCAAAACGATAGGTTCTTCCTTTCAATATGATAAATCTATATACCAAGTATGAAAAGTATCCATAATTCCTATCTTGAGATATCGTGTTTACAAGCTAAGCCTCACAAAAACACACACAAACCTACACCCATACACACACGCACACACATACATACATACATACACACATACACACGTCATCGTAACTGTAGTGATTTCTTTTGCCTTCGGCAAAGGAATTAAAAACCTTTCAACATCTTGTTCAATTAATCCTAAGTTACTTCTCGTAGCCGTAGGGATAAAAACGCATAGCTAGTAATCAGGTAATATATGACGTGATGCATGAATTCTTAAATTCTATCCTTTCCTTTATATTTTATACGCAATCTCAGAGAGTAGGCTAATCTGAGGCCAACCGGTGTAGATCGTATTAACGCTAGCAGTACTGTCATCTTTGAGCATTTCGCGTATTAGGCGTGGAGCAAACAAAGTTTTCGGTTCATCAAAAAGCAACGGAGGTAGTGTCGGCCCACGTGGCAGTAGCCTCAGAGAGTCATTACGCAAGTTTTCAGCCCACGCGACACTAACCACAGAGAAATGCAAAGGAAGCTAAGTATTTCGCAGGTGTGCTACACAATTACGAAAGCGTGTCGATACACAATGCTTTAACTGCTCTCCCTGTTTCTGTTCGAGGAGCCGTTAATGCTTGTCATCTACCCCATTAGGTTTCAAGACAATGAGTCACCATTGTGGAAACCTTTACTGAAGTTTGTTATTTTTTCGTTTGCATTAAATTTGGTCCTCAATCAATTATTTCCTAGTAACAATTTTTTACCCACAACACTAACGTATGGACCTTACAACTATGGTGACGTGGGGCAGGGTTGGGACAATAACCAAGAAATTTTTGTAAAGCCTTCAAAGTGATTTTAGTGACAGACGCTGATGGTTGATCCATTGTGGTGCCTCCAAAACATGAATTTTGTCCCATCAAATCTAAAACTTTGAGGTCTTGAGGTCACGGAGTTAACTCAGTGTTTACCTCTTGTGACTCGGCTCCCCCAGGGCATAGCCAATTTCTAAAGTCATGGGGCGGTGGACAGGGTTTACGTACCTCTAAGTTTGGAAAATTGCTTTAAGGAGAAACAATAGAGAATTTGCTTACAAATCCAAAGTCAAATTTTCTCATGGTGGGCAAGTTGCTTTTGTAATTACGCCCTCTTCATAGACATGGGAATTAGCATGCAAATTACCTGCGAACGTGGAAACTCAATGAGGAGTAACGTACCGTGTCAAACCTTCTCAAGTCTTCTCATGCGTGAAAGCAAGTTTTCTACAAAATATGCAAAAAGAACAAGTACGAAGTCGGTTATTCTTATTTACTATAGGGAGGTTTCATCCTGGCAAATGTCAACTAACGCAACCCCGTTCTGGAGGACAAGTAGCACACGCGGACGCTAGGTCATGTATACTAAAGCAATGTGGTGCGTAGGGCGGTGTCTTCCAGAACAACCAGCTAGCGCGTTTACTCAGTTTGACTTTTTGAACTTTGGTGCAAGCTCCCTATAGCTCCAGCCATCCAGTATATTCTATTTGAAGTTTCCTGAAAGAATAAACGTAAACTGAGAGTATAGAAGGACAAGAAGCAAAACTATTTAGACTTAACCAACCTTTGGCATCACGGCAGCCTTTAGATTTACACGATTTGCAGTAGTAGTCAGTGCACTCAGTAGAGCAACAAGTCTGTACACCTTACGCCATCCACAGTGTACGCAGATACAAGTATAGACCTTATGCATATGATGTCACAGAGCAGAAAGTGCTCCCTCGTTTGGGGTAAAGGCGCGCATCGTTGCAAGCTACACCAACAAATGCAGACAGCTGATTTCTCTACTACACGCGCGCACAAAAATCAACGCCGTTCGTGCATGCATGTGTGCTTCATTGTTTTCCTCCAAAATGACGTCGCGGTGACGTCAATGCATACGGTCTATTTACAGCGAACTCGAACGCGCCCATGTTGAAATAAAATTCAGCAAGTGGAACCCTAGAGGAATTCCATCCAGCTTTTGTCCGAAACCACATTCAAATTTGAATGAATTGACTGGTGTTGAATGGGTCTAAGTGCATTCAAGTTAACACAATTTATTACAAGTGGCTTTGAATGGCAATCGTGAACAATTGAATGATGCTAAATGGTTTCATCCCAGTTTGAATGACAAAGTGTTCAAGTCAGCCTGAGCTGTATGTCAGTTTCACATGGGACTTTCGGTCCAGAAAGTCTTACGTTGGAATTTTCTGACCCTTATTCTCTGACCCCCCCCCCCCCCAAAAAAAAACTTGCCTCTTTACTGAGGGAAATTACTCCAAATGACAGACACCTCAAACGATTCTGTCTATGCAATATTGTTCAAAACACTGTCATAAAACCCACTTTTCTACACCCCTCTCACCTGTAATAATTCGATTTTAGTACTCGAACCATCCAGACTTTCCCCAACTCTATATTTCACTCTTAGTATGAGCATCATGAAGTACCGCAATGTCTGCTGTAACTGAGAAAGGGTTTTATTAATCATCCTTGTAAAAAGCGTTTGCATGCCAGCTGGGAAAAGATGTCTAAATTGTTCAAACAGGGAAGTGCTTCTTTCCAACATCGTAAATGTTGCGTGATTGCCCTAATGAATTTAAATTAAAACATGCACTCCGAAATTTAACATCCTGAATGAAGAGTAAGTAGGTGGATAAAAGATTCATCAAAACATATTCTTAGAATGTTTAGAAAGATGTTCAGAAGAAAAGAAAACCTCAGAGTGTTTTTTGAAAAACATTTACAGATACTTCAATTTCAATGAATGTGTACTTAATTTAACGTGCTTTTAGCATCAGTCTTGCAGTGAATTTGATTTTATTTAATAGCAATTTGAATAACCGGCTTTTACTAGATCACCCACATGCAATAACCAAAAGGCGCACTTTGTGTTTTTTTTTTTTTTTTTTGACAGTATAGGGTGAAACTAAAACCATATATTCATTCGCATGTCTGCACTCCCAAATTAGAAGATTGCTAAGTAAATATTTTCCTCACCAATAAACGGTTAGTTTGTCACTTAAGCTGTTTAGTGAAATTCATTTACAATGCTCCTTTTCCTCAAATGGTTTCACATGTATCCATGTGCTTCTTAATACGTCAATCTTTAAACCTAGAAATTTATAGATCATCTCAATTCAAGCATTTAACCTCCTATTTGTCACATGTCGAAAACTGTAGAAAAGCCACTTAAATTTGCCCACGAATTCCTATTATTGACTTCTTAAATGTCTAAGAATATTGGATGTCTAAAAAGTCTGTGGACATATAATTAAAACAGCTGTTTTTCTCAACAATGATATATGAACATCCTGAAATGAAGAAAAAATCCATTGGAATTACGTGAATAACGTGTACCGTTCTCAAGATAAACCTCTTCAAAGTTTGATCTGTTCTGAGATTTCTCATTTGGTAGGCATAAATTGTGATGTGGAGTGTTGCACAGGGTCTGAACATCTTTTGATCATCCTTTACAAATTATCTTTAAATTAATTACCACTTTGTTTCTAGTTTATTGTCTGATGTGAATATTTTAAAAGTCAATAGCCATACTTTCAAAATAATCCCCATACTGCCATAGGGCATGACAGGATCACATCAATTCTTGGAATGAAGGTTGAACAAACAAAGGATACCATAAAACACGTCTCGTTTAGTCCCCATTTCGACGTCACAACTTCGCATATGTAACTTATGTATATTCATGATGTAAGTGCAAACAGGTAATTGTCTCATTAAATGGTCAATATCTGATGGCTTTTGACAGGAATTTCGATCATTTTATAACGTTTTTATGTTTTTTATATCAAATAAGTAGGTGTGACATTTACATGTCTATACAGATTTAACGATGTCAACAGCGATAAACTGTAACGATTTATATCAATGACTAATTTCACTACAACTGTTGCGATAACTAAAACAGTTAATAAAGCAATAACTTTAACGTAACTATATCGATTACTATTACGATAACTATAAGTGTAAATCTCTACAGGCGAAGCGACAAACCTGCAAATTAACGACGATATTTTCACTTGGTAGATCGTTGTTCGCTTCTCGGCCTTTTGGCCAAGATCATATATCTGTTCTTTTCAGGCAGTCCAGACCAGGGCCACTCATGAAAGACCCAGGATGTAAAGGTCTGATGGTCAAGAGGTTGGTCACGTTAAGTCTAAGTGTCCCTTGGGGACGTAGCTCCTTTGGGGAGCAGAACTCATTCGGGAGTAAAGTTTGGTTTTCCCCTTCGGCTCTCCGCCAAAGAGTCGAGGGGACTTTGGAAAATGTAGATGGTTGAGAACTAAAAACTATACATTACACATATACTTGTTACGTCATATACTCATATAGAAATATTTCCTACTTAATCCATAGGAAACATCGTTAGAGTTCCACTAAAGAAGTTAGCCCACTGAGTGGGTTCTCCGTTGTATAGGCTAACGGTTTGTTGATATCCGTATTACAGGTATCGCCGAAGTGTGACGGTTCCTATACTGTACTGTCATATCGATCGCGTACTTGAAATAGCACTGAAGCGATTGTTTATCATCATAAGCATACTACAGGTAAACATTTCACTTCAAGTTGACTTGACCTGTAAAGTCTTGATAGAATGAGTAACTTTGAAGGAGGTTAGGTTTGAGATTTGAGTTTACTCCAGGACAGGGCATGTTGTTCTACTCCCGAACATAGGTTATCGGTTTCTTACCTATTTTTGTCAATTTTGTGTGGTATTTACTTGATTCTTTGTGCGTATGTTCATTCATACGTCATTTCCTCCGAAGTAACACAATGAAGCTGAATGATGTGGGTTAAAAGGTCAAGAGGACCATCTTTTCAGCTCTCTGGATAAGAGCCTGATATAAACAACAACAACACACCGAGAGACACACACATGAACTTCACAAACAAGCTGTCTGGATTTCATGGTAACGAAAGTAGGCTGTATAGATCGTGCAGTTGACCTAGGCTTGCCAACTATCAGTGACCAAATTCCGTGGCAATATTAAAGTATGGTCACCCCCGCCCTATAATTGTGAGGGAGCGTAACCCGAAGTTTTCGGCTACAAATACATCTTAGAAATCAGGGTAAAAACTCATTTTGTATTTTTTTCTTTTTAACGGGGTGTTCTTCTACAACTGTAACAACATTACGGGACTGTCTACATGTCTGGGCTAGTTTCTTTTTTATATGTCTGCATATAATATGGGCATGTTTTGTTATTTAGAGGGAGACGGATGGAACAATAGTGCTTCTTGTAACTTTTGGGTTTTTCCTCCTGAAATCTTTGCGAGGGCAATTTTATCTGCATGCTGCAAAGAAGAATCCTCCAACCCGGTGTGTTTTGTACGCTGCCATAGATAGCATAAATGCCAGTTCTACGTGATGACAATTTTTCGTGAGCAACTTTAATTAAGAGATCTCACAAGGAGAGAATCGCCTTCTAACAAAAGTCAGGTAAGAACTTACCATTTAGTGACGTAAAAGCACACCATAATTTCACGAGTAAAAACAGCAACACTGGTCGTTTTGATGACTATGGCCACTTGTAAAGTATTACCATACGCTTTGTGTAGCCGAGCATTTGCAAAACAGGATGCTCCTTTTAACTTCTAGTGTAGGTATAAACTGTAAACACTTTTCTTACATTCGTGACATGAATGGAATTCCCTGACATGAATGGAATTCTCTGACGAAGGTTATGTACAGATCAAACTCCGTGATGTCACGGCAACTCGATAACAGTTGACAAGGACTCGCTTGACTTACAGCATAGTCAATAGTCGATGTAAAAACTTTCGTGTAGGGGTGGGACCGTGGAGGGGGGGGGCAAAGAGTCTTGAAATGGCCCAATAAAAATACATGATGGTTGTGAAAGAGAAGGAATGTTGACCCAATTTCAAGTGTGTTTGTTCAGAATTTTCGTTTCTTAAAAAAACCAACTCATAAAAACAGCTTGGCAAAGGTGAAACATACTGACACAATTAAATTTTGAAGAGCCAAGTGACTCGGTAGTTGATTGTATTACTTTGTATTGAGAAGCCCAGGATAATATCCCGATGGTACTTTTTGAAAATTGTCTGTGACTCAAAAAACCGCTAGTTGGCAAGGCTGTTTTCCGTGAAGCGGTTTCTGGTTGTCTGGCACAGGAATTGTCGAGTCAGGTCTTAACTTGTTGGTTTCAGAAGTCGAGCAATGGCTGAATGGCGTCGGGCAAGGATCCTCTAACCTTTCCAGCCTTTGAGAAAGAAGATCAGGACTGTCAGTGGATTTTACCTGGTAACTGGGGAGACGTTAACGGGAGGTTCTGGTATCAGGATTGGAAGAGATGAGTACACGCTAATTGCCTCGCCACCCTCTCAGCTCTATTTCGAAGCTGTTCGTCTCCGATCACATGTGTAGGGTCTGCGTCTCTTCGATGAGCTCACGTCGAGTCCCCACCATGATACAATTAAACCTCAAACTTTTATCAGGGGTGGCGCCAGGATTAACCAGACGGGGGCAGACTTCCCGACGGGGGCGACCCGAAGTCCCGACAGCCATGATGTCGTCGAGGAGTTGGTGAGGAGGAATTTGAAGAAAACTTGTGTACTAGACTATGCCATTGCGGGACATATATTTTCATAATATTTGTGTATACTAAGAGGAACATATTTCCTCGCTGACTTAGTGTTTTTCCCAGAATCTAAACTGTGAAATTTCAAAGCGCGCAAAGCGCGCGAATTTTTTTTGGAAAAGCCTAAACTCAGAATCTGTACTTACTTGAAGCTTATATAGGTCACTTATCAATGCAGTTGGGCCATATCGGGCATAACGTACATTGTACTTCCCTCCTCGAGTCACTAGCCGTACCACACGACAGACACAAGAGAACATTAACTGTCTTTAGCAAAATGAGATGAAATGACATTTACATAAAACCATGTATTCTACTTATATTAAGTTACTTGAAAAGTTGGAAAGGGTTTGTACTATTTAGCTATTAGTAACGGAACCGTGAGGAAGAGTGGGCAGAGTGTACCGAAAATCACAGAAATTTTACTTACATTAAGTTACTTGAAAAGATGGATAGGGTTTGTACTATATTTAGCTATAAGTAAAGGAACTGAGGAAGAGTGGGCAAACCCCGCTAACACGAAACGCTTTTAAAACTTGTAAAGTGGTGTTATAAAACGTTTCGTAACACCACTTAACACGTTTTAAAAACGTTTCGTGTTCGCGAGGGAAGTGTACCGAAAATCACAGAAATGACCCTTTCGAAAGCCAAAATAAGTAAACCGACCAGGTCGGTAGCGACCAGTGGCGGTACCAAGGGGGCATGAGGGGATTTGCCCCCCAATCAGAAGCTCTACCCCCAGATGCCCCCACTCAGCTCCTGAAGTAAAGTGACCTGACGGGAGGAATAGCCTAATACATTGAAATTATTTGGAATCTTTGCGTTAGATGATGTATTATAAACCAAAATATACCTATCTCGAGTCTTAATTTTTTTACCAAGAGATATGCTAAAGCCACAGAACTTCCTGGGGCTTCGCCCCCTGGAGCTCTAAGGTAGACCCCTGCACCCCAACCGCTTAAAGGTATAGTGGTCTGGCGGGAGAAATAGCCATATATTAATACATTAAAACTATTTGGAATCTTTGCATTTGATGATGCATTATGAACCAAAATATATGCATCCTCAGACTTAATTTTTCACCCACATATATGCTAAAAACTCAGAGCTTCCTGGAGCTTCGCCCCCTGGACCCCCACCTGGGGCTCTAAGGTGGACCCCTGGACCCCAGCCGCTTAAAGGTACAGTAGTCTGACAGAAAGAATAGCATAATACATTAAAATTATTTGGAATCGTTGCATTTAATTATGCATTAGGAAACAAAAATATCCTTCTCTGAGACATTTTTCACCCAGGGGTATGCTAAAACCTCAGAGCTTCCGAGGGCTTCGCTCCCCTGGACTCCCACAGGGCTTTGCCTCTGGACCCTATTAGGGGCCCTTGGGCGTGCCCCTGGACCCCCTCTTAAAAATTTTTGCCCCCCAACATTCTCTTTTGCCCTCCATTCCCCCCACTTTTAAAGTCCTGGTGCCGCCACTGGTAGCGACATCATTTTCCCGACAGGGGGCGGATCGCAATATGACCCGAAGTTCCGACAGCCCCTATGTCGAGGGGGTGGTGAGAAGGGGACATGAAGGAGCCTAACTATCCCAAGCCATTGCAGGGCATATTTTGTATAATATCAGTTAATACTTCAGGAGCCGAGTTGCCCACTGATAGTGTTTTTTTAATCTGAAACGTGAAATTGCAAAGCGCGAGAACCCCCCCCCCAAAAAAAAAAAAAAAAAAAAAATGTTTTGGTAGACTTACACAGCAAATACATGTAATCATTAAGAACAAAAAAAAACGAAAATTTCACTTTGTGAGAAGCATTTTTCTTGAAAACAGTTACCCAGCTACATTACGTTTAATTGACTAGTCATTCTTTGCCTATAATTTATGGTTTTAAAGGTGTAAAATTTGCGTACAGAAAACGCCGCAATGTTTTCCTTTGACAATAAGGAGCATTCAGACAGCGATATTGCATGTATTCTTTTGCTCAGCCTCAATTAACAGTCTCAGAGAGTATAGCGGGTGATAGCGTCTCAGCCCTCATTTTCCCATCTAAAGTTGTTATGTGTGACTCCTTCTAGAATCAAGAACTTTTACAACAGTGGAGGAAAAGATGTATTTTCCACTACCTGCATGACTTGGCTTATAATTGATGCTCTATTTTCCTTTCTGATTCATATTCCCTGACTTTCGTCAAGCGGAGGCACAAATTATGAAGCAAGCTACGACGCGTTTAAACATAATTTACCATAAAAATTTGAAAAAAACATTGCATATATCTCACTTCTGCAGTTCATAAAAATGTTCGTAAGCTGACTGAATTAATCAACCCATTTATTTTACGTGTAAAATTCCCAGTAGACGGTACTTGACAAAAACAGTACTGATCTCCAAGTTCGGCAAGAAAATTTTGTTTGTTGAGACTTGCATGAGATGGTCGAGGGCCTTGTTGACAACATCTCTGAAATAAAAGGCAACCGTGCATGATAGCTTTCACAAAATGGTGTCGACAACCAAGTTGTTTTGAACCTGCAAAGTTAGATTTGATAGGTGGATTTGATATCACCACGCAGGCCCGTAACCAGACAAAGTACTGTAGGGGGGGCAAAAATTTTTCCAGGGGGGCGAAAATTTTTTCAGGGGGCCAAATGTGTACAAATGTATTAAGTCAATGGTAAGATTCAAACTCTAGGGGGGCCAAAAAAATTTCAGGGGGTTTCGCCCCTGGCCCCCCTTGACTACGGGCCTGTCACCACGGTAACAAACCTTTTCGTTTGAAAATGTACCCTTTGGTCAAACTACCGGAGGTAATTTGAGAGGCTCTTGGAACAGAAGTAATACTTTTTCAAAAGTCCCCTCGAGTCCCTGGGGAAGAGCCACGGGGCGAAACCAAACACTACTTCCAAAGGAGTTCTGCTCCCCAAAGGAGCTACGTCCCAAGGGACAACAAACTTAACTGACCAACCTCTAGACCCTCAGACCTATATATCTTGGGTCTTTCTTGCGTGTTCCTGTTGTAAACTGGCTGAAAAGAACAGATACTACACATGATCTTAGCCAAAAGGCGACCTAACTCTAGCCAAGCATCTAGTCAAGCGATGCTCGACTGGAAAAAATCAGTGGAGACATTGAACACCAGCAGCAACTGGGTCTAAGAGCTCCATCTTGGAATAAAAGTGGAGCTTTTTATGTGCTTGGAAACGGACACGAAGGGAACAAAGTCCCAGACAAATTCCGGAACTGACGTTAAACATAAGGACAAAAACTGTTTACAGAATTTACAAACATTACACAATATACAAACAACTATTTACACGCTCAGGTCAGGTGGTAGTGACACCCCCCCCCCCCGCCAGCGCCAGGCAGCCTCCGCGACCACGGCTGGCCTCCGCGATCACGGATACTCCTGCGTCAGGTAAGTATAGAAGTGGAATAGAGGTGGAATAGAAGTAGACCGCGGGAAACCCGGCCTTGGAATACCCCGCGGAGAGGAATCTGTTTGCTCAGTCCCTCTTTAAGGCTTCCCAAACACATTAGGGATACGACTGAACAAGGAATATGCCATACAGCCTGCTACGTAGGCAAGCCTTAGAAGTGAATTATCCAGGCCAACTTTCCTTTGCTTCTGTAAGAGTAGTGCTTACGTAATACACAGGCCTACTCTCTTAACAAGTGATCTTCAAACGTGCTCCCAGAGCCATTGGCATCGAAGTCGCGGTAGTATGACTGAATGGCAGATTCCTATAATAGGCTTGAAATATTTCACGGTATAATCATGATGTGAAAACTAGACTTGAAACACAAAAGATGTATACAACCGAAACCTATGATCCAGACTGTACTGTTAAAAATAAAGATCTCATGCTTGTGACGTCATAGAACAGAAAGCACGCCCTCGCTAATGTAAGCGTGTAACATTACAACTTACACCAACACAATATGCACACAGCTGATTTGTGTCACGGTAGGATATGCACGTAAGTCTACCACGCACGAGGAATGCTTACAGTGCTTCTTTATTTGCGTTTTAGAATGACGTCGCGTGACGTCAGTGCATAAGGTCTATTACAGTACATGAGAAGTAAAAGAATCCCAAAGGGATGGAAAGAAATGAATTTAGTGTCAAATGTATCACTTAGTCTTCCTTTGGATTCGTGGCTATTGCGGGACTGGCTTTCTTGTTTCTGTTATATCCTCGTCTCATGTTTTGTACAAGTATAGGGGTCTTGTAAAACTTTTTAAGTTTTCATTAATGGCCATTTTTTGTAGTGGAAGTGTCGTTCTCAAAATAAATCATTTGGGAAAATTTTAAAAACACCTCTTGAGCTACCAGAGTGAATAACATTTTGACAACGACTCTCTATCTGTTAAAATAAAACGTTATAGCTGAAAAAGTTAACTCATCCCAAACAGTAGAATGTACAAGCCTAGCGTGTCCCATGAAGGCGATGATCCCTTCCTTCCATTAAAAAAAAACAAAAGGTACGCATTTAAATCGCCAACGTACCGATTAAAGGATGTGATTACAATATGTAGGATATAGTTGAAACTTTCAAAAACCATGATATGACAGATATGTAGATATATTTTCTTTGCATATGAAAGGACGGTGATAGAGATGGAAGGTAATGTTTGCTCAACTGGAAGTTCACTCCCACGGGTATTTTATATTCAACTACAAACTTTCGCACTTTTCGTGTGACCTGCTTTTATTTGTATGACTGACGTCAAACTTCTTCAAAATCTTGGGATAGCCTTCTTCTCATTTCAGTTTACTTTAAAACTTATAGAACTTGTAGAGCATAGGCCTGATGAAGCAATAGCCACGTAAAATTTTGGAAGGAATGCCATTTTTAATTTTGCATCAATTTTACCTAATTTCACCATGAACGTTGAACCTACTCTATTTTTGGTTCATAAATCAGGTCAAAGAAGACGTCAGCACTGGATCATCCGTGCAATGTCTAACGTGGTTTCTGTCAAAACTTTTGACCCTTCTTTGTTACTAGGAAAAATTGTCCTAATGCTCACGAAGTCATGTCATTCCTTATTTACGCTTACTTAATAAATATATACTAAACGGCCGCAGGTGCTCTGGAAAGTCCTCATCGAAAGAATTCTTATGAAATGGACTGTTCAAATGAATTAAAGTCGACAAAAATAAATCTTATACAAGACAGAATACCATACTAATCATGAAGTTGGAGCCGGGGTGACGTCACTTCCTGGTGATAACGAAGAAACCGATGAAAAAGCCGTCACTAAGTTGTGTAGGATACGGTGATGGTAATATGGTGCAATCTTAACGATCTTTTACACACGATCCTATAAGAGACCACATCTGTACCTATGAATATATATATATATATATATATATATGACGTTAATTTAATGGTAGGTATCTGACCAAATGAATTTGTGCATACATAATTAGTGACGTTATAGGTCAAAGGTCAGAAACCGAAGGTTAAAATAGCTTAACTTTGGTTAACTTGCCCGCAGTATTTACACCTCAAAGAAACCCAAATAAGCCTTATGCTGAAAAGTATGTAGCAAGCTACTGCCAAATTGTAAGTCCGATCAAGTTGAAACTGGGCAGGCACTACAGACAATGTCCCTTGTTCATGTGTTCGTGATGACGTTTTAGATCAAGGGTTAGAGGTCAGTTGTCAAATTAGATAAAAATTGTTTTTTGTCATTATTTGTCCGTTATTATGGTACAAGAAGTCATATAACCACATGAACTATGCGACAAATTTTGAACTAGGTCTATTGGGTTGCTAAGGGTTGAGGTCAAAAGTCAAATGCAGGTCAAAGGTCAATTAGCCTTAATTTGTGAAAAAGTGCTCCATGATCTGCTTCTCATAAACTGTAAGTTAAATGGAGTTGAAATTTTTTGGGTAGGTACCTGACAATAACAACTTGTGCATGCGTACTTGATGACGTCATATGTCAAAAGTCGTCAGAGGTCAAAAGTTAAGTTAGCTAAAACTTGGTTTTTGACATTATTTCCTCATCAGTATGATAGAAAAAGTAATTAAACCACATGACAGACAAGGTTTCGATAATATTTAACATAGTGCATTTGGTAGCTCAATGTCAAGGGCAAAGGTCAGATGTAGGTCAAAGTTGCAATTGGCCTTTTTGCGAAAAGGCCCTTCCGTAGACCCTTCCAAAACCGTAAGTACCATAAAGTTCAAATTTGATGGGAGTACGAACCTGACCATGGAAATCGTGCATACGTAATTTATGGTAAAGATCAAAACAGCTAGTATTTGGTTTTGCCATAGACCCTTTTCCAAATAGCAATTACAAAGGATTGTGGGATAGAATTTTGTACACATCCTTTTTGGCCTCAGTAAAATGCCATTTACATTAACAACGCGTACCAAAAACTCTATCCCACAATCCTTTGCAATTGCTATTTGGAAAAAGGTCTATTATTCACTTATCAGTATGCTAGTATATACGATAACTAGAAAATGGTAAGACAATTTTTAAAGTATTGTTGTGATTACTTAGGGTCAAGGGCCAAAGGAAAGGACGAAGGTCAAATGGCCTTAATTATTTGAAAATAGTGTGTCATTACACTCATAAATTCCAAGTCTAATGAAGTTCAAACTTGGTGGGAAAGTACATGGCAAGTGAAAATTGCCAGCGTAATTAATGACAGAGGTCAAAAGTAAACGTTCGAGTGTTCTGACATTGCTTCTAAGCCTTATCTGCTTGTCAGTATGTGGGAAATTTCATCCGTAAAAAATATGTAAAGACGTTGAGGGAGATGAGCTTTGTAACTCCATAACGTGCCTCCTTGATGGAGCTACATCAAATAGGCTCAAGTGTTATGTTACCAGTTTTACTGCTTGAAGGTCATCAACATGGAGAACATACCTATAGAGAATGTCCCTTCGTCACATCCTGTCATTTCCAGAGTGTAGTCGATTGTCTCTGGTGTCACGATAGAATGTCTCTAGCTGACAATGCTTCAATGTTCCTGAAAGATGGATATTTCGCAGACGATATTTTTTCTCTCAAGGCAATGAGTAATGTGCATGAAACTACCTATTATAAGACCCAAAATCTTCTTTCACATGCCCCAGGATAAATCGTGAAAAAGATTTATTCATTATCCTTTAGACGAAAATAGTACGTTTCTGACGTTGAGTTTCACTTTTGTTTAAAATTTGACACTGGTATTTTTCATAAACGAAATTAGGAAGACTCAGCTTACTTCAAAACATCAAATATATGGGAAGTTATTTCGTACACATTGATAAGTCCTCGTGTAAATGATGGCCGACTTGTGAATTTATTCGTCGAAACCTTCGATCGAAGAGGAATTTTGACATTTTAAGTGGAAGAAGATAAAGACAAATACCGGAGAATGCTTCAGATCATTTACAAAGAAACGTAAAATAATGGCTTCTTAACTATTAGGAGATAAAACAAACTTTTTTCTTTTGCTTTTGACAATTTAGAAAAGAGTAAATTTATTGGAAAGATAAGGTAATGAGAATTTTGTGTCCAGTGAACATTGCCATTGGTATTAAGGTGAAGAATGTAGAATAGAGGATGTAAGAATAACTGACAGCACCATTCAATCAAAAAAAGAAAAAAAGAAAAAAACTTGACCAGCAAAAAAAAAAAAACTTGACCAGCTAGAACGTTCAGTGATACAACTGTGCTATTCATTACAAAACTGTTCATCGTAACAAATATATTGGCTTAATTGCTCCACTTTTATAAGAGAGATCCGAATGTCACTGATCAAATGGACCTTTTTTGGTCTATCAGACATGATGAATAACCTGTCAGAGGTCCTTAACAAAACAGTGCCCCCACGACAAAGCCGTGCCACCCCTGGTGCCCCCTACGGAAAGTTTTGGAATGTACAGTTTTATAATATAAGTCCTATAGAGAGGGAGAGAATTCAGAAATTGTGCCCTCCCAGGAAAGGGTCGTGACCCTCCAGTGCCCCCTGCTCAAAAAATCCTGGCTACACCACGGAATAGCCTACTCATTAACAAATCGTGACAGGATGGCAAGAGTTTCATCAACTGATCAAGTCATGGGCAAGTAGTAGACCAAATCGACAGACTTTTGGTGACATGTAGATACTGATATCATAATGCTCACATTACTGCCCACGTAATGTGAAAGGAACACAGACGTGTACCCTCCTGACAACAGACCTGTCATTTTAAAGGACGAACAATTAAAGGAGCTATGGCATCCCCCAAATATATTTAGACATATCCCCATAGTTCTAAATCCAGTTGGTGATTGTACTTTGACTGGCATTCATTCAAACAATAATAGCACCACTCTGGTTGGTAATGATGACATGGACAGTCAGTTGTGTTCCTAATTAGGCTCACAGTCACACACAGTTTGTTTTTCAATATTGCCTCGAACAATTGAAACTCAGTGCAGGCTACTGTAGCTCTGTCTTGGAAGTGTTCTACTAGTAGACAGTTGCTTGTGTTTAAAATGGAAGCGGGGCTAGAAGATGGGTTAGTTGGGAGAATTGTTACTGTCTGGGGTGAGCTTAGAGGGCCTTTAATGTTATGCATATTACAGTTATTTACAGGCTTACCTCAGCCGGGGGAGCACTACGATTTCTATGGTCATGTGACATCATGTGAATACAGTCTGTAGCAAAAAAATATTACGTCGTAGATCTGCATGTCAATAATGATGACATAGGCCAACATGTTACTGACTTCAGAATTTGGAACATTTTCCTAATTTTGTTTAATCTGTTTCATGTTGAAAAGACGCTGATTAAAACTGTGTCATCTGTGTAATCTATATCACAGATTTATTTTAACAAGCGATAAATAGTTCGTGGCTAATGTAATCACCGGTGGACTAGCTTTTGGAAAACTGTAAATACACTGAATCGCGCTTCTTACGTTTATTTTTCATGACAGAACAATGCTGCATAGTTAAGCCACAGCTTGATACGACTCACGAAGAATCATCACTTTACCTGATCTTCAGTGAGAGGTAACGATCGAAGCCCAAAGGTGATCAATTCTGTGGAACACAGATCTCTGTTTTAAGTTACCGTCTAGCATGATAACGGCCTAAATATAAACAACACGTCACAGGCGGCGAACACAAAACCATTTTTTTCTTTTTGGTTTTCCAATTTACAACAGTAAGCGGAATACAATCCATGAGGACTTGGAGCAAGTGTTATTGCCATCATAGAACTGCCAACGGAAAGACTCGCTATGAACTTCATTGTCCTAGTGCGATACTCTAGGGATTACGTACACGTCACTTCTGTACACGTAACGAGGTGTTGTAGCAAAAACAAAATGCAGCATGTATTACGCACGAAGCGTAGTCCAGAGATTTTTTCTAACCCTGTGGTGAAGAGCCGATTGGGTGATGACATAAGGTCACGGTTTCGGTCCCCTATTACTTAAGAAAATATTACAAGGCCACTTTACCGTGACGTACATACATGCCAAATTGGGGGGATGCATGCTGACAATCAATCTCATCGTCCAATGTTTTAGCTCAAAATACTTTCATAAAGCCACGAGGCGCACCCCTAAATACTGTTACACAAAGTCACTGTTTCTTTGAACCAAAGTACAAGGTAATGGAAGAAAACTAACTTGACGTAAAATTCCCCTTCCCCTTATTTCCATCATTTTAACACTTGAATAAAATATGACGGAAATGCAGAATAATTGGAATTGTTTAACGTAAGTTATTACTCAGCAAAGATCATTGCGTGGGTGATGATTTTACAGTCAGATTATTCTAATCACAGCGAGAGGTAAGGACTGATTGCTAAATGTACTCACACGTTAGTAAGAGGCTGACAAACAGAAATACTACAATAAAAGTCTTCATAAAAAATATTTTACAACTGTTACATGACAGTTCGATGAAGTTCATGCGTTATTCACGAGAAAGGGGATAACTTTAGGTGACAAGTCATGACAAGAGGGGACGACTTTCCTGTTGCGTATTTGAAAGCAGTTGATTTTGTTGCAGTAAAAGGCTACTCTTACCTCTTAATCATATCTTCCTACAAAGAGACGTCCTTAAGTGAAACGGTAATTGATCCAAAGTTGAAATGACACCAGCACTACATGTTTTACACCATTTTCGCTCCTCATACGTTAGAATACATCTTTAAATAGAAGTTTATGGCAATTTGCTTCAGATTAATGTTAGGCAGTTTATATTCATAAGAATTTTGAAATGTATCTCATTACACCGTAGAAGGCAGAGAGCTGAGGACTTAGCTCTTACAAAATGTCATCGGCGATAGAAAGTGATAGGTGATCGTATGTCAAAGTGGCGTTTACATAATTATCCTTTCATGTCGAGGCAAGCTGAATGCCTTCACTTAAGGAAAGATGTTTTCTATTTTAATAAATTCTTTCTTTCATACACGTCTACCTTCTTCAAAAACAAAAAATGAAATGATCATCAATCAGTGAAAGTGCACTGTAATGGGAATCACATTTGCATTCTTGCTTCAAAGTTACCCTATATTTCAGACAGTTTTTGTGGCTCAAACTTGTTGTGAGGTAATTTCTAGTAAACATTAATCAGCAAGCCGAATGACCCACGACGATGGTAGTTTTACCTTCACAGAGGCCTGGCGTGTGCTTTTCTCTGATACAAAATCCTCCTCCTACTGAAATACTTCTCCCTTGTTTTACTTTAAATCTTAAAATAGAATGGAAATATTCCCTGAAATCAAGGTATTTGTAACAACGAATTTAAGTTGCGTGTAATCTTTTTTCTGTGTTGTCTCTTTTGGTTGCAATCTTTTAAGTTTTTTTTGTGTTGTTCCTTAATTTGAGGTATCCATTGGTTAAAAGCTATGTCTAGCATTCTGTCAACGTTTCAAAAAGTTACAGAGGACATGCAGTTACGTCATTAGGTTTTTGTTTACCGTGGAAGACATCTCTGTGGCAGCGTGATAAGACTTAAAGTTACAAGCGTAGTACACAGAAGTATGATCGTACATGCATACGTCAGTAATTGAACGTGGATAAACCAATAGAAAATGCAGTATACATTGAATGAATCAATGAAATATGTAGTGGTTGCCTTCCAAAACGTGAAATACGTTTTCCTGACGTCATCCTTCCATTCTTTACACATCTTATGCATTGAGGTCGCGCGACGTCACTTTGGAGAAAACAATGAAGCACACGTGCACCAACGGCGTAGATTTCGCCATGTGCCTGTATTAGACTTACGCGCGTATACGATTGGTTGACAAATCAGCTGTCCGGCATTGATGGTTTAACTTGCAATGACAGTCTACGCGCTTTTCCCTCCAAACGAGGGAGCACTTTTTGCTCTGTGACGTAGGCATAAAGTCTACACTTTGTGATGTTGTGCGAGGCTCCAATCGACTGAAAATGTATACCGTGGCTCATATAAATTATAATAGTTACATTCAATGACCACGTCATGTCTGGATTATTACATGGACTATATTTTTTAAACTTCAAAGTTGTGCCAACAAAATTTCCACTTAAGGCCTAAGTGCATTTCCGATGATAAAGCAATCTTTCTCTTAACGTTTTGTTTGAACAGGTGCAAAAGACAAAATTCTCGATCGACAATTAATGTCTAGATGGTTAGGTCGTATATCAGGAATGCGTCGTTTTCGACGTTTTATGTCTAAGACGGCCGGCCACAGGTCTTTGCAATTTTGGATGGACGCCGAGAGAATAAAGAGATTTGGAGAGGAGCAGAAGGAAGATAGGCTTAACCAGCTTAGAGACATGGAAACAAAATATTTAATGAAAGAAAATACGAGTGGCTCAACGACGGGAAATTTCAATTGGCAGGCGCAAACTGTTGGTGCGAACATGTTTGTTTTAACTTTTAAATTAAAGATTGGTCCAACTTTGTGCTAATGTATGTGAATTTAATCAGTATTTTTTTAAGGACAGGTATTTTTTAAGCTGTACGTTCGCTAATTATCACATAACACTGCCCATTCGTGTTTCATAATGTTAATATTTTGACCTTAAGCTACAGATCCTAATTGTGTAATTATCACAGAACTTCTTGTACCTAAGGTCATTGTCAATTTGGCCAATGTCTCTCATTGTACGCAAATCGCAGGTAATGTAGAAGACGACAAGGTCAAAGGTCGACTCAGTGGTAACATCCAGTTTCAACAAATTCAAAGTGCAGCCGTCAAAGTTTTCGACACAGAGACCGAGATTCTTGAGAAGATATTCATCGTTCAGGGTTTTCTTCTACGCAATCTTCAAGTAAGTTGAAACTGGCTTGGTTAATATGAAATGGGACAGGGGTCAAAACAACAGAAGGATAATCCAAGTATACGAAACCCACGAACAAATGTCACATGCGATTGTCTGAAGAACATTGAATATCTCGCATTGCCTTATTGCTAAAGAATATATGTCGTCAGCGGAATTCAGCAACATTGTATGCCAAATTTTCGTCACGTCAAAGCTTAAATTCCCTTTTCCGAAGTCCTGTGGAGGGTCAATTTGTCTAAACATCGGTAGTTGAACACATGAGTGTATATGACATATTTCTTGATAAGTCTTAAAAGTAAGGCCTAGATAGACCTGTGGAAAAACAAAAGCTGTGAAGTCACACAAAATCCGGCACACATTTGTTGGATTCCATTGAGACGACAAGCAATCTATAACTAACAGTGAATTTTCTTGCCTGATGTAAATTCTTTCTTCTAAATGGTAGAGCTGTCAAGATATCTGAAAAGATCTATCTGATGTACATGAGCTACTAGACGGCCGGTAGGCTGTTGGAATTAATTGCAGTGACTTTCTGTTTTTCAGAACTACTGGATACCTCGATTCCTCATCCATTGCAAACTCCGTTTCAACAAACGATCACATCAAACCAATCTTTTCGTTTACCGTCCTAATTTCTACATCATTGAGGTACAAAGTATGACCGAACTCAATTCATCTGTTGATGATGAGCAACAAACTGGGACTAGCAACCGTACATTGGCTACGAAAAACCTGAAACTAAAGAGACAAAGTGTCTCCAACCTGCTTTCTATGTTTAGTTCTTCCACTGCTAGACATTCGGGGGTTACAGCTCTTATCAATCTTGAAGACACCGGAGAAACGTTCACGCCCGAAAAAGAGAGCGCATCTGATGATCCGTTACTCGATCACAGGGAATGGCTTGCAGAAGAGTTTCCCTTGCCTGACATATCAGAGGAAAGTCTCGTTAGTGGCTCTCCGAGTCCTAGTAAGAGTACAAGGCCTCGTGACTATATCAGTCCTTTACCGGTAGAGCAAATTCCAACTACGCCATCACCAGATTTTGACAGAAAGGGTAAGGTTAAATGTACCTAAACGTCACATAACTTATCTTCTAACTGAGTGAAGAAACAAGTTCATTACCTTGCAGATCTAAAAAGTGCAAGGATCTGAAATGTTGGGTTCATCGCTTAATGCAATTAACAGAAGTAAAATGCAAATTTTTTGACAAGATTATTCGCAAAGTCGACAAAGTCTGGAGGGGGATTGCAATTATTCGATTATTTTAAGAATTCATCCAACTTTAAGGTTTTATGTGACTGAACCAAGAATGAAAAGGATGAAAAAATTAGCCTACAACCGCTTCTGTCACTGCACAGCTCAGATTTGACAACTTAAGCAAGAAAGTGAGGCGATTTGACAACATTAACTCCTTCAAAGGGGTAAAGAAATATCTTGCTTACATTTCGTAATATCCTCTGATCACAAGTAAAATACAGTTTGGTAAAAAGAGCAGTCTCGGAAAATCAATGATTTGTCACATGTGCACTAAAACAACATTTATCCTATAAGAATCGAGCATTTTCCGACCCCTTCAGTTTATACCAGAGTTTAGAGTTCGTCGAACTCAAAGAAATGCAAGAGACGTAAAGGTAATCATACCCCGGTAACGGATTGAAGTATTTCAACAATACTTCACGATACCGGTTCTTCAGCTAATTTTACGTGAGATCTGATATCATTGGCCTTGAGATTGCATTTTTTGAGTCACTGGATGCCTATATTTGTTTTGGAACATGACCTAACCTAAAAATTGTTTTCTTATGTTTTCCTTTTCTGTAGCGTCTGGACTTGAAGTACCCACTACTACAAATGCGAGTTTGTTGAGCATCAGTCAAAGAGAGGTTTCCCAGAAAAAGCTATCTTTGGTTAAGATAAAGGATAGTGCGTTGTCAGCAGCGATTTCAGAGCATGACCAGGTGGAAGATCAGCACTTACTAGGTAAATTGGTTGACACTGCCCCTTTAATAGATGAACAAGAAAGGAAAGATGCTGTTCCATCAACTGATATGAAGGCTTTTCAAACGGACCACGTACTCCAGGATGAATCGCAAATGAAACGTGAAGTTGACGATGCTGATGCACAAGCGCCAAGATGCCCATCCGCCACACCTTTTCAACGATCGAGCATCAGTACCCCAAGTTCTTTGACTGTTAGTAAAAGCTCTCTCTCAAATTCAAGTCAGTCCATTCAAACACCATCTAGGAGAAGGGTGAGTATGACTTCTGCTTCTCACCACGGCTCTTCATCAAGTAGCATCGGGTCATCTTCTAGAGTGGCTGCTGGGACAACCACGAAAAAGGTTACCAAGCCTCCTCGTAGGAGCCGTGCAATGTCTATCAGTTTTCGTTTAGCAGATTTCTCATTTATGATGGAAGGAGATGATGAAGAGGGAGGAGAAAAAGACAAGAAAGATTCAATACCAGCACTTCCTCAACTGGACATTCAAGCCCTTCAAGATGTGAGATCAAAGGCAGTCGAGAAAAGGAAGCAGGAGGAACGGAAAAGATTGGCAGAGATGAGAAAGAAAAAGAAAAAAAGCAAGAAAGAAGCTGCTCTCGCTTCAGATGAAAAGCAAGATAAGGATAAGAAAAAAGTTAAGAAGTCAAAGGATACTCCAGGAAAGAAAGGAAAGTCTCAAAAAGAGAAAGAGAGTCACATTGCGAAGCTTACAAAAGGTAACCTTGAAAAATTTGACTTACAAAACTCATACCAAACAAGGTATCCTCTAAGGAGGGGTTCATTGGTGGGCACTGAGACCGAGAGACGCCGACGTCTATCAACCTCATTTTCCATAGACTCTCGAAACACCCTCTCATCAGATTTGTATCATACGGAGACGTTAAGTGCAAGTGTAGAACAGGAAGTGGAAAAGTTACCTTTAGTGGATCAGGCACCGACAGAGTCGTTAACTTTTGATCACATGGATAGCGACTATACATCAAGCAAAGCTTCCATGTCGCATTCAAGTTATAGGCAAATCAGTGGGGCCATTTTAGCTGATCGTGTTGCTGGGAGACCTTGGGAGACCTTCCTCAAGAAGCAGGGTAAATTCTACGATTTACATCACCTCCAGTTCTGGCAGACAGCACAAGAATTGCTAACCCTCCAAGATACAAAGCAAGGCAACGAAACACTTAGTTCTGCCAGACAACTTGTCATTCAAAGGATTACAGCTCTTTACCTTCTGCCTTCAGGTAATTTGAGCCTTTGGTCAATCGAATGAAATTAATTTTTCCCAAAGTTACAAGGTTTTGGCACTTTTGCGTTAAGCTTTTCAATTTAAGGGGGTACAAGGTGTAGTATTTCATAATACCACTCCGTTAGGATGATGTGCTGTGGATGAATATTTCTGTTTTTATTTCCCAGGAAAGAGACACATAAACCTTGGTGATCGTTTATCTTTCGACTTACTAAGATCCCTGAAACAAAGAAGGAACGCCACCGATCTTCTCCTTCACGCACAGAATCTGACATGTGAGGTACTTTCTGGTTGCTGGAAAACATTTCAGAAACAAGATACTGACGAGTTTTTGATGAGAACGGTGAGCACGTGGTATAAACAAGCGGTTTGAGATTTAGAGCTAGAGATTTTCTTTCTACCTGAGGTCTTCTTATATATCAGTATCAGTCGTCTTGAATATCTGTGAATGACTGATTAAAAGCCCCGTGATATCTGTCATTTAGCGCACGTTTAACATTCTCAGTTTTCAAGAGTAACATGTTTCTTTTGTCTGATAGTATTTAAATTTAGCATATTGGTCACTACTCGTTAGCACGCAAATTATAGATGTCATAATCGGACACTAAGTTATGTAAAGAAAAATTAGGTTTATTATGCCGCCGATAAATTTTCAAAGAATATCAGAACAGGGAGCTGTCTTCCAGCTCCCTGATCAGAAAGCTACTTGTCATGGATCATTCCCTTTTAAAGATTTAAAAAAAAAAACTGAAATGGACCACTGGCTTAATCTGCATGTAAGCATCCAAGTGTGGATATGTGAGAGTATGAAAATATTCATTAGGCTATCAAGGAAATGTTAGAGGTATAACTATGTCACAGAACAGAAAGTGTGCCCGTCGGTGGAGGTAATCGAGTATAATTGCAACCATTAAATGCGGACTGCTGAATTGTGTCCTGGTCGGATACGTGCGTAAGTCTACTACACGCGCGTGCGAGGTCTACATCGCGCGTGCAGTATGTATCATTATTAACCCTCCAAAATGACGTCCAGTGACGTCAATGCATAAGGTCTATAGGGCGTATGAGATGATTTACACCAGCTGGTGGTGGACGATAATGCATCTGTTCAAAGCGTGTCGACAAATAGTGACAAATTGTTATCGTATGAGACGCAGGCTTAGGTTTGTTGCAAATAACGGTTTATTTTCTTCAATTTTAATGTAGGCACGTACTGTTGGTAACGAAAGGTATTATGTAGCTTACAAAGACTTGGACTAGAATGCATCCTGTCCGTAAAATGTTCACTCAAACAATTCAAATCTTTCAAACAAAAAGCAGCATCATCATGTCATCGTCTATCATCACCGGTGTAATGTAATAAAACTCTAGGTTCATGATGCATAGTTGTCGAGCCCATGGAAACTAATGTTTAATTCAATGATTTGCTTTTGTTAAGTACATAGCATTTGATGGAGTACACAACTTTTTTGAAACCAATTGAAAAAGTCAATGCAAGGTTTGTTCTTATAACGTTTCATAATATTCAAGTTCTATGTAATTATGTTGGAAGACATCCAGGGGCGTCGGACCTTTTCCCGACAAACATGGAATACATTTCCGACAAAAAATGTGTCAAGAACGATTTAACTAATAACCCTCGTTTTTAGGTAATATTTGCCAAAAATTGTGAGTATAACGGGAAGACAAAATGAGCAAAAAAAGAAAAAGAAAGAAAAAACACCCCGAAAACACAGTTTAAAGTTTGACTATGTCAATTTTGCCTTGGCGGATCCGTTTTCGTTTGTCTGCTATAGTAGACAGGTCGATTTGGTCATGAAAGTATTAGCTCTGAGGTAGTACTTCCATGGTACGAGCATAAGAGCGTCTTTGACTTAAGACTTAATTGCACTCCTTAAGGCCCGTTTCGGTAATGTCCCTCTGTGGGGGAAAACGTACACAATTGTCTACAAATTGATTCTGTACTAAACAAGCCATAAAATCCAAGTCTGTCTATATCTTTTCAAAAAAAGCGTAGTTCGGACTAACAGCCGGTCGATTTCTTCAAGATGCAGCAGGATTGCTGGAAGGGAGGGTAAAGGGTCATAGAATTTCTACAGAGTTTTCAATAATCACATGCACTTACCTTTTTCTATGGAAAGTTTTGATAGGACAACAAGAACAAAAGATGAATGCGTGTCAAGAGCGCCGAAAAATAACATTTTGCTAATGTTTGCCTTCGTTTAACACATCAATTACCTACCGTATCTATCTACAAATAAAACTGAATACGCACTTAACAGACCTACAAAATTGCGGTTTGCCCTTCTGTTTCATAACTGCTAGGGCTAACGGCCATTCGATTGCCTTTTGATGCAGCAGGTTTGAGAGTTAGGAGTTATGATGAGCAATTGAGGTTACACGGGGGTTTTGCAATAATGCAAGGCTCGCTCTGACCTTCTTGAATTAATAATTGGACAATTAGTGCATATGACAGATGCCCCCCAGAGCCCACCGAAAAGAAGCATTTGAAAGGCATTTTAGTACCGTTACGATTTCAGGTACTACATCCAGTGGCGCCGCCAGGATTTGGTGATTGGGGGGCATAACAGATGATGTCATAATGCCACCTCAGTTTTCCCCCAAGTCTGCTTAAATTGTACCATTTTTGCGCGTCCCTGCGATTGTACACAGCAATGTGGAGTCCTTTTTGGCACTACATAAAGGTGCCGTCCTGGGGGAGGGGTCTAAGGGGAGGGGGGAACCCTCCCCTTTGAGAAATTTTTGTTAATTTAAGGTTGCCTAGATGCAAAATGGTGCTATCTTTGGAGTATTTTTGGAAGTGATCTTATATGATTGGAAAATATCCTTATTTGGTGAATTCTAATTATACACAATCGACAAAATATTATTGTTTACAACATCATAATTAACATCTTTGAAAATTTCAAATCGAAAGGACATTTGCTCAAATCGGGGACGTTTCAGGGACACTTATTCATCGGGGACAGAACATTTGATTCGGGGCCGGTCCTCAAAAATCGGGGACGTCTGGTCACCTTAAGTTAGATAAGGCACATGACTGCACACATTGTACGCACCTTCGCACGTGCACTTGGACCAAGGCGCATCCAACCAGATATTAGCTGTCTGCATTTGTGATGGTGTAAGTTGTTATCACGGACTTCTTATATACATGGACAGAGGATTACGCAATCAATACGGTCGCCAACGTTCGAACAAATTTAGGCTAACCAAGATGGCCGCCGGGACACTACCATTTGCCCAATTTGACCATTTCAGACAAAATATCAGTATGAATGGAAGAACGATATCACAGTCCTCCATTCTATTTGTTGAATTTGACCTGAGCTTGCATTCTTTCGAAAATATTACAAGTTTCTCACACAAGTTGTCGATATCGAGCCACTTGAGCAAGTCCAAACTTTTACACACAAGACTATAGCAGGCAGCCATATTGGTAAGCCTATTCGTGTACGTACGGTGGAGACAATTTACGCATAGGACGTTAGTGCAATATGCTCTGTCCATGTATATAAAAAGTCCGTGGTTGTAATGCTAAGCACTTACCTCCGCCAGGGCGCACTTTGTCTGTTCAGTGACATCATGTGCGTAAGGTCTGTAAACAAATCTTATTTCCAGATGGTTGAAAATGCTAACTCATCCCCAAGCAGAATAACGTTATAACGTGTCGTGTTTGAATCAGTAATAGTTACAATCGTGATTGCACAAACGTTTTATGCCTAAAAAAATTTGGTTACATTTAGAAACATCTTCTCAAAGTTATTTACATTGAAAAGTAGTCACAGAATATGTTCCTCTCGTATCTGTGGTTAGACATTATATCGCAGATTCCAATACTTGTTCAAAAAATTTATACCTGTTCTTTATGTCTCTTAGTAAGTACTAATATTGAAAGTGGTAAAAGGTTTATTGGTACATTGTTCTCTGAAATCACTCGATTTGAAATTTAAATCTGTCACCAGGAGATCTTCTGCTAGCTAATATATGACTCCTGAAAAGGATCGTAGGGAACTTAAGGATGAGCTCTGACAGTCTGCATCCTTTAAGTTCCCAATTCCTGTCTTCTGTATGTTCCTCATCCTTCATCATTTGGGAAGAAATTTCAAACTTAACTTAAAATTGCTTGAAGGTTTCTGATTTTACTTGACAGCCAGACAAGGATGGTGGGTACTAGGAGTAAGAAAAACCTCAGACTTAGCAGATTAGAAGAATGTTCTTCTTTAAAATATAATTTAAATGACTGAGGATCGTAAGTAAGCATTTTTTCATAGTGGTATCTGGGACGGCTTCCTTCAACTTTCATAGAAATATACCTAAGTCATTGACACAGATGATGGAAGACCTTTATGTTGAACAGCTAAAGTTGTCACATTTAGCACAAGCATAAATCGATAACTGTGTTTATAGCTGTTTATACGTATTTGACGAGAGGCTAACGTCTGTTGTCAGGTGATCTCTAAAATTACTTTGGTTATTGACGATGTACATGCAGGTAAATTTTAACAGTGCCAAAAGATAGAGAATCCAGTTTCTAGAGAAACAAATAAAGTTTTCATACTCAAAAATAGGTTTCACTGCCTCCCTCTACATATTTCCTAATTTCCTAGAAGAGTTCTGTTTTTCTGCTGGGAGCACTTTCCATAAACTTCCCCCGCTCTCGCTTTTGGCTTGGAAGAACTCCTACGGTATTTCTCTATGCTATTAGTACCAAGGCACCATTTTAAGTGCCTTTCGCCTACCGAAACATGATTTCGCATCAGGTAGGCCACTGATTTGTTGCGATTTGCTTGCAGGCTTACCGAAAGAATTTTGCCCGCTCAACATTCCCTCGCGGCAGTACTTTACATGCTGTGGATTCGGTAGTAGATAAAGACAGTCAACTCAGCCTTGTTTCTTTTGAGTCATCTAATCACGTACTAAATATGTTGAAGACGGCTCGAGGAAAGAAGGACGTGCGACCAGAAAACGATGCCGGTGACCGCATCACTGTAGCTCCTCATCGTATGTGGAAAGCTTTGGAATTAGCCCAAGGCACCTCAAATCTTGGCAAGTGAAATAATCAAAAGTACCTCTGTTGTACAAAAACTATAATTAAGTCGTTAAAAATTAAATACCCGAATGATCGCAAGAATATCAGAGATGTCATGTAAAACTTGTTTTTGTTGGTGACCCAGTTTCATTGAGAATTGTAAAAGTTTCCAAATGACTTTTTGACGGGAAATTAAGAAAAAGGATGGAGGCTTATATACACATATACCAAAGAGGTGTAATCGGCTCTCCTACCTATATGAAACATTTAGAATGACATCTAGGAAAAATCGAATAAAAGAGAAATATTGTGATTACATTTCATCAACATGGAACACATAGAAAAGAGTTTATGTTATTATTACACCATTCACATATTATACGTTACGAGAGTTATGATTGATGCATTAGTTAAAATTTTAAATTATTCGTGGTCCATAAAATTAACTTAATTTCTTTATTTTATGACATTTTGTGACATTAAAGTAGCTGACTTTGCATTACACTGTGCATGTTTTGAAGCTGTCTCATGGGATAATGTGGAAAGGAAAGGAGAAGGAAGATTGTTCTTTATGTAGATGGGGTACTAACAGTCCTAATTATGAACAGCTACTACTACTACTACTACTACTACTACTACTACTACTACTACTATTATTATTACTACTACTACTACTACTACTACTACTACTACTACTACTACTACATACCAAATTTCATCTCTGTAACGTAAAGGGATTATTAATGAAAGGAGTTATGACATCTCCAAATATACTAAGGAATAGCCCGATAGTTCTAAATACGATTTGTGACTGCACTTCGATTGACATCCATTCAAACACTATCTCCACCTTGGTGTTCGTAAATGGTGACTTGTACAGTCAGTTGTGAACCCAATTAAGCTCTCACACACTTGTGTGTCAATATGGTCTTGAGGAATTGAAACTCAGTGCAGGGCTGCAGGCTAATAGGACTCTGTCTTGGAGGTGTACTAGACAGGTGTTTTGTGTTTGAACTTGGCGGAGGGGTTAGAAGTAAACTTAGTAGGGAGAATTTTGACTGTTTGGGGTGAGATTGTAGAGCTTTAATTTAAACACTATCTGTGAAAATGAGTTCATTTCACTTTTCGTGTTTTGTTTTAAAAATAAACATGAAAAAAGTCGGGTTTGGGGTCATGACACATCTGACTCTAAGCCAGATGATCTTAGGCAAATTGAGAAAATCTGGGATAAACGGTGTAAGTCGATGGTAAAAAGAGCATGAGCTCTACCCGAGGAAACGGGTCAAGTGGAGAAAAGCAGATGGGGTGTAAATAATTAAGTAGATTGACGTAAGAAAGACTTTTAGGAGACGTTTCTTCCTCCTGGGTATTCACCTTTGAAAGTAAGACTAGCAATAAATGTTTCAATTCATCGTACAGTTATTGATGAGGGTGAGCTCAGTGATCCAAGTGATCCAGAAGTGGACAGTGATGACGAAGGAAGCTTAAGACGACCCAAAATAGCAGTTTACAAAGAAAGTAAGTTTTAAACAAAAGTTTACTTGATTAAACAATAACACGTACACACAGACGATACAAAAATGTTTGCTATTGTTGATTTTTCATGGTTTCAAAAGGCTTCTCTCCTTTTTGATAAATTCGTTAATTTCCTCTTAGTCTATAGAACATTCGTCCTAACACGCCCCAGGTCTCTTAGTATGAGTTTCGTGGGGGGGGGGGGGAGGGAGACAACGGTGTTATATTTTTTAATTACATTGTGAAAAGTTATGGATTCAACAGTGTTGATCTGTCAGACGTTGTTGGACTTCTCCCCGAGACTTAATTGCCGAATTTGCAATTTTGCTGCATTCGTGCCAAAAGATTCTTTGTGATGTTACCTTTAGGAAAACTTGACAAGCCGCTCTATGCCAGACCCAAGCCTCAAATGGAGACAACTATTGTACCAAGCAGAGAACGCAGAGAAACGACTCGAACTTTTCCAAAAGCGGAGGAATCACTGAGTTCTGTTTCCCGGACAAAGGACAATAAGGCAATTTGTACTGCTATCCGTAAAAATGGCAAGACAATATACCGACCGCCGAGACCAAAGTAAGGTTTTTTTCTTTCTTTTTTTGTTGTTGTTTTTTTAAGTTTTTTGTTTTTGTTTTTTGTTTTTTGTTTTTTGTTTTTTTTTTTGTTTTTTTGTTTTTTTTTTTTTTTGCTGTAAGCAATTCTGCGATTAAAATCCAGTACCCTGATTGGCATCTATTGGTTAAATTACAAAAATATATATAGGCCTAAACCAAGAAGAATGCGAACATGCTTTATAGATCAATTTATCCAAGGGTAGGCAGTAATTGCTTGTTGCTTTGAATTATACACTCAAAATACTGAAGTGCTAAAATGGTAGCACCTAAGGGGGCTGATGTGAAATCAGCACCAGAAGTGTTGTTTTTAGCACTTTTGTGGTGCTAATGCACAGCAACTTATGGGTGCCTATAGCTTTTTAGTAACAATGGGATATTCTGGTTTGGTGGGCGGAAATAATTTATCTTAAGACACTTTTCTCTTCAGCAATTCCTACTTCGTCAACAAATGTATTCGTGTCTTTCATTTTATTAGGAAAATTAATAAAAAAAATACCCTCTTTGGAAATTTTAATCGCAGGTTAAATAGCACTTTTTATAGCATTTATTTTGTAAACAATTATTGATTATTATGTAAGAATTGCCAACAGACGTTACATAGCTTCCGGTGACCTATTTATTCTAAATTTTGAATGTAATGCCCCGCATTTAAGATTTTTAAAATATTCTCAACCGGCCATGGCGACAGTTCATGGTATGGATTATGCATGTAATGCATCATTTAAAAAAAAAACGAGTAAACAATTTTTCAAACCAAAGTCACCAAAATATGACCAAAACTGTGTCAGCGCCTTCGAGGGGCTGAAATTATAGCACCTCGGTGGGTGCTAATTTGGCACTTAAGGTGCTTTCCCTATCGGAGCACTTGCAAGTGCTGCAAAAATGGCACTTCAAGTTCTGATATAAGAACTTGATTTGCTTGAGTGTACATCATATTAATTAGTACACAATTTGTGGAGGTGCCAGTATGACGTCAGATCAAGAAGTCGTTGTCCTTTTCTAGGGCAAAGACTGGAAAATCAGATTTGGCAATGTCTGAGGAGCTTGTGTTACAACTGATAATGTAGTAATTGACCGATAATGTATCACTAACCGATAATGTAGTAAAAATTGACCGATAATGTACTAACTTTTTAACCGATAATGTATCACCTCAAAACCGACAATGTAGTAAAAAATGTTAACCGGATAATGTATTACTATTTGACCAATTATGTAGTAAAAGTTACTACATTATCGGTTAGTGATACATTATCGGTCAATTACTACATTTTCAGTTGTAACAGCTTGTAACAAGCGAGTCTGGTAATAAAGAGTTACAATCCATGAACGTTTATTGTTCCAACGACAGTGACTATCTGTAGTATTTTGTATTGGTACACTCAGTTTTTGGACTTAAAATTTTGATTTTCGACATCAAATTTCTGGTAACAGATAATCGGTTTTGAAGAAAACGTTATATTTGAAGTAAATTAATTTATTTTTGACTGAGAATGTTAAATTGGGTCGCCTGTTACAGACAGAAAGCACATCAGTCACTCATGATGCTCATAGCGTGTGTATCTGTAAGATATTGATGGAATCTGCACTGTTGGAACACCCAAATTCCCAGTGTTTCTTACCGGATTTGTTTGTGAGGGTAGAATGGGAGTTTAATCAGGTGTTTAACCTTTGTGATTCAAATGTTGGTTTACAGTTTATTGCAACAGTAATGAATGCTTTCAAACAATAACAGTCAGGACAATTTTGCTAAATTATTAATTCCCTAAAGTTTGAACACTTCAGGCACATCTGTTGGCCTTAAATGGACCTTAAAAGTGTTATATGTGAATTTAATCTCAGATGAGTGCATGAAGGGTAAAGGCCTAAAGACGTTTCTCTTCAAAATGTCAATTTTACAGGTGAATAACATCTGATAACCAAGAAACAAACTTCGTGTTTGGTTTTCCAGAAAACGGTAGTTAACGATAAATTTTAAAACACGGGCAATTCAATGATACCATATTATGTCCTCAAAAGCGTGACGTGTAAGGTGTTTGTCGCTTTCATTTATCAAATTTGTACTAATAAAAATAAAAAGTTATAAAAATTTAATCATCACTCCTCAAATTTGTAGTTTAGAAGTATATTCTATAGAAAGTGATCATTCTACTACATAGTTGGGGGAATAATTTGGGAGAAGGGTGCTGCTGAAGCTGTTTTTTTGGTAAGAAAGACCACTCTGTTTTGTCCCAGAAAATTTCCCGAGCTTTTCTTACATAGAAATCTGCCAATTAGTTGTTATTTGGAACTGTAGTATCAAAGGTCTAAGGCCACGAGGTTACTATGGACGTTACCATAAGGACGCGTAGTGCACAATATACAAACAGTAAGCACGGTGCACGACTTATGATTGCGTTCTACACCATGTAACCCATGATATAAAGAGATTGCGCTCATGCGCAGAAGCAACTCCGAATTTGTTTACTCTAGAGCTGGGCTCCCCGAACATGTATTAATACTAAGGAAAAGGTGACAAACTTTCTTTTTGCGACTGACGATGTTTGGAGAATTCATGTATGTGATCCACAAAAAGTAAAACATTTCCACATTATCCAGTGAATTATAAGGCTTTATCCTTTGTCATCAGATTCCTGCATCAAAAAAATCGTAACTTGACATGTATTTATATATTTCAACATAGAACTTTTCAAGATGTCTTAAGAGACGGTGGCCATTTCGAATTTTTCCGACGTTTTCTTATCCGAGAGAATTCGGAAACGCCACTACAATTTTGGAATGCAGTAGAACAGATGCGAACAACATGCAGAGATGCAAAATCGAGGCAAAATAAGACCATTTTGATCGTTCGAAAATTCTTTGGGAAGGCAACAGACTATGGTAAGTCTAGCAAGTCAAAGCTAGAAATAAACCTTGTCTCAACTTCCCATACGGCTACGGCCCTGTTCTTGAAATGAAAGAACACTGTATTGACATTTTTAAAAGAAAATATATACTATCGTTTATCACCGTATTAAATAGTAATAAACAGTATCAAGAGTTATGAATTTCACACCACTTAGAAATAAAAAATTAGGTCAAGTTGTTAGTAATGAGCTATATATGTGGCGGCGAATTTCTTTCTTTAAGAACCTTATTGCTAGAAAAGAAAGTTGTTCCCAAAATGAGGAGTTATGTCTTAAGATATTAAGAGTTCTTTAATTTACGGTTTTAAAGGCATGACAAATATCTGTACCTTAAAAGTAATAGACGTTTCTAACAGTTTTTGGTCATGTATATTTAATTCAGCTCCTTCCAGTTCATCATCCTCGTTGCTATGCTGACATGGTCAAATTCAGAATGATCTTTTGTTTTCCGTCTTGTGTTAGGCCTAGTTGCTATCTTCTGCCATCTATGAGCCCTACTGCAACTGTGTCTTTTGAAATTCTTACCGAATATTACTCAAGAGATAAAGTCACGCAAATAGTGCAGATAACCCTTGAAGTCGATTGAAAGAAGAGTGGACTTAATACATATTTGGTCAAAGGACAACCCGTGACGCACGAAATGAATATTAATTTAATTACAAAGGCAAATGATTGCGTTGTAAGATGAAAAATGCACACATATTAGCTGTGCTTTCACATTCAGCCATGTCGCTATCATCTCGTAGCGACCTCCCAGAGGATATATTTACGCTGTAAGCAATGGTGAAAATGCTTTCCTCCAATATTTTTAAACCACAAAGGGTTAATAAATTCCAAACTGGCCGAAAGTCAAAACACCTAATATTTTAGGCTATACTACAAACTGATATTCATCTTCCTCTGTCCTGTGTTTTTCTCCCCATGGCATTTACCCAGAATCATGTAAAATTGGCAATTGAAGATTTTTAATGAAATTTTGAGCTAGTTCATAGTTGGTTTCAAGCACAAAAGTCACTGACCTAAACCACACTTCCGTGACGTCATCATTGTTGTTAATATGTATATATACTTTCACTCCTATCGATCCAAATGTGTAACGAAACTCAATGCATTGCGATTTGGATCAAAACGAGCTTTAGAAACTGCCCTCTATTCTACAAATATTAGTGTTTCAATGTACTGCATTTGTAAGTGAAATAGACTACCTTCTCTTTGCAGATGTAACCTTTCTCCATCAATTTAAAGGAACAAGGGCATGAATATATCTGCAATATATATGTGCCTGTGGGTTTTCTTGCAATCAATTTTAAGAGCACGTAACAAGTAACTAAAAGTTAATTTCGTGAAATGGCAAATTTTTACTCTACCGTTCCTCTCAGGCGCTTTATAAACAGTTCTGGCTAAATTTTGTAACTTATCAACCCAAATTCCTCTTACACAATGACTGTCAATTGTGATCATCATCGAGAAAATGTCACATCTGAGAATATGTCAAATTCTGTTGATTTCGCTGACCGTTTCAAAGAACAAGCGTTCAATGTTTACATTACTTAGGCTCTCATTCGTTGCCTTGTTACATCTTAACAAACCAGGCAGGAAATAAAGTACACCACATGTAGGCACGTGACCCAGAAAGTCTTTGCATCTGAGCAAGTTACATAATGGGAAACCTGTATAGTCAAGCATTTGTTAATTAGATATCATTCCGCCCTGTTAACAACATGAATTACAGACTACTAAAAGGCATGATCTGGTAATGAGGTTTGAAACCTGATCACACCCCACACAGCCTTTGAGTTGCCAGGGTCCGTGTGCTTAACTTTTAGGGCAACATTTGCAGCATGCTAATGATCTTGAATGACCTCTGACCTTATCTAAATAATAAATTATGAGTTTGAGTAGTTAGACTGATTTTTAGAAAGCTCTTATCCATTGAATACGATTTTACGATTTACTTATTGTAGGTGCGGCACTTCAGTGCGATGCTGATGTCATTCAAGATATACCGACGATGGAGAAAGTCACACCACAGATGATACTGTCGGCACAAGCTTGCGTTTCTAGAAGTATGGAAGAACGGTGGTAAGGTTTTGTTAAAGTGAACGATGCACATGTGGCCATTCACAAAAGTGTTTCCCATTGTTCTTCAAGTTATTAACTGTGACATTGATTCTTGACTCCCAAAGGAAAAACATGGTAAAATGATGACATTTATGGACAATGCTTTAGATTCCATACTTAACAGATTCTCATTTCATCGGTTACGTTTCTTTACATGGGTTTCATCTAGTCGTTGTCATTAAATACTATTGGGTATGGTATTAAAGCAGTTGCCCCAGGCTGTGACTTATCATTACAATTACGGAATGTACTACAGTCCCCTACAGGCAAAACCATATGCGTAGGAAAAAGAGGAGGGATACTGCGTCGATTTAATACTTAAAAACAACTGTAGTTAGCACTCTGTTCTAGCACATCTGTAGAAATCATCCTTAGGCCCACTTAAGAAGAAGCTGTTCAATAAGACTATGGTATGAGATACGAACACATTGCTTATATTATAGCTACATATGCGTTGGCGTAGGAGGATTTTAAAGATGGGGAGATGGGGGGGGGGGAGATTGAAAGACTTGTATGTAACTATAAGCGAAGCGCCACCATCAGTTAAGTTGGCGTATAGCTTGCCGAGAAAAATTTTGCCCAAAATGCCTTCCAGACTGCAGGAAATGACACTTCCCAGGCCTTTTAAGTTGCATCTGAACATTTAGTATTTGTAGAAGGTTATGCTTCTAGAAAGAAAATAAAGAAATCTCAAAATCTATTTGGAAGGGGATAATAATAATGGATGTTTCTCCATAAGCTGATATAAACTTGGTTTAACAAGGAGGTAAAACTCAGTTAAAAAGAGATGTATTTACCAAAGAATGCTGTTCCATGGCGGTTGTGTATATTAATTTTGTAGGCCTGGGTATGGAGTAAAAGGGGGGGGGCGAGTGGTTCCCGTCCCTGTTAGGAATTTTGTTAACTTTGATGATGCTTATACATACAAATTGGTGTCATTTACATGGGAGTTTGACCCATACAATTGGTCTAGTTTTTTCAGAATTTTTTAGGACACTGAACTTGACTGGAATATACCGTAGCCTATATTGCCATAGTTATTAGATTGTTCAAAGTAAAATATGTTGTTTAGGAAATAAAACAAAAAATGATAATGTCATTTTGTTTCATGTAAGGTCAGGTTGTGCGCCAGAGCCTTGAGACCAATAGTAACAGTGGTACGCGTACGATAGTTGGCACCTGGGGCAGGCACTCTTGAGGAGGGGTCTTAGGGGTTGCGTATCCTCCTCCCCTTTCAGAAAGTTTTGTTCATGTAAGGTGGCACAGGTGCAAAATGGTGCTATCTAAGGCAAATTTTGAGTTTATTATATCAATGGTGCAACCAGAAGTCTCTGATGGGGGAACTACGGATGATGATGGGATATTCCCACCCAGAAAAACCTAAAATGTTGGCATGAACTATATGCGTAACTACGATAGTCTGCATCCAGGGGATCCTTCATATGTCACCTCGTGCTGTTTTGCTGTTTTGGGCAATGGGTCTAAGAGAAAGGGGTGTTCCATTTCCCTTCTGAGAAATTTTTTGTCAACTTATAAGGTGGCTTAGATGCAAAATGGTGCTATCTTTAGCAAACTTTCGATCTTTTCATAATTTAGTGGGTTGTTGTATTTTTGATGGTTGCAAGGGTGTAAGGGGGTTGTCCAAGAGGAAGGCTGAAAACTTTTCCTCTTGAGAAATTTTTGTTTTTGTAAGACGGTTTAGATGAAAAAAGGAAAAGCTTTTTGAACTAGAATCCAGAACAGCAAAACAGCTCCCAGCTTTTTAATCCCCCTAATAATGGTCATAAGATAGCTAGTGCGAACAGTGACGAATGCGCGCCAAGGACGCCGAAAGTTTGCAAAAGAAAACATTCACATGACAAATTCTGCGTGCACACTTGGAACCGAGACAGTAATATCAGTTCCCTTAAAATGTGTTTGCCGATTACAAGGCGAGTCTACTGCCTGGTCATCCGAGAAAGCGTTGAATTTTCGGAAAATATATCTTCCCAAACGATGCAGGGGGGAAACAATCCCTTTGCTTTGCATTGTTGAAATTCTGTGCTCCTCGGTGATCACACTTCCGTAAACGAATAAGTTTAATACCCTCACCAATCAACAATGTGAATATGTTTGAGACGGTACTGATAATAAGCACCGCAGCAATGAGACTGCAAGTGCGCCGTGCAGAAAAGGGGAAAAGGATCGTTTGGGAAGAACTAGCGAATATTTCGATAGTTTGGATTCGTGATAGGAACTGATTACAAAAAGACATCAGTCAGCCTTAAACACACCTAAAGAAACCTATCGCTTAAACGCCTTTAGGATTCATTTTTTAAATGATTCGAAAATCGATTGCCATGATCCCTAACCCCGTGCCGGAGCCACTGAATTATATATCTCATTTAGAGAAACGTTTCACTGTGGCATTTCACCCCCTCCCCTCCCGGCTGGTGTCCTGCAACTGTTTCCCTTTGTACGCTACCTGCTGGACGAAATATCATTGAAGGACAGAATAGAATGACCCAAGCGTCCATCTCCGGCCTTTCGGAGTGTGTCCGGGGGAGACTCAGGATGTCTTCAAACGCATTCTGATCAGTGTGCACTGTTTAGACCAAAAATATCACAATTTGATCATTTCCATCATACCCTGATTCAGACTAACGGCCGGTGGGAGGGGGGGGGGTAGATAAAAGATGGTAACGGTTGCATGAGGCATTGGAATAATATTATTGTCCAAAAGTTATAATGGAACACGTACTATACGTTGCCACGGTTGTGCTGGGTGGGAGGGTACTGAAAATTACTTTGAAAGGCAATTTAGTAATTATTCATTTCCAATCCACTTATCGTAAGCTCTTTTTAATAGAACAAGAAAGCTATACCTCTGTGTTTTTTGATAAGTGCTGTATTTGTTTGAGGAAAAGTGGAGACAAGGAAATATCTGAGGTGATCCACCCCTCTCTTGACCCCGTAGTGCCACCACTGTTTACGAACTTTACGGTATGGTAAATTATGAGGATACATTTGCCCACAGCGCTCGGAGCACTTTTTACTCAATTGTACATTACTACCATTGAAAATGGGTTGAATTTGTCACTAGTTTATAAAAAAAAATTGAAAATATGATAACGATTATTGATTAATTTTTAATATCTTTCACGTTTTTTGTTATGTGCCGAGACATTTACCCTAAAATTATTGGTTGGGGACTGAAGCTATTCCGGCCCTCTCAGTCAACGTATTGGGGAGTGCCGCCCCCCTTGCCCCCTTCTTCCTCTGCGATATGTCAGGGGAATATACAGTGCATTGGAAGTCAAGACTGTCAAGGGTGTTTCGAATACCAAGTGAAAGATGACCTGTTTCTGGTCAGAGCATGATTGTGCAAACTTTCAGCATTTTAAGTTGGTCTGTAACTCGCGATCGTTCCTTCAAAACTGTTCAGTACGCACAATGAGATTGGTGACTGACCGTAAGGTCTGTCTAGATAGCCATAACGTAACTTACGAAGTTAATGCATACAAATAAGGCGTTACTAAATGGAATTCGCGTCGCCAGGTACGCCATTACTCAAGGGGCATCAAAGTATCATTAAAGAATTTTTCATATTCATTTCAACCTGTATTTTAATTCATTATTCAGATTCATTCCAATCTTTATTTTGATTCATTACGTCCAAAGGTTTTCGTCCTCTTTTCGTTAAAGGTTCGAGGCCTACCGGGAGACTTTCCCCGAGGAATCAATCGATGGTGATATAGAACGTGCTGACAACGAAATAAAACTGGCGCCGAGAGAGAAAACAGTAAACCTTCTTCATCTCATTTTAAAATTTTCTTTTCATAAGAATACGACTCCTAGGTTATTATCTTTGGTCAGATGAAGTGCATAATAAGTTTGTAGCTTATGGAGACAGTTGTTTAGGATGCAGATAGCCATGTCGGACACTAAGAAAATTGACAATTAACGTGTATAAAAATGATTGATGGCATAAGAGGAAGCCAGTGGGGTGTGATTATCCTCTTTATTTGATTCGCTGAAATGACCTTCATTTGTTGGAAAGTGGACATAAATTCTTTAAGAAGTTCCAAAAGATTGAATGTGATAACCTAAACCGGTAAAAATGAGGGAATTATTGAAAAAGGTAGATAGGGGTTGGACTATGATACTTATTTGATAAGAAAAATATCTATGTAATCTGATGCATACGACTTCCGTATTGCTATAAAGTAACCTAAAGCCAAAGAATATTTTATTCCTTGCCGAAGGCGAAAGGAATCTATGCAATCTCTCTGGAGAGTATATGTATGTATGTATGTATGTATGTATGTATGTATGTATGTATGTATGTATGTATGTATGTATGTATGTATGTATGTATGTATGTATGTATGTATGTATGTATGTTGTATGTATTTGTGTATGTGTGTATGTGTGTGTCTGTGACGCTGCGTATGTAAAAGATGTAAATCGGGGACATGAGCGTTTTTTTCCCCGGGCAAGTGTGGATACACCTGCAAGTGGGGATATCCCCAATTCCCGAATGCAAAATTTGCCATGAAAATGGATTTTGCACCTTTCAAAGATGTGTCTCAGTAAGTTTGAGCATTTTTGGCGTTTTCCCCATTTTACATGTTGTGAACCTATCAGTAGGACACACATCATGGGTTGGTGCATGAGTGTGTGTGTATCTGTGTTGTACGTGTAAATCGGGGACATGAGCGTTTTTTTCCCTAGTCAAGTGTGGATACACCCCAAGTGGGGATATCCACATTTTCACTGTTAAAAACATATGTCCCCGATTGACACCTTTTACATGTATGCGTGAGTATGTAAACACGATATCTCAAGACTGAATGGTGGATACTTTTCACAATTGGTATATTGGTTTATCATGTAAAGGGAAAAAACCGTATTGTTTTGGTGAAGGTCAAAGGTCATTTGAGGTCACCAGAGATCATAATACCTAAAACATTGTTACAACGATATCTCAAGGTAGAAAGCATCAATACTTTTCATTCTTAAATGTCGGTAAATGAACCCTATCGTTTATGGCAGAGGGCAAAGGTCATCTGGGGTCACCAGTGGTGAAACTTCGAAACCCGAGATAATTACTTGTAAAGACGCTATCTCAAGATAGGAATATGTATACTTTTCGCCCCCGTATACAAATTTTCATAATTAGGAAAGGAACCTTATTGTTTTGAGGAACGTCAGATGTCACCTGAGGTCACTAGTGGTCAAAAATATAAAACCTTGTGAAAACGATATTTCAAGAGAGGAATGATGAACGCATTTAACACTTGGTATATAAATTTGTCATGTTACGAGAAAAAAGAAACGTATCGTTTTTGGTGGAGATCAAGGGTCATATAAGGTCACTCGAGGTGCAACGACGCAAAACTTGTAAACTGTTCTTACACACGATATCTCAAGAATAGACAGTGGGGTGTAACTCCAAATTGTGTCGTTTCGAGGCTAACGGAAAGTAAGAGCTGAATGTTTGTACCATTTCAAGGACAAAATTATAGAGAACAAAATGTATTCTTTCACAAGCATAACTGTGGTAAATTCGTAAGTAATTCCAATAACCTATAATGAACTTGTGAGAAGGATGCTGTGACCATATTATAATAAAAAACATATAAGCATTATAGTACATGTTGATGGTGAAGTGGAAAGTGTAAGGTTTCGACTCACGGCCCAGGTTCGAATCCCATGCGAGCACTTATGTTTTCAGTTTTTGTTATTCAGTTTTTGTTTTCTGTTACTTTTCATACATGGGATATAAATTTTTGATTTTGAGAGGAAGGACCTCACTGTTTTGGTGGAGGTCGGAGATCATTTGAGGTCATTTGAGGTAACTGTGAGAGATGTAATACGCAACACGTAGACGACTCATGTTGGGTCACCTGAGGTCAAATCGTGAAAACATAGTGACTGAACATATCCTAAGAAGGATAAAATTGAGGCATAAACCTTAGGGCGACAAAGCATTTCCTTTCGGCAAGGAATCATTAAACCTTTTGGCTCTCTAGTTATTACAAAGCAAATTTACAAGAGTGCATCTTGTTCGTTTCGATGACTTAAGAAGTCATGTACAGCCTACGTTTGAAATCTTAAGTCTGCCAATGGACCGGGGGGAGCAGTTTGCTATTGCCATTATAATAAGGAGTGAACGAATTGTTTTATATTTTATTGAAGAACCCTGTCAGTTGTTGGAGATGTGTAAAAGGTCAACTAAGGTTACGAAGGGGCACTGTTTATTGTGGTTTCTCAAGTAAAAGGTGTTGCAATCTCTTAGCTGTCGAGCTGATTTCGTGTAAAACGTGTCTTCAGCCTGGATTTTGGGAGTCTACTTTCCATTGTCACTTTCCTAGCGCTTCCCTAGAACTTTTTTCCTTTTCTGCAAGACCATCAATTTTGACCAATAAAATTCGTGAGTATCATTCATATGACACACTTTTTGAAAACGATGATAGGAATCATTCCCTACTTTTGAGCTCGAATTATGTAGAACCATCCTTCATAACGAGAAAAAAAAATACTTTTTCCTCAAGATTCTCTTCTTTATTAATTCTTAAAAAGATTACTTAAAGACTTCAACTGCATGAGCTGCATACATTAGACCTACTGATCTGTGTCACTCTTCCTATGACCTGCACGTTGTCGCAATCAGGTTCAATCGATGCATAAAAGGCGACTACTTCAAGGAGCCCAGTAGGCACCCTTTAACTTATTCCTAGTAACTTTGCCTTTCAAAAAGTAAACAAGCATTACAATTTGCATGCCAGCTTTCGCACGTCACATAATCCCGTGATCCCTGTGGTAAAATCCATGCAGCACTCAAACAACACTTGATCAATTAGCGCGCTGTACTTCACTTAAAACCATAAAAGATGTACCTTATATTTTCCCTACAGTCTAGTAGATACATCCAAACTATCAACAAACTCTAACAGATGAAAGTGGCAAGACTTGCTCCTTAGGTGGGTTTCTCCCCGTTTCACCTCACCCGACTTTAGGCTTTAAACTTTTAATGGCAGAGTTAAACTTCCGTCCACTTTGGATGGAAGTATTTTGCTCCGTATCCTCCTGACATACGGCACTTTCTGTCCTCAACAGGGCTATCGCCTGCGGAGGGGGTAGCAAGGGGAAAGTTGCCTTAACCATTCTTTAGATCTCTTAACCCTCATAAAAGTTGGCCTATATACTTGAAAAATATATTAAACATTCAATTTTATTCTCCTGAGTATGATTGCTAGCAAGGGTTCCTTGCCTCCGAACTTTATTGGGGAGAAGCGCTAAAGCAAGCGGTAGATTCGCTCTCATGCAGGTTCCTGCACAGACATATGAACCCACTTTCACAAGCATGATACAAAGAAGATACCAGAAACGTTACGCTTAAGATCTATAGTACTGTTCCCAGGGAGTTGTTAGGAGGCAGCTCCATGCTTTTCCTTAAGCCAAATATAGCCTATTATTACCTTTAAATAATCCTTCAACCAGTAACGTGTAAAGTACCATGTTTCACTACTGTTTCCTTCTAAAAAGTGATTTTACTACATAACATGGTTGGTGTTAAATCATCCCCTCAACACCTTCATTGGTTAGTTAACATTCTTGTCCTCTTTATTTACGCTGCTGGTTTATATTCCTTGTTCTTGTCATGTACAGTTAGTTTCTGTTTGTAGAGGCGATCAATGTTGAACCGAAAACCCGCCTTTGCAATGTGTACAAATGTAAATCATTACATACGTCCTTTCATTGCAGTAACAAATACATGGAGGATGATCCGTACGTGTTATTTTCAGGTCTCTCCCTCAGTAGCATGCCGGTACAATTTGTATTGCATCCTCGAAATACAAAAGAAATTGATCTATATTTAACGATATATTCAAATTTGCTTTGATAATTGGAGAAACATCGACTTTTTACTCAGTCTTGAAGCTACTTCCGCCGGTGTTATATACTGAAAATCTCTCCCTAATAAAAGTTGTTCAGGAAATCTGAAGAAACGTCATGAATAAAAGTGTGGTAATGGCCTTTTACGTGAACTTTGTTGTAGTTGACTGATTAACTTCTTTGTTGCAGCTCCTTTCTATTGCGTAAGCCTAAAAATGATAATAAATATGCTCCAGATGAATATGCTAGATTTATGCAACACATCAGCCTGTATAGAGGGATCTCAGTCACGTGACTTAAACCAACTAGACGCAATTTTGAAGGGCAAGATCGCTCGTCTCTTTGGTTTTGACGGGCACGCGTCCATTGTGTCACAGTAGTATCTATAGTTATGTCGAGCGCGTGAGCTGTAAGTTCGCTCACTGCGTGTGTGTTTTGCCCTTCAGTGCCTGGGAATCCAGGTGACGTCACATGAAATCCGTCTATTGCAACGGCCACGGTGATATACATCACTTTCTGACCGTCCTTGGTAGATCTCTTACACTGATATCGACTTTTTATCCCATGTGATTTCTCAACGCTTCCAACAATTACGTATAGAACTATTTACACGATCCGATTTTTGCTTGCGTCACGTCACATGAGTTGTGTAAACTGTTGCCTGTGACAAAATTTTATGATCTTTGCAATCAAGATTCAACAACCCAACCAATCAGGTAGGTGAGAATAGATTTTATTTTCAATGTGGAACTGTACAGCTCTGCGAGAAAGAACTAAACTCTAGACAGAACACACGGTGTTAACAAATTGACCCATGCATCCTTAACTCACACAACATAGCCGGCCTGCGAGTTTTTTTTCGTAGGATAGCGAGGGGAATTCTATTCATACGGACCAATCAGCTTCTTGGAAAGAGGTCACACCCCTAATTCCAAAATAGCAGCTTTCCGACCCTTGTTTTGTAATTCTGACACCGGATTATGAAAGAACAGGCCAAATAACCCCCATCCATGTAAAAAAAAAAAACTAGCAGCCGGCCTCCCACTTAGCGACCAACGGCTTGCGATTCCTTGCGACCGCCTTGCGACCGCCTTGCGACCGCCTTTTCTTGTGAGCTCTTGCGATCATCTGCGCTAGCGACCCGGTTGCGAGCTAACTGCTCTCACACCTAGAGACTTCTTGCGACCACATAGGTGCTATCATGCTAATTTTAGCCTGGATTTTGTATTATTTGTACATAAACCTACATCCTAATGCGAAGTTCAACATGGCTGACGCTTCATTAAAACAGATTTCCTTGCAAGATACACATTAATGTATTTTAGCATATTTCTCTCTTTTTATCCTGTTCTGTACGACTACATGTCAGGGAAATTTTGGGTACTTCAGTGTGCAGTTCCAAGGTAGTATATTTTGAAAGGTGGAATGATATATACCACCACGTCGTGCGAGTATTAGGACTGGACAGATTCCATCGAAGGTGAGTAAAATTTCAAACAACCTCTAATTCGATGTTCCTTCTTCGTGGCACTCTTCAATCAGATGTCAAACGGGGAGTTTGAGTTTCGACTGGATTGAGAACTACGGCGAAAGATTCTTTAATGAAGACCCGAAATTTTCCACTTTTACTTCAGCAAACCCAAATTTTTCAAATTATCTTCATGAACAGCCCCAAATTTTTAAATTTTTGCCAAAATAGGTCAAAATTTTTCGGAGCGCTTAGCGCGCCGAATATTTTACGTTTCACGTTTTTTTTTTTTTTTTTTTTTTGGGGGGGGCAACTTATTCGCTTTTGTCGGAGCATAGGATTGTTAGCTCCTCTTCGGTGAGCTTTCCCCCTTCGATCAAATCCTGGGGCCACCCCTGCTTATTTTTACAGTGCATGCTACGGTGCAGATATGCTTAAAGCCTATACAACCAATATCAGTTTATTTCACGATACTATAATTATAATCGGGGCGCGATTTTCTGCTCTTGCACCAGTGGGCCTCTACCTACGCCACTGACTATGATACCCCTATGCAGGAACTGGCTGCTGAGGGCATACCTTGGTACGTATCATTCCAGAGAGTTTGCCCAGAATTCTTCCAGGAGTTGTTGAATAAGGTTGGACAAATGATCGAGAGGAAATGTTCTAGAATGAGGGCACCAGTCCCTGCTACAGTTCGTCTGGTGATTACACTCCGTTTCCTAGCAACAAGTTTATTTGACTTGAATTTTTCCATAAAGAAGGCACTCCTACTGGACTTTTTGAAAATCCCTACAGACTTAGGCCTACATAAGATCTCTTCTTACGCCTATATATCTTCCATATTTCAAATTTGAAGACCATTTTCAGACGTAGCCGGAAAAGGTAGCCTTCTAAAGAGGGTGGGGTGGGGGGAAAAATCTTACCTTAGGGGTGATATGTGTAGAAATGAACACACCACTACTGGCCTATACACAAAATTTTGCCTAAGCTTGGGGGGTGGGCTTAGGAAAGGTTTGGGGCTAAAGCCCTCCCTACCCCCTGTAGAACCTCCCCGAATGAACTAAGCCAAAAGTAAGTTTTAGTATTCTGTATAGGGCTGACAGCTTGCAGAACTGGATTATAAGGCTACCAATACAGGCCTAATTTTAAGCAGCTATTCACAAACAGGATTAATTAAAAGCATACCTTTTCCTACATTGTGAAGCGAACCGTTTAGTGGATGAGATCCAGGGCAGGCTACATACCAATTAACGTGAGCCTTTTGACATAGATCAAGACTGAATCCCAATATACGAGACTCAAACATAGTATTTATCAAACTGATTTTGGATGAAAATGAAATTTGATTTCAATTCCCAAATGAAGATGGTTGAAGGTGTCAAAGGTGATAAGACGGGGGAATTTCAATGTTTTACAATAGTATGTTATTGTAAACCATGAAAATGGGAAGGTGTGGTTTGCTGAAGACCTCTCTTTCTAGTCCACAATGTCCACGGCCCGTATACATTTTCAACTTCAATTCTCCCTATATTTTAATGAAACAAGCAACCGGTACCGCTCAAGTTCTCTTGGCGATTTGCTTGACTAGGAAAAAAGGACATGCTCAGCAGTGTTCACAGTAAGTGGAAAGCCTCTATTTTGAACACAATTAGATGACATACGCTCTCTTATCGGCAGGAACCTTGTTTTTAAAGTTACCAGCATCTTCGATTTTGGATAGAGATTTTCACTTTTCGTGCAGCAAAACCTTGCGACCTCTTGCGATTTCCTACGACCATCCTCTCACACTATGCGATCGACTTACGACCTCTTGCGAGCTCTTGCGACGGTCGCAAGATTTTTAAACATGTTTAAAACCTTGCGAGCTCTTGCGATCATGGCTTGCGAGCTACGATCTCTCGCGAGTTTTGCGACCTCTTGCGAGCAAACCCTCTCACACTTAGCGATCTTCTCGAGGAGGTCGCAAGGAATCACAAGAGCTCGCAAGCCGTTGGTCGCTAAGTGGGAGGCCGGCTATAGTAGTAAAGAATGATGTACAAACCTCAAGGAAACAGCGTGTACGCAGGTCTTTACTTTTCGTAATAAAATGAAATGAATGAAAAAAGTCTCTTATCAATGTGTGTTGCGACACAGTTAACCAGAGTTTATAGAAAACTTCTAAAAAGTGCACTTCACCAAGTGAATTTGTCTTTGGCCTCAGCACTTAAAGTTCTCTGTGCCTCTAAAATAATATAGGAGCAACGATTGATTTCCTTCCCGTGCCTCTGGTCTATTTGCTATTGATTTCAAAAATATTTAGCGAATTTTCCGTCGCCATCAGCCCTTTCTGCCGTCATGGTATCCAGAATGATTGATTCCTCTGAGTGTTGTGAAAATCAAATGATGGACGGAACTTCAGCTTTGATCCATTCCTTGTGTGTAATAAAAACATTGATAACGATTTACCTGAAAAGGGGGTCTCTAAAATGATCCAAATGTGAATCCTTCAAGCAGAAAAGAATCCAGTGAAAGTACAGGTGGACATTTTCTTTGACATTTTAACAGTTAGTTGAAATTATTTTGTTAGTCAATTTCAAGGTTAGAGTAAGGCAGAAAAAAGAAGTTTCTGTCACGAATGTTATCAAACTCTTTGAATATGTTGTTTGTATATTGCTATTTCCTCACGGCTAATACGTTTAAGATGGACATGAAAATGCGTAATGTTTTTAAAGACAGTTTACTCAGGCATAAGGTAATCAAGTCATCGCGGCAGATGGCACCACCATTCAAGCATGGGGCCTCCGTAATAGCTCTGTGGTCCAAATTTTTCAAAGTTCCCATACCAAGAGGGAAACAACAGACAGATAGTTAGGACTGACATAATTCAAAACAAATAAATTTGGCACAGATCGAAAACTTACATTATGTCTAAATGCAGCCTCATTGAAACTAATTTGGCTGTTACCACTCTGTAGTGATTAGCCTTTCAGACAGCAGACCGCAAATATGATTTACTTCATGAGATAAAAGAAAACGCGAGTGCGGTATTTATAATATTATAAAATCATAATTATCAAAAAAGGCAAAGTAGTTAATCACAACGTTTACCACTTCACATAAAGTTTTTTATCCCATGCCGAAGACAAAAGGAATTTTTACGATGGTGGTATTGTATGTGAGTGAGACGTATGTGTTTATAGATGCGACGCATGCTTTTAAACACGATATCTCGTAAGCAGGGAGGTGTCGTAAGTGTAAGGGGTGTAAGTGTGACGAATTTCATACTCAACATATGGATACCTCCTTTTTCGGCTAATGATCCCTATTTTTGGTGGATGTAAAAGATAACCTGAAATCACCAAAGGTCAAACTGTGGAAACCATTGAACCACAATATCTCAAAAAAGAAAACTTCAATGAATCCTTCACTTGGCATGTGGATGTCTTATTTTAAGTAAAACATCCCTAATGCTTTAGTGGACGTCAAGGTCAGTACAGGTCACAAGAGGCGAAATACTGAAAACCTTGGAAATTACTTGTAAGGATGGTATCTTAAGATGGGAAGCATTGTGGGGTAAATTCTAAGCATGGAAATGCTCGTATTAAGTAGATGATCCCTATTATTTAAGTGCAGGTCAAAGTTCATTTTTGGTCATTAGAGGTCAGACTGAAAACTTACACAACACAGTATATCAAGGGCGGAACTGTTGATGAACCTCATATTTGGAATGTGGATTTCCATATTCAACACAAGAACCTTGCTCTTTTTGATGGAAGTCAAAGGTCTTTTCAGGTCACTATACGGTTCAAACTGTACAAACCTGGAAAACAATAACTCCAAAGGAAAAAGCTTGATTGTTTTCATATTTAGTATGTAGATGCCCCCATATTGAGTAGATAAAATCCCACTGTTTTTGATGAAAGTTAAAGCTCTTTTGTGGTCACCATCGAACAACCTGAAGACATTGTAAGAGTGACATATCAATCAAAAGACATGTCTGGATCTTATGACTAGCATAAAATGCTAAAATTACATGCAAGAAGCTAGTTGAAGACTATGTAAACATGACATTAACCTGCTGGCTCATGGATTTTTTACATCCTACATCTAAATGTAAACAATATACTTAATCAGTCCGGGAGACTTTCTGGTGTGGGACAAAACCTAAATTCTCCCATATGAGGGTTAGATAACACATTGTAAGGTTTGCTAGCCTAAGATTTAGCAAGGACAAAACCAGCTCAAAACCTTGCGTTGTAACAACGGAGTAGTGAACCACCGATTAGGATGTGGCTTTTTTGTAGCTATGACAATAAACCTACCGAAAGTACATTTAACTCCATTACATTAGACAGACAAATGTTGCAAGGGGATTCCAAACCCCCACTGACAATGTAAACAAAGAACGCGTGGAATTATGGATAAAATTGACAAAATGGCGGCGCCCATGGCCAATTTTTCTCCCGATCCTGGAAAAAGTACATTCTCGCAAAAGGAGGGACCTCTCGAACTTTTAATGATGAAACACTAAAATTTCGGAATCACGGTGCTTAGTTAACTCTTTCTGGCAAGGAATAATTAAATTTGTTGGACTGTACCGTACTAGTTTTAAGGCTTATCTTTCCGGTTGTTTAAAATGAGGTTTCATAAACACAAAAGTAAGCAAAAAGTTGTTATTTTTAGCAGAAAGTTTGGATGAAGGAGTTTTGCCTTGCGCCTTTTCAAATTTATGAGTCTTCATTAGTTTGAAGTTAGCGATGGAGCAGCTTACATCGATAATTTTAGGAAGAATTATTTTGGGAAAGGTGTTTCATTTTGAAACTTGTTCGAGTTGTTAATGATACTCATAATGGTTGTTTTTCCAGCTGATAATGCATTTCCCTAACTTGCAAAGACTGCTCTGCTATCCTTAGCTGTAAAGCCTTTTCACCTCATTATTAGCTTACTTGACTCAAACAGTCCAATGACTTAGTTTCAAATGTTTTAATGAAAAGTACTTCAATCAGTAAAAAAATTATTACTTCTCAGTTCACAACAGAGATTTTTTTAGTGTTTTGAAGGAAAATATTTTCATTCCTGCTCATATAATACAAATAACATAACTGAGATTTAACAACACAACTTCGATTTAACTGCAAATCCTAGAAAATAACTTTGCAGGCATTGCCCTTAGTACGTGCTTATAGACACCTGGAAAGGGTTTCTCTTGAAAGATATTTCGCACCTGTCTGGTCGTCTCCTACGTCTCGAATATATTAAAATTTATATTCTGAGCTATTCAAGGACGCTCTCAAAATTTTTCCGCTCTCTAAATTCTATAAAAAAACATTTTATCATTATAAACCTCTTAACTGTTCTTAAAAGATGATGCATAAAACAACAGCAATAATAAGTACAGATGACACTTGCAGTAGTTTAAATAAGCAAATGTCCCACAGAAATACCCAAATTGCAAGAGCATCTCAGATTGAGTTCTCGAATAATACTTTGAACAAACGAATGAGGTGATGCTTTCACCGTGCAATGACGTACTTTAAATGCTAGTGATTTTGCATTTTTATCGGCCTTGGGGTATCAATTGACGTTTGTGAAGTTTACGTCTATTCAAAAATGGCTTCGTTATTTCATTGCCTTTTGATAGTTCAGCCTTTAAAAATCTATCACACATGTCGGTACTAATTATGTCAAGCTGTCAAAAAGTTGCGATATGATCTACCTCTAAGTCCGTTGAGAATATATAGTATCTTCATGCCTTGCCAATTAGTGTCGTTTTATCTACTCAGCAGGGTTTTAGAGAAACCTTAAAAAGCGGCCTGCAAAGATGAACCAGTATTATTATTATTACGATTCATTAGCTTCATCTTTTAATTTTTGTAATCCCAGAAAATCATTTTCATCCACTCTCATAATTCTGAAGATTGTAGATAAACTAACGAAGATAAATTCTCTTAAGGTCATATTCAGGTCGTGTCTCAGGAGTGTGGTAATTGGCGACTGTTAAAGGGAGAATGCACTTAAACTGATCATTTGGCTTACCTTAAAGAGCCACTCTGACCGTGGTAAAAAGATATGGGTGAGATTAACGGAGCATTTCTGAATAATCAAATATTTTCATTCATGGAAACCTGGGATGCCTTTTTCATTGAATTCACTGGATGTTTCGGTCCAATCTCTCGAGACTAAAACGTCATTGAGCATTTACCTGAAACTGGTCATGCAAGGTTTTACGAAAAGAAGTTTCTTATAAGGTCATACTCAGGTCGTGTCTCAGGAGTGTGGTATGGGCCAGTGTTAAAGGGAGAATGCACTTAAACTGATCATTTGGCGTACCTTAAAGAGCCACTCTGAGTTGGTAAAAAGATATGGGTGAGATTAACGGAGCATTTCTGAATAATCAAATATCTTCATTCATGGAAACCTGGGATGCCTTTATGATTGAATTCACTGGATGTTTCGGTCCAATCTCTCGAGACTAAAACGTCATTAAGCATTTACATGAAACTGGTCATGCAAGTCGTTATACAACCCTGTTATTCATATCGACCACTTCGGGCAACACCACCAAGACCACTACTAAAAGACACGGCACCCACCAGAACCACCCTAACCATTACCTCCACCACTACAACAACTATCACCAAGACAATTGTCACCGCAACCACAGCAACCGTGTGTGCGTGTTTGTGCGTGTGTTACATTACACCATCATGTGCAATGAAATCTACTCTACATTAGCAAAGGACGTTACATGTTTTGATGACTAACCGACTGTGTTAGCGTAGGTAAACTTTAATTAAATGCAGATAGGATGGCCCGACGTCCAGCTTATCCCGGAAAGTCCAGTTTTGAATGCTTTGTCCTCCTTGCGGTGCTATTTCGAGTTGAACATGAATATGTTCTCAGTATACAGGTATAGCGGTACAGACAAACAAAGTTACATGTCACTTGCCAGCTTAAAAGTCAATAATCTTAAAAGTAGGAACTCATACCCATATGCTGCTAGAATCTATACAAAGTATAATCCAAAAACTTCCCGCAATCTGCTTTATTGAGGAAGGGTAAGCTACCTGTCAAAGTACTCTTATGAGTACCCAACAAAGCCAAGCATACTGCAAAATACAGAGCTTCTATTGACTATGATTGTATATCACTATGCTTGATGTGTGTCATTCAATTACTTGTACCCTAGAGAGGTTTGCTGATCCTAAGGGTAGTTAAGCGTATCGTCATGTGGTGTCTAGGCGAGCCTATGTAATATAATCAATGGTTGATCACTTGCTAGCTTTGTCCGAATACGAATTTCTACATTTAGCATTTATAGCAACCATTATCAACACACTTAAGTTGTATACATTCTTGCAAAACTTGTGCATACGTAAATTATCCTGACGTCATTGATCAGAGGTTATAGGCAAAGTATCTTAGAAATATGTTTCTTGCATTACTCGTACATCATTGCATAGGAAATGGTCATAAAACCACTTGATATGTAGAGAATGATGAGGAAAAAAAGGTTGAAATGGAGATTTTTGATCACTTAAGGTATAGATCGAGGTTCAAATGACCTTAAAGTGGTTTTTAATCATTAAATGTCTTTCAGTATGTTGAGAAATTTTATTAACCACGATGTATGTGCAGAATGTCGGGGAGATGAGAGCTGCAACTTCATGGATTGCCTTTTTGCTTTCTTTTTGAGATTATCATCATCTACATGTCATGCTACGTGGTTGCAAACATGAGAAGATCACATCACTGGTGTCCTTTATGCACGTCATGTGCTCTTTTTATTTTAATTGTTTGTAGCGCCCTTACATTAAGAATGGTGTGTTTTTTATTCCTAGCACGATACCTCAGGATAGAAATGATGGATACGTTTCATACTTGAGTATAGATTTATCTTAAGCAGGATGACCCCTATTCTTTTGGGGGCGTTCAAAGGTCATTTAAGGTCACTAGGGTTCAAAACCAAAAACCTTGTTCACATGATATCTCAAGGTAGAAAACACGGATACTTTTCGTACTGAGAATGTGCATACGCAATCCTCACTTGTGATCTCTATTGTTTTTAGTACAGGGCAAAGGTCATCTGATTTTACCAAAGGCGGAACTACTACGAAAACGGAGACAATTACTTGTAAACCTTGTAAACAAGTTATCTTCAGATAGCAATTATGGTTACTTTTCAAAATGGTTACATCGATTTGTAATATTTACGAGAATGTTCTCTACTGTTTTTATGGAGTTCAGAGATCATTTGAGGTCATTAGAGGTCCAAAAAAAGACAAAATTGTAGACACGATATTTTAAGGTAGGGAGATACTTTCTACTAGGGTAGGGGATACTTTCTAGACTTTCTAGACTTGGTATATATATATATATATATATATATATATATATAATATTAAGAGGAAGATCCCTATTGGTTAAGAATAGACAGTGGGCCGCACTTCCAAATTGTGTCTTTTGGTGACCAACGAAAAGGGGGGGGGGTGAACGTTTGTACCATTCCAAGCATAAAATTACAGGGGAGAACAACATATGTTTTTTTTTCACAAGTATAACTGTGGTAAATTCATTGGTAATTCAAATATTATAATTACCTAATGATGGACTTGTGTGAAGGATGTTGTAAACATATTGTGATTAAAAACAGCTTGCTGTTAGTGTAGGCGTTGATGGTGTTGTGGAAAGAAATCGGTTTCAAATTCTCACTGCCCGAGTTTGAATTCCATTCAAGTACTTATTTTTCAGTTTTTGTGATTCATTGTTTCCTGTTACACTGTATTATAGCTGTCATACTTGTAATGCAGATTTTTTTAAATTGATAGGAAGAACCCTATTGTTTTGGTAGAGGTCAAAGCTACTATGAGGTCACCATCAAAAACTAAAAACCTCTTAAGCAACATATCTCAACTTAGGAATCATAAATGTTTTTCATACTTGAATGTGGATGCGTTTTCCTTTCCAAGGTCAAAGTTATACAGAATTGCATATATCTTTTCTCAAGCAAAATTCCGGTAAATTCATTAGTAATTTGAATTTTGATTTTCTGAAGATCTTTAATTACCCATTCAAATCCTTTTTTTTTCAGTTTTCGTAATTCAATTTTTGTCTTCTGTTACTTATCATACTTGGATATAAATTTTTTGATATTGAGAGGAAGGGCCTTATTGTTTTTGGGGAGTTCGCGATAGATCATGAAGGGTAATCGTGACAGATTTTATAGTAGTTAGTGAGTGAGTGAGTGAGTGAGTGAGTGAGTGAGTGAGTGAGTGAGTGAGTGAGTGAGTGAGTGAGTGAGTGAGTGAGTGAGTGAGTGAGTCAGTCAGTCAGTCAGTCAGTCAGTCAGTCAGTCAGTCAGTCAGTCAGTCAGTCAGTCAGTCAGTCAGTCAGTCAGTCAGTCAGTCAGTCAGTCAGTCAGTCAGTTAGTTAGTAAGGGTTTTTCGCTTCATCTTTTAACTTGTTGGTTTAATCTAGCGGCGGGTACGGCCTTTTTCTAGTTGTGGGGCTTTCTGGTTTTACTGGCCGGTGGGTTACCTTTCCGTAGTTGCACTTTTTATGATTTCTCAGTCTCAAAAGGGAAGATGAAGTCTACTCAAGTTAAATTTTTGGCAACGATACCTTCCACCTTTTCCCAATCACATTGCTTCTGATCTCCACCCACGTTTAAAATAATTGTCAAGGGGGTACATTTTCAATAGGATGTAAATTACCGCTAGACTTGAATGTAATGTGACTATTATGTACAACGTCAATTTTGTAACCGAACCTTCCATTATTGGAGGTACGAAGGTGAAATTCAAAGGGTTTCGATATGTTCACTGGTTTCAAAATAAGGAGAGAAGATTCCCTTAGGCCAATGTCCTCTCTGCAGAGAAAAAGTTGTATGAAACTTTCACAATTGCAACAAAACGGTTTTGACAGCGAACTCACGGAAATATTTACTAATTGGGCACATGTTCAAGACAACTTCGAGGTGAATCACTATGTATGTAATCACATGTAATCATGCCTCGGCGCTGTCACTGGAGGAGAGCGTATACAGGCACTGGCTTGAGAGCACATGAGTCCCCAACAGCCTCACAAAAAAGTTCTAGTTGTGCATCCTCACAAACAAATTGCTTGTATTTACACTTGCACAAAATACCACCGCTTTATGGACCTGAGTCACAAATTTCATGCATAACTTCAACAATTTTTTTATGAAAACAGTTTTTTAGACAAAATTATAAGCAAAGCATCTCTGAACTAAGTTAGGATTACATGGAACCCTAGCTTGCCCGATTACGAGAGCAAGACATGATTATCAGAAAATCCTATATAGAGTTATTGTTGTCTGTGATCTTGCCCTGTCAGTCTGTACGTGTGTGTCTCAACCGTATGTCGACATTTTTCAAACCAGATGTACTCGTGAGTACATTTGGCAGTAGCTAGATTGCCTGCAAGCTAGTTACTGATACACGGCAACTATGCAAGCTAGTTCCTAATACACGCAACCTCTAAAAGAAAATCATTCGAATCTTAAGCCTTTAATCAACATTACACGAGTAAAAAAGGCACTGATTTGGTGATCCCTCACGCACAAAAATATAAATTAAATTTACAAGACTTTGGTAAACAACAGTCGTTAGGTTAAGTTGCAGCCCCATTAGCCACGTGCTCGCAATTAGCAGTGTTTCAGCGATTTACAACCTCCGGGAGGTGAAGTCCTGACTACAAAACCGACAAGAGGACATGCCTAAAATCGTACATTTCACTTGTTATTGCAAAAACGACTCGATAATGAACAAATAGGAGCCATAGGGCTGGTGTGTTAGAAGGATGGACTTCATATTAAGGCAGTCAGTTATAGTGCAGAATCTCTTTGGGGAAAAGTTTTACAAACACTCTTGAACAAATCTGTGGAAAGGCCGCTCATCCTCTCCAGATCTGACTACGGAAAAGATGAACATGTGTTTATCTTTTGTATTAATACTTTCCTTTCTGAAATTTGTAAATAGAAATGGCAAGTAACACAACATGTAAAGAACAAACCGAGGTTTACAATTACTTTCCCTAGTATGAGAAATTATACAAAAAGCCTTTTCACCGGTTGCCATAATTCGCTAGGAGTGGTAGAAAACTCAATGGTTTAAGCCAATCTTGTCACGTGTGACCTTCCTCTGTTGGTCATAATGGACCATTGTTGGGATAAATTATTTGTATTCCGACTTTGAGATAGGGCCTTCACAATTCAGTGCAAATACTTTGATATTTAGGCTTCATAACAGAAAGTAATATCACATTTCGTATTTTAAGAAAAAGTTTCGCCTAACTACATAAAGTTGATAACAAAGATTTATAGTACTGCACAAGTCAATTCGTTCTTGTTTTGAGGACAATACCTGGCAGCTACTGAACATCGAAGTCACACCCATGGATGCCACCGTTTCGGCAGGGCAATGTTTCATGGTCTCCTAACTTTGCCAATGTTTACATGACCAAGAGTATCGTTGTTGCTTTTTAAGAAACAAAATGGATTCTTCTTTGGTAATGCCTTCATAAGTTAATATCGTATTTTTATATCTTGTCATGTCTTCTCATAGAAAGCACTCTGGGCAATGTTTATCAACAATGTCATCAGTTTTCGTCGAGGTCTCATGAACGCAGCCTCATTAAAAGCCTTCAAGGATTTTCTTGGAAAGGAAGTTCGCAGAGAAGTTGAGAGTAAGGAATGTGACAAACTCAATCAAAATCATTTGTAACCTTGAACAGTAGACATTACATTTCAACGTGTAACAAACATAGGCGTAGGAGGTGGGGGGCTGGGAGCTGCAGCCCCAACCAAATATTTTGTGAAAACTCGGGCAATATGCTGAGAATTTTTCGGGCACCTACTGAAAGAAAAATAATGCAATGATGTTGCCAAAGGTAATCAATAGTTTAAAAATTTTTCCTTGGTAATTAAAATAAAGTTCTGATTTGAATCGCACTAGTACCAATACATTCGGTTTTAATTCACCAGTGTGCTTTTTAAGGTTTAGATTTATATTATGATTATCAGTGGTGTATTTAGGGGCATTTGGACCATGCCCCCTCACTGATGCCGTTTTTTTAGTACCTAATATACGTAAATTTTTTAACACAAATTTTTTTCAAAGGTAGTATATGTGGCTTCAGATTGCATGTGAGGACACCCAATTTTTCAAAAGTTTTCAAAGGGAAGGGGACCCCCTCCCTTAGACCCCTCGATCCCCAGACCGACGATCACATAATATAATGCATGTCCCACCCCATGAGAGAAATACCCCAAAATTTAATCAATATGGAAGGGTAATAACACGCTAAATGATTGTATGTAATTCGCATGAGGTGTGATAACCGATGCATGTCTATATGATATGTACATTAACATGTTGAATGCGCGTGAAGACTAAAGAGTGTGGAATTTTTTGGTTATATTTTTCCGGTTAGTCGTTACAGCCAGTGGCGTCACAAGTATTGTTTGCATGGGGGTCAAGTGACTCGACATGCCCGGACTACCTGTCTGCTCGATCATCCCCTGTGGGAACTCAGCAAACTCTTATTTAAGGCCCAGCTGGCGATGTCTTTCTTGCAACAAAAGAACATGACCGCATGACCGCATCCATACCACTCCCTGCCGCCCTTTATTACGCCACTGGTTACAGCTACCCAAATCAACTTGGGCTATGATCTTATTTCGAAATTCATACCCAGAAGATCAATAAACACGGACAAGTCAACGGTCATTGCCTATTTGATGTAAAAAGCATTACATCGTGAAAAGGAACCACCATTCCCATCAAAATCGGACACAAACTGACCATTTCAAACCATCTTTGTTCTTCACCTTAAACAGGAATGAACAACTGTGATGTGTTTTCTTTTGTTTGATCTTTGACATCTGACCTTTGCCCTATGACCTCACAATTATGTATGCAATACTTTTTATGGCGGTGCCTACCTACCAAATTTTACTTCAATGGTACACTCGTTTTAAGAGGATTTCGTGGCGTACTTTAGCTTATACACTCCCACACACGTTCAGAAGATAAGATATATAATATCTGGATATATTTAGACAATCAGAAACTCACACACTTTCACATATTTGATGTAACTGAAGTACCCTACCTCATTCCCCCCCCTTTCATTCTATGAAGGGAGATAACTCGGACAAAATTATGTCATGGACCCAACAAACAGTTTATCATCCTTTGTTCACTCTGCTACTAGAAATCACCTAACGAATTATCTAAGTCTAGTTTTTAAATTAAAGTATGCAATATCATCAAAGGGCATAGCATCATGACATCATTTTTAAGGAAATGATTGCCTACCAAGACGCATCACTAGGAAACAACTTCCATTCTCAATGTCCTAAGTAAAATTGCCAGCCGTGTTGTTTAGCATTAAATGAAGTTCTCTTTTCCTCTTTCTCGAAGAGCAAAACCAAACCGGAGTTCAGAGTAAACGAATGATCAGCAACAAAGTCGTGGTCGTCGAGAAAATACTTAACGATCTGAGTTTCTGGGCTGAAGTGGAAAGGTACTGTATCGTTACTGGCTCTATATTTGTTAAACGAGTCATCAATGTGGTTTTATGTTAGACAGCTGTGACGATGGCACGAGAAGAATGGGGAACGCATGTCCCCGCCCAAAGTATTTTCGGAAATATTCGGTTTTTTTTAATGAATCCCCAAAGCAATACATTTTGTGAGGGTTGGGGGAGGATGAGGGGTATTTTCGATGAGTGATAAAACTATTTCAATCATTCTCTATCACAAATCGTTCGCAAACTCATAGTTTTCGTGCGCTCGACGCGCTTTGATTTTCCGTTCTATGTTTTCTTTAATACCATCCCAACCATATTTTTTTCAAGGGTACGGGTACGGGTTTATAACATTTCTAGTGCAAAAATTGCCACGGTGTGCACCCTACACGCCTTATGCTTGATGCCCATACATTGCAAAAAAAGATAATTCAAGGAATTAGAGACATACGTTTGCCGACATATGCTTTAGTGTTAGTTGTTTTTTTTTTTACCCTATTTCATCTAATTGCAACTGAAATTTGCAACTACCGAGGTCATCTGTAGTGCATTGAGAATACCCGATCCGCAGGCCGTGTGCAGCCTGGAAAAACCATTGATCTTGCCCACGTGGAGAATTCATTCACTGACGGTTGCAACTTCATTAAATACCGACATTTTAACTATTCTGATATCACCATTTAACCAGTGATGACACAGGGAGTGATCAGGGACCGTGGTGCCCCCGTCAGATGAATTTCAAATTTCTTCGCAAGCCATACCTAATATAGTGGGTACAGTAAAGGGTGTAATCCCCAACTTCGATCAGTTGCCTCGACGGTTTACCTCTCGTTATTCTGAAAGTGCGCAAATTCTTTAGTAGTTCTGCTAACCCTAACACAAACATGTTTTGAGTAGTGGGGTGCCCTTGCTTTTCTGTAATAATTTGTTTTCATGTAGTAGATAATTAATGTCCTTCCACCTCGCCTTGTAACCTATAGACATGCCTAACTATCTTGCACTTTTTTTAATGTTGGAAAAGTTCATTCTCAATCGCAAAGTACTTATGCTCATGTATGTGTCACGTTACAATGCAAAACAAATTACCCCCTATCGAGGGAGGTTCTAATCACCATCAATACAGATTTTTCAAAATGGATTTCAATTTTTTGCCGCCCTTTGCATGAGGCTAGTTTTGCAGACAATATTTACAAAAACACTATCAGTACTACACTGCTACGGAACAGAACAGACCGTGTCAGTGGGGAATGAACACCGCTGGCCGGCTCATGAAGAAATAATGTTTAAGTTTTCATTATTCCTAAATATGCTTTGTTTTGTTTCACAAACACATTGGTTTCTTGCGCAAATTCTTGGACACTAAAAATGTTAAATTGTAGTGCCTGAACACATGTGAGTAGATACAATATAAATCTAATATCACTATTTTGCATCTAAGCTAACCTATAAGTGCAAACATTTTCAAAGGCGAGGTGCACGCTTCTTCTCACAAATCCCTCCCCAAGGACGGTTGACTCGAATTTCCAAGTAGCCTTTTATGGAAAAGTTCCCTCAACCCTTATTACGCTTGTAATGGAACGTTTATTTCCTTTCTGTTTGGAAGTGTACAAAATGTCCACAGCATAAGATATCAAAATGAAGGACGTTCATATTTCTTTTTGGGTCTGGGAAGTGCCATTTCCAATCTGGGAGCCTTTTGGGCAAAACCTTTCCTTGACCTGTGGTGGCGTTCCACCTAGGTAGTCCCTAAACCCTTCAGGAGAAATTTCGACACCTCATATCAAAATACCTATACTTACGCCTTTGATTATGTACCTGAATTTGGCAGTAAAATGCCAGTTGGTTACCCTGGGTTAATATACAGAGAACATTGATCTCCTAGCCTGTCTATTACGAATTAGTTTTGTTATCTTCTGTATTTGTTTGAACTTCGTTCATCTGTTAGGGACCCAAATGACAACACCCTCTGATGATATTCGTTCGGCTGAAGAGCCCCATTATGGTTATTTTGAATTACTGAGAATATTTTCTTTCATATTTTAATCATTTTTTGTAAAAAATAAGATTGAAATGTTGGTCATTAACAAACCTCCATCCGTCACAGCTTCTGCTGACTTGTGAATGTTGTATTTTTTGTTTTTTGGAATGGGGTGTTTTTTGAAATGGCCGGTAGCTTGACAGCATGGTTGTTTAATTAATTGTGATGTCAAGCAAATGCTATTTGAATGCCTTAGGAGAATACAATTCACAATTCGAATAAGCATTACTCAGTCTCAGTAAGAAATCGATCACCATTTTCTTAATAGCTGTGGTGATAAAACTAAATACCAACGAAAGAAGAAACTAATTTTGTTATGTGCTTGTTGCAATCTAATGTTAGGCAGCTTATTATTTTAATGAAGTGATTAACTTCGAATATGTCTCCTCTAAGCAGATAAATAGCTTGCTGAGCAGAGGGGAGGTGCAATCGCTCTGCAATTTCTTTGACAAAAAATAATCTAAACTTAGCTAACATTCATAATTTTACACTTAAGGTTTGTTTTTTACATCCTTCCCTCTTTAGATTCAAAGATTTGGCAGACAATGCTGCCCGCGCAGCCGCAGCAGGTACTTATACGCTGGAGGATGAAGACTACGTTCAACAGAAAGCAAGATCAATTATAGACTGTTTTTTAAGTTCTCAGGTTCCTCCTAAAGTTCAGGTAGGCGAAATTAATGAGGTCACTCTGGCCTCTTTTTCTATGCCGTTCTCAAGAAATATAAGAGAAAAAAGGATAGCGTGTCAATGATAAAGGATTTCCAGTCACGTTCGTAGTTAGAATTTTGAAGATGGTTCGACATCGTATATAAGCCTCATCGACCAGAAACAAAACACGATGCCTGAATGAGAGTGCTAGTTAAGATTAATTGGCAAGAGAGCCATGCATTATATCGCCATAGATCTACAGGTCATATTGCAGCAATGGTAACAATATTACAAAGAAGTGTGGGAATAAGTTGAAATTCATTGGACATTATCTTTAAATTGACCTTGGATGAGATGAGAGGGGAAAGGATAGATAGAAATTAGTGAAGGATATAACTTAATTGATAAAAAGCTGGAAATTACGATGTGCGTAGCAAACAGCAGCAACTAAATGTACACGACCAAAATGCAAAAATCTCAGTACGATACGGCTTAATTATGTAAATATTACGACTTACATGAATTCCTTTGTTTTGATAGGCACTGAAGTCTGGAAAAATAATCTTGTTTTGGAGGGGGGATTATGTATGAATGTATAAAATAGTTGTTTGGTAGCAAAGGCACATTTTTAGTTTTTTCTCGTATATTGTATACGGAAAACTCAAATGGAACATTTTATTTTGGGAATGTAATAATTTCAGGATTTCATCATTTTCCTGGAAAGAGGAAACTAACTGGAACAATTATTTTTTAACTTTTACCTAAACAAAATTTCAAGCTGTAACTTCTTTATTACTACATCACTTGTTATAAAACAAACCGCATGAAGAGTGACGTTTACAAGTACCATTATCCTAACCCTAACCTCAAAGCTATTAAGATAGCCTATTAGTAGAATCCTAACGAAAGCATTATTTTAATAGACAAGAGGAAACAACCTCTCTTGTCCTTGATGTAATATCGCACGCCATTCCTGAATTCGGATAAGGTTGTTAAAACGAGTTTGCATGAATTAGGCCTCCTTAAATGAGTTTGGCACGAAAATTTAAATTTGTGTTCAGGGAAGCCACCAACTGGAGAGTGATAGCAAAACAATTGGCAGTAATAGAAAAGCCTGATTTTCTATAGTCGTATATTAAATATCTATAACAAAACAATTTCCATTTGCTTGTAAACAAGGTCAGTTATTTATTTAGTGTAATTTGTACATCTGATACAAGAAAAACAAGAACACGTGATCGAGGAAGAAATGGTAAATCATTGAAAATAAACTACAGAGCAAGAACAAATGTTTCATCAGCTTCAGCATGAATATGGTTTGAGAAAACGAGAAAAAAACCGGACATTTGATTGATAAAGAGTGCCTTCTACTTAATCGTCTGGAGTTCTTAACAGAACCCCAGAACGCTTTTGAATGTCTGTTTTTCTAAGCTTTTCCGGTGTCCAGGTAGCCCCTTAAGATACCTCATCTCCCCACTTGACCAACCAGGTTTTTGATGATCACCGTTTTAAAAAAATCAATGGCCTGTTTGAAATACACTGACCAGGTCTCTCCTTAAATTCTCTCTGACAAGATCAATATTCCTCAAGAGATGGCTGATGATATTTTGGAGTGCGCGGACAGTGGACTTATCGAAAGAGGTTTATTCCACGATGCCGCCTTGTACGTCTTCACCGTATTGCTTTACTGCTGGAAAAGGTAACACGATCGTTTAACAAACATGAGGCCTTAACGAAATGTTGTTGCAATGCCAGGCAAAGTAGGAGCAATGCTTCGCCTGAAGACATATAAGGCTTCTGCAGATGTACTTTGGTAATCCGATCAATCTGATAATCTATGTGATGAACACAACGTTATGGTAGCTTGTAGATGGATGCAAACCAATTTTTAAAGGTTTGAACATAATAATTTCATGAAATGATGATGTAACACTTCATCCCTATGCTTCAACAGGTAAAGTGTTTTCAAACCATTACTGATGGAAATAATATCGAAATGTACAAAGTTTCGAAAAAGACCTTTTTCCAAGTAGCAATTACATATGATTGTGGGACAGAATTCTGATGCGTCGTTTTTGGCCACAGTAGAATGCAATTGCCAAAACTGACGGGCACCAAAACTCTCTCCCATAATTCCTTGTTAATGCTATTTGGAAAAGGGTCTTTGGCAATGACAATCTTAGGTACGGGTTCATATTGCTCTGTAAAGAGTACTGCGGTATTAGCAGAAGACCGTGTTCAAGTTCCTTAATAGAATTTGCTAAATATCAAGCAAAAAAATGAAGAATGATATCCTTACTTACCATTTGTGGAAAGTGCTGATAAATGTAGAAGCTCACAAAGTATACAGTCAATGACACAAAGAAATGAGACGTACCCTTTCAGTAACGATTTTATCCACACAGCTCATTTGCTTCCTGATTGCTTTCAATGGGCTTAACAAATAAAATGTATAAAAGACATTCTCATTTACAATAATTTTCAGATTCTGTCGAGAGCGTTTCAGCCCACCGCAGGATTCTGATTCGGAATCGACATCTCCCGTCACCAAGAAGAAGAAACGCCGTAAGAAGAGACAATCAAATACTCCAACCGTCTGTGGGGTGAAGATTAAAACAGTTACGGGAACATCGGGTGAGTCGTAACTCAAATTTTAGGTAGCTTCATCCTCTATAGCTTGTGTTAGTCCGATAGATTTCGTGTTTATTATTGTTTCTTATTACAAACAAGATAACGGTCGTATAACAAAAACTCCCACCCCCTCATAATGAATTACGGTAATAAGTACGTTTTTTGTAATAAGTGCAAGCCTTCTCATGAATGTATAGCTTATCGAGGCCCGATTCTGCATTTTTATACCTTGACATGGTGTGAGTAACATGTTCAATACGAACAGAGGTGGTGTCGGAAGTGGTGCTTTGTCTTAAGTATTGGAAAATTTTGAGACAGGATTAGTTTTAATTTGCAGCATGTTGATGTTAAATAATGAAAAAACATGGAAAAAATAGTTAAAGTACCATTTGCTTCATTCCAAATGCATTTTGTCAAACAAGGGTTCTTGAAATCATTTATATTGGTAATTACAATTTGATTGACGTGCAAAGATAAATTAAGTGTCAAATGCATAATACTGCAGCCTCCATCCCACGCAGTTGTGAATTAAGAATCTGCCTTTGGGTAATTTGTCTCTCTGTAGGCCTAGACCCTTTGTCGTAGAGCTGGTGCCAAAAACTATTATTTTTTAAAATTGGAGGAGGAGCTAGTTGTAAACGCAGTCGGAATAATTCCAAAAGTCTGGGAGGAGAAAATTAAGCCTCTTCACAAGGATGAAAATTAAGACGTATTTAACATTCTCACCCATCGTTAGCAGTAAGATCAGTTTCACTGTACAACAAGTATATACCAGGTTATTACCAAAGTATCTCTTTATGCGTTATCGGGTGTATTCACAACCCAAGACAGCTTGCAATGTGATACCGTAACTGCCGTTGAACCACCAATAGAGCGTTTTAGCTGTGTATGGTTTACAGTAACTTGCACTGACAGTTCTTGATAATGTATACGTGACAAAATAGTAAAAACCCGAAAGCTATATTGTAGATAAATGGACAGGAGTTGTACACAAACGAAAATGGTCGCCGTCTGAATAATCTTCGATTAGAAAGAAGTGCTCGTTACGAGGACAAAGTCCCACGTAGTATTACAGGTCTTTGTAAACATTGTTCAAGTGTGATCCTGTCAGTTAGACGTTACGTGATATCGAGGGCGCTGTGTAGCAGTCAACTGTAGCCTGGAAGGCAACTGTGGTGATGAAACATGTCTGCACATTGTCAGATTGAAAAGAGATATTCTTCAAGCAATCTCTTGGACTGTGGCTATTTGCATGATTATCTAATGATGTTTTTGATTGATGTATCACTTCAACTGTTCAAGGAGAGGATGGTCATTGTTCTCTTATCAAATTTTGTTATGACTGAATAAAAAATATTAAAAAATTCTTGGAAAAAACTGCCAGAAAATTCCAAGGAACTGTACAAAAGGAATGTTAGAAACATGCATTCATCACTGTCACAGAAAATTTGCAATTTTTCTATCACTACTTGATTAAATTCTCTTCAAACCTGTCATTTACTGTTTCTCTTCACGCTATGTATGTTACATTCATCAATAGTTAATTGAACTTGCCTTCACAATACCAGTAATGGCCACTGTAGTGAGATTGCACTTAGTAATTACTCCGTACCTTTAAACTATGTAGGCTAAGTCTCCATCGTGAGAATAAATTGGCAAATAAGTGTTAACATAGGCTATGGTTGGCAGCCCTTTGTCACGGATGCTTAGATCTGTTTCTCACAGAAAGACGAAAAGCTAGAACCTGTCTTATTATTTTATTGTCAAACCTTTATTAGACTAGTTTTAAATGTCCTAAAGTACATACAGCCAATCTGACCTTTCTTCAGTATCCAAAATAAAACTCTTGTATATTCTCTACGGTCGTGCCAATACTCCGTCAGTCGGATAAACGTGAGTCCTTTACGACAAGAATGTGCTTAATTAAGGAAATTGTGTTACGCATATTGCGCACGTTTTGCAGCCCAGTGACTGTTTTCACCCTTGCGACATACCTGCGATTGGTTACTACGGTCTTTTGGTTGACCACCCAGAGATAATTTCCTTCCGCACCATGACCGATTGTCCTTCCTATAAAAACTGTTACATTTCGTAGGTTTCCAGTTGATGTACAGTACAGGTGGAACAGTGAGCTCCAAGAGACAATAAGCCAGTTGGGTATTTCAGTAGTTCCGGTCACAGTCACGTCACCCTCGGTTGTCAGCACCTCGGTTTTGGCCTGGAGGACACAGCGTCTTCTTTCCATTACGCAGTACCTATTTCATTGATTAGACTAAGCTTCTTGTATTAGTGTGTCGACGTGGACCTTGCTTTGCTGTCCAGTATGCAAATAAAACCGAGTTTGTGGCGCCATTCTCAGACATCTGGTAGAGTTTTCCTACTCACTGGTTTTCTCTACTTTGAACTACTAAGATCGAAGACCTTTATGATCATATTTCAGCCTGTTTCCCTCGTTTGCCAGCCAATGAAATAAATGTCAACGTGTGAATCCCAGAAGTATACTCATCAGCTTTGTTCGCTGGCCCAAACCTGTGATGGTCTAATTTTGCAGGGTGAGAAGTTTGCAGTGTCGTGTAAAACCAATGACATAAAGTTTTATTGCTTTAATTAGCATTTGTATTAGCATAAAAATGTGTTCTGTAGTGAAGCCACTTCCATCAGTTGTACCGTACTTCTCTGATATAGAGTAATTTGGTTTCACAGGGAGCTAATATTGGATTAACGGCTCTCTGGTATTAGATGATAAGTGCGATCAAGTGTAGACCCACACTTCGTGTTACTTAATCCCGCCATGACATCTTTTTTCATCCCAGGACTCACTTGTGTCCAATCGCAACCCTTCGTGACAGCAGTTACCGGTCATTTGCACTAATTTGTACTGGCATATTTCTCACTAGAAGGTATGACAAATACACCTAACCGAAAGAATTCCTTAACGAATCCATTAATTTGCGTGTTCATTTCAGGTGAAATGGTAGATAGTAGACCAAACTGGCGTTCCAGAGAATGCGCATTTGAGCATTCCTGCAGTATGTCTCTATGAAAGGCTAATAACATATTTAAAGGGTTATCTTCGATGTAGACGCTAACGTTTCATTGTCCAGTTGTCTTTTGCGACGCACAGATATTGGTATAAACTCTACAAATAAATACATTTTCAACAGTTTTTTTAAAGACTTTAAAAAAGACCTATGGTCTGGACTATTGAAAACAAGCAAAATTAGTCACCTTTAATTCTGTATAATGCAAAATATGTCAAAGAAATTAGAAAAAGAAAAAGTTTAATACCAGTTTCTCAATCAACAGTAGTTCAATCAAAACTGATGAGTTTCCGTTTGATAATTTGCGAGAAACTTTCCCCGTTGGGAAATACAATGCCCCAACTTGTGTGTAATTTACGATACAGCAGGGAAATTGGTAGACCTGCTCATCATTACAATATAAGTAGAAACTACATTTAATAAGGAGAATTTCTGCCAGAATTTAAATTATGATTAAATTGCTACATACTAGTCAGTTATTTTATATTAACAAATTTATTTCCTCTTTTCCTCTGATGTGTTAGTATGTTTTTTCATCTAAGAGACGCTAGAACTTAACATCAGAAACATTTTGAAGTATATGAATTCCATAATCATAAACTGTTCGAGTAAGATTTAGTGAACAGTCTAACACCACAAATTTCAATCAATAATTAAATCAGTTGGATTGGTCAGACGCCAAAGGTAGTATCTAGTGAGCTGAAGTTGGTCTTGTTCAAAGTACAAATTTCACTCAGTCTAAGGAAAATTTGCACTTGTTTAGAAAGCCCGTTCAGAACAGAGAACAAATCCCATGATTGATGTGTAGAGATTTTGACCTTCAACAGAGAGCGGAATAGGCATCTTACATCATTTAAGCTCAACAAAACCTTGAAAGGACCATAAACTTAGAACATATTTCATGTATAAGGGTCGGTGTACAAAAGATAATGCCACATCTGTTTATCGTTTTAATGATGTAAGTGATGACAGAAGAAAACTGAAAAGCCGCCTTCAGTTTTAAATAAGTTATATTCCAGATCTAAAAGTATATTCAGTTTTGTGATATTAACTATGAATAAAATTCTGTCTAACAATAAATCTTAATTGCATATCACTACAACGTATTTTCACCAAACTGGGCCAATCACTTGTGACTAAAATACCACTATTATCTGGTCGTTATAATCTTGTTTTTTTCGATTACATTGCTTCAAAATGTTACTGATGATAAACTTTAAAAACGTCCCTTTCACATTGAACCAAATTCGAATAAAATGGGCACTTAACCGAAAAAAAGGATCAAATATTTGACTAGTTTCGGTGCAAAAAATAACCATTTTCTGTTCAACATGAACCAAATCTAGTCAAATATTTGACTAGATTTCGGTTCAGTGCTCATTTGAACGGATTCGGTTCAAATCTGAACAAGACGTTTTTAGAGTGCATGTTTTTCTTCAGTCTTCGTTGATCAGTTCACAAACATTTTAGAAACACAAGCTCAATCAAGTGAAATTGCCACGACAATATTCCTATCAGATGTGTAGAGGACAGTGCACCGCATATCGCAGAAACACCTTCATAAATATATTAAATTTGTCTATTTATACTGAAATTATTCCCGATGGCATGGAGATGGATTGTAGCTTTACATGAAAAGCAGCAAGATCGTGTTGGTTATTACACACCCTGTGTGTGCTCTTACCATTGCTTCTTCATTACTTGGACGTCTTGTCTGTAGTTTAAATGAATTTTTTCTTGGAAAATTTTGTTACTTGAACTTAAGTTTAGAGTTAGATCTTCGTGTTTTACAGACGCCCGTTTAATTTATCTTTCTTATCATGTAGAACTATAATTGACACAGGTAATTATTCTGGTATGTTAATGCGTGACTTTCCAAAAGGTTTGGCACTGTAAGATGATCAAATCTTCTTAATTAAGTTAAAATATATAGTATACTCTAAAGCAGTGATTCCCAAGTTTAGGCCCCGAGCTCTCTCCGTCCAGCCCGTGACCTAATTTTACGTTTCTTAAAATCTTAAATTTGCCAAGAAAAGACATAGCAAAATTGGGAGAATTGAAAAAGTGTATTTTGAAAGTTTTTGTTTAATTATGTATTTTATGGCAGGTTTATGTGAATATGTGCAAACTCTGCACAAGGGCTGTGATGGAGGAGTAAAATGGAAACATACCACTGTTTAAGGGCTAGTTCAAATTATGCAGCTAAGGCCTACGCCCAGTTTTGAAATAACTCTTTCGCATATGACAAACACACTTTCCAATACTGGGTGGGCCAAGGCTATCCATTCTCTGTCAACTCAAAAATTTGATCTTCGGGCACACACTCAGATTTTTAAAATTGGTCTTCGGGCACACACTCATATTTTGCTAAAACGTTTTTTCGGTATACCTCAACTTGCTGAAAGAACACAACAAACATTAGGCCAAAATTCCACCCCGGAAGAAAAATAACCCACTGTATCCAGTGTAATTTTAAAGATACGGAACTCTAAACATTGCATTTCATTTGTGATGTCAGTGTTATATTTACGCCCCCTAGTCTTATGACCTTGAATTAGAAAAGTATCATTCTTCATGTTGACAATATGTGGTAAGGTTTTTTTGCTGCAAAAAAGTTACACTCAGGCCAAGTTTAACAAGTTTGTGACTGAATGGTGGAGGGACCAAATATGGTTCAGGGGGGTGGGGGGTAAATACGCATTTCTAACAGTTCTCTGGTTGACCTTTGACCTTGTCGTACACCTCGAATGAACTTTAAACCTAATTTGTATTTGGATGAAATTTTGAGGAGGGGTTTCCCCATTTGTGATTAATATTTTTTGTTAATTGGTCGGGTTGTGTAACATATCACATACATGTACTTTGCAACAGAGTGACATATTACCTTGCATCATGCTCAGTACTGATATATGCAGAGATCAAACCATCTAGGGAGTTTTCACTGCAGTGATACCGTATGTCCAGTACGCTTGGGAAAGACAAACTTGTTAGAATTAAGATCTAATGCTGATATTAGATTACATTCCCACGATATTGTACAGCCTGTTTCGTGTAATACATATACTACTGTACAACTGTGGGTGTAAACAATAAGAAGTTAATTTTATTGTTACTTCAAAGTACAAGTACACTATCCCTGTCATGTATAAGTCCCCCTCCCCATTGGGTTTCGACAGCATACAATATTATTACATCTCTACATGATTAACAAGCTTTGGTATCTATATAGCATGTTACGTACAGCAATTTATATTTGTGAAGCTGTAGACCTATCTAACAAAAAAATAATTTGTCAGGAATTGGGTAAGACCCCACCTTGAAATTTTACCAAAATGTACAAAGGTAAAAAGCTACACATATTTTTTTCAAGATCATGGGAAATGGACGACAAGTTCAGAGGTCATGCCAAAAGCCGGTACAAACTAGGTATTGTCCCCTCCTTTCAGTCATGACAGTATTTGGTATATATCAAGGCTAATAATCTGTTGGGTAGCAAAGAGACCTAATACCAGATATTGTCAATATGGAATATGATACTTTTCAAGTCAAGGTAATGGGACCAGTGGGGTCTAGTATTGACTATCACATTGAAGTCACAAGTGAAATGCAATGTTATTCTAGCAAAGTCCAAGTCATTGTCCAACCATGAGTTTCGGAAAGTTTGTTGAGTTGACAGAAAACGACCCAAATTCCTAACATTAGGCCCTAGCTTGGTTCAGTTCAGTCCAGGCTATGATCTTCAGACTTATGCCCAGACTTGTAATGAGTATGTACTCGTACTCATGGTTTTGCACAATTGCCTGTACTCGTACTTATGAGACTGAATATGTGTTCATACTCACAGATTTTGGACGTTATGCATTGAGGCAAAAATTAAATTTTGTACTAGTACTCATGAAAAAAGGTGTACTTGTACTCACAACCAGAGACAATTCTTCTGTACGTGTCCTCGTGACAATGTACTCACGCTACAAGTCTGTTGTATACATTCTGCATTGTACACCAAACTTGTAGTGAGTACATACACATACTCAGGGATTTGCGCAATTGTATATACCCGTACTTGTGAGAATGAATCTGTACTCATACTTGTACTCACTGAGATTTTGGAAGTAATGCACTGGGGCTAAAGTAAAATTTTGTACTCGTACTTATGAAAAAGGTGCACTTGTACTCACAACCAGAGACAATGTATCTGTTATTGTCCTCATGACAATGTCCTCACACTACAAGTCTGCCTATGCTGAATATATAGGCTACAAATATCTGTTTAAATTGAAAAACTGTATTTTTACTAACAGTTAGTCCTAAGCAATGTGTCCTAAAATTCTGACCTTCATGAAGCATTAGTACGTCTAACGTTAGTTCTGGGCCCAGAATACCAATTAAATATATTCGCGATACATAATCTAGATGCAAACCTGTTTTTCACTTATTTTGACTAAAAATTAGATGCGGGAGATTATGTTCTTTGGGAGTTCGCCATGCAAGCCTGTTTTCTATTCATTTTGACTAAAAATTAGATGCGGAAGATTATGTGCTGTGCGATCTCCGCATCTAATGTTCAGTCAAAATAATGGAAAACAGGTTTGTTGTGGCGAAACAATGATCTCTGTCATGAATTTAAATGCATTGCTCTTTTATTTGCTTTAAAACGGACACGACCAAAGTAACGAGGAATACAATTTAAAGAACCGACAACCGATGTTAGGAATTTCTGTCGTATTTGCTGAATCACCACCTAAGCCTAGATTTTTGCTGGTGAAATTGAATCGATAATCGAAGCTATTGATAGCAGGAAGTTGTTGACAGGGTATTGGTAAATTTCCTGATCACCAGAAATTTGTATAGTTACAGTAAGGCCTAGGTCTAGGAACCTCAAACAACAGCAAAGGATTATAAAAACCATTGTGTCAAATATTCCATATAATTTACCCTAACGTTTCTTTGTAAATTATTTCGACAATAATCAATTTATTGTTTAAAGTTGGCCGCATTTAAACGCATCATGCTACTACCCTAACTCTATAGATTTCCTATATCAGAATTATAAAGTATGGCAATGTCGCTCCTTTTAAGAAAGGATTTATCACGCTACAAGTTTTTTCACATCATTACGGGTTATTTTTCTGCAGGTGACGTGCTACACAATGCACTGCGTATTGGTGATTCTGCCAAAAGTAGTCTATTTTGCTGGCTTGAAAATAATCCTACTAGTTTTATTATCAAGTCACATTATCAAAGCGTTTAGATTTCAAACGGAACGTTGACGGCCTTTGAAACTTCTATCGTACACTGTGCATCGTATCTTCATCGTTCTTGTTGGCGCATCCCAAAGAACAGGAAGATGGAAGGTCTTCTTGATTTATTGGGGGTATCCATGAATTTTGATGTCATATAACCTTCATACCATATATGCAACAGGCATCTGTCAGAACGTTTTTTCCTACTAGAACTGTTGCTGGGGGGAGGGGATTTCAAATTATTTTGCCTAAATATATCGATGTACGTTCTTTTGAATTTAGGGAACTGTTTTATTTGTCTTTTTTGCATTTTGCATTTTGGATTTTCTTGAAGAGATTATATTTAACGTGATATCCAGCTTATCTATCTAAAGTTATACAGGGGATGACGTTTTAAGTAAATGTAATGAAAAATCCTTGATAAACCGAAACGTTCAGATAAATATTTACACTAAAACTATTTCTTTAGTATAACCTGCTTTTTTGAGTGAGGTGTGATAAGTTTTACACTTTGAGATTTGGTGCGAAAACCATTTTCCGGGATGGCTAACTCATGACGGAGAGTCGAGACCTAAACCAGATTCAGATATAGCCCTTGTGGAAATGTAATGACACATTTTCAAGGTGGACAGTCTTTCAAAAATTTTACATGTGGTATATGAGATTCGTTTTTTTTAATGAAGAAAACTCAGCTGTACAATTCTTTTACTACCTTCGTGCCTGAAGGGTGCATCTCGTTAGAAATTACCTTTCTGTTCTCTTTTACTTTCGAAGCTCATCACGAAAGCTGAGGCATATTTATTTCATTTAATACCATATAAGGTTTTAATAAAAGTAAAGGCAGAAGTTTCAACCTTGGAAACATCACATAGTGTTTAAAATAAACTATAAGTCGAAAACATTGAAGCGATATACCCCAGCAAGTGTTTTGCTAAAATAACCCTGGCTGTGGTTTATAAATTTGACCAAGGTCCTTAGAGCTGGAGTTTTTCTCTCAACTCATCGCTTCGATAAGCCTGTGTGGCAGAAGCCAGACAGAGCAGCTACGCAGGCAAAAAATCAAGAAGCCATATTTACGCAAGAAGAACTATATATTGCAATGTATACGTACAACATTCTTACCATGGCTTTATTAAAAGGTACGATTTTTCCAGAGGCAAAACGTGCATGCGATACATTCCATTCATGTATCAAACGTGTAAATTTGTAATAGAGCAAATAGGTGCAATTCAACTAACCGTATTTAACTATGTTAAAAGTTGATCATTAATGTTTCTATACATTGATTACCTTTCTATACATTGATTGAAAGTCACGCAAACATGCATATAATCAAGGTTGCTGAAGTATGGGGGAAAATTGACTCGTAACCTTTGACCTTCGTGATTACCATATTCGTGTAAATTTTAAAAGTGACAACCACTACGAATGAAAGCTGGCAAACTTAGGAACATTTTGAGGGTGGTCGTCAAACTTTTATAAATTAGTACAAGGGTAGAATATTTCACGGTTTCGCCACTAAACTAAACACCTAACAAAGGGTTTGTGACGTTCCTTATGCGCTTGCTGCTTCCACAATTCAACGTTGTCCCTTCTTGTGAGTACTAACTCTGCGTCGCTTGACCTCCGCACTGCTTTTTTCCTTGACGACGTTTGAGCATATTTGATCTAGACTACGTCTGGGATGCCAAGTCTCTCACACACTGGCCACCGACGCATGATGAACTCAGAAATGGGGCGCCAATTTTGTTTCAGAGTATACATTTTAGATGAAAAATTGCCCTCAGTCCTCAAACTCACAAGCAGTAGTGTTGATAGATAGAATCCAAGCTGAAATCTAGAGTAGGGGGACGGGGATATATCTCCTTACTTTATCAGAAAGGAATGACCAAGAAAAGTACCCTTCAACCCAGCTTTTCACCAGTTTGGTCAATACATGTTCTGTATAACAAGTTTATATGTAATGGAGAATAGAATGTTATTACCGAAGTGTGGTAAATTGCATTGGCAGAAATGAGTGATTATCACCAGGTAAGATTGACCAATCGTAAGCTCACTGCAACTATACTGCAGTACAGTTTTTCAAATCTGGTTTGTTTCAGTAAACTTCTAGGGCGTTGTCAATTATGTGTCGTTGACAAAACCTGAGACTAATTTTTATTCACTTTAAATGTAGCTTAACCTTTTTCTTCAGGGTGGGAGTAATATTCAAATGCATTCGCTTTTGTACATCTTTCTATGCGCGTCCACTTATGTGGAATTTTCACAGTAAAATGGAGACTGCTGGATCAAGTTTCTACCCTTCATATTATTTTATAAGAGAAGATACAATTCTTGTTACATCTAAATCTTTCAAAATTGCTCCTAGTTTTTATTTTAGAAAGCATAATATCTACCTCTAAATTAATAGGTTAGTGGGTCTTGCGTAGGCCCATGGCCAAGAGAGGGTCTTTGCTTCTAGAAAAAATACTAGTACTTTCAAGCAAATTAGCATATCTAGACTCAATCACCTCACTACAGTAGAACCTTGGCTCGCTACAGGCATGCTCTGGCTGTGAAAAAGTTCTGTGCCAAGAAAACTAAGTGTGACCCTATTCAATCCAAATCATCCAAAGAATGCAAACCGGTAAAACTTGGAAGCACCTCGAAGCAGTAACTTCATGGTATAACTCAGTGATTCTAAAATGCGGCCCTTAGGGGCGCATACAGCCGTAGGGCCCTGTCAGTGCAGCTCAGAAATGATTTTACGTTTTGAGAAAAATCACATTTGACAAGAATAAAATGTAGCAAAGTAGGAAAAGGGCCAGATAGTCCATGCTGATATGTATATTTAAATTATGTTATTTAAAGTCACTGCTTGACTCCCTCAAAGTTTGCTCTCCTAAAGTTTGGTGCTAGATTGCCTATATAAGAGGTTGTACGGCATGTTCCTTGTTCAGTCATATCTTAACAAGACTTTTTCGTGTGCCGCGTTGTTGAAAATCATGTTATGTACACGATAGTATATAGTTATGTACGGGTGCTTTGCGGAGTGGCTATATTTGTAGTGACAAAGCTTTTTGCAAAGTTTCATCCCGTAAATTTAATTATGAAGAATGGTGACTAAACAACTGAAAATGTGTATCGTGTTGAACTGATTGGTAACTGAAATTAAAATTTCTGCAAGTCATCTTTCAATAATTGTAGAAGTTACATCGAATGTGATCAGGGTGGCATTCTTTAACAATGTGTTTGCGACATTTTACATGAGCTCGCTCTGTTAGATGAAATAGAATCATTCAATAAACTTTAAAGATTTTTTTCGACTCTTGGGAATGCGGCCCTCGATCTTAGCAAATCGACTTCTCTATCTGACCGCGTTTGAGCATAACTGATCAAGAGCTTTTCCCACATCTGGCCACTAACGCAGGATAAGTTCAGAGCTGTTGTGACTTCACCGGTTTTAAAGTGCAGTTTTCGTCCGCAACCTACTTAGTTTGGAAACTGGCGCATGATAAACATCAAAATGACCGTACTGGTGACTCAAGCAAATTATCCCACCTCACTACAGTAGTACCGTAGCTCGCTACAGCATGCTCTGGCTGTGAAAAAGTTCTGTGCCAAGAAAACTAAGTACGACCCTGTTCAATCCAAATCATCCAAAAGCATGTTAGATGCAACATTGTGGAGAGGGATGGTGTGGGTGTGGGTGTGAGGTGGGGCAGAGGGCTATGACTCCGAATATCTGGAAAACTCCAGTTTCCTCTGGGAGCCTTAATGGATGCGATAAAGTATGTAATTTCCCAACTATGACCAGCCGCTGCGACGAATTCTTAATTTTGTCCTGATGAGAGCCCATTGCTCAATAAAAACACCAAAGTTTTTAATATTCTCCTCAATAACAACTCCACAAAATTTCGGTACGATCCGCGCGCCAAACTTGCGGCCCTCGTTCTCAACCGAGCCTCCCTTTTTGGCCCACGCCCTCAACAAGTTTGAGAATTACTGGTATAAGTAAATAAAACCCGTCACGAGTTACATGGATTAAAGCACGATTTGACGGTAGCGGCATTCCCTAATTCCTATTTAACGAACTATCTCTTTCCTCTTGCTCTAGATCTGAACGACACCCTTTTGTGTAAATTAAACCCGTAGGTAGCGGAATAATGTCCATTTGATTAACACCTTTATGCTGGTCAGACATTTTCATGTATTAGTGATAAGATACTGCTCGCCTTTTTGTAAGTCAAAATTTCATGAAATGTCTGGTGAAAGAAATTTCTTTGTTATTGAAGTGACTAGCATTATTCGGCCTAGTTTCCTTTTTCAGGAGAGGTGAAGATATCCTTTGCTGATCACGGAAGGCAGAAAGGTAAAATTGTACAATACCTCATGTACAAGATGTCGCAAAGGCTGCAAAGGGCTAACGTTTATGTAATGACTCGCCGAAGGATTATAAAATAACTGAATTGACCTAATATCTAAGTTAAAAAATAATTTTTACAGGAGAAATAATTTCAACCTAAAATCAGTTACTCGTTAAAGAAAGTGACAAACTGGTTTAGTTGACAGCTTGTCATTCGCGAGCGATACAATTTTTTATTTCCCTTATTCAAAACCTATATCTAGCTTATATTTCGATATTTCTTGCTCAAATAACATTTAATATAGTCATATCAAGCCATATTTAAGGCCAGATATAACTACCTCGATTAGATAAATTAAGTCATGTTTATATGGCCATACCAAGCCAGATATAACTTGATAAAAAACCATGCCAGATACACAGTTCAAGTTTTATATAGCCGTATCAAGTCAGGTATAATTAGATAAAAATCCATGCCAGATATCCATGTCAAGTTCTTTATGGCTAAATCAATCAATATATAACTTGATAAAAACCATGCCAGATGTAAAAATCAAGTTTTATATGGCCATATCAAGCCAGATATAACTTGATAAGAAATCATAACGGATATACAAATCAAGATTTATATTGCCATGTTAAACCAGATATAACTTGGTAAAATCGTTATGCCAGATATAGATATAAAGGGATATATGCTCACATAAATCCAGATATCACTTGATAAAAGACCATAACAGATATGCAAATCAAGTTTTATATAGCCATATCAAGCCAGACATGAAATTGTTAAGAACAACATGCCAAATATACAAATCTGGCCATGTCAAGCAAGATACGGCTTGATAAAATACCATGCCAGATATACATATCAACCTTAATATGGCCATATCAAACCAGAAATAACTTCATGAAAGACCGTACAAGATGTGCGAACCAATTCCACATGAATAGTTTTTGTGTTTAATTTGGTCACTTGTCCCACAATAAGGCTTCCTTGGGCTGCAATAGAAAGGATCTGCATAATGTGGTTATCAAATACTTACACTCTTTCTACTTTACACGTCTACTTAACTTGGAAATGAGCTGTGAATGTGGGTGGGGTTAGTATTTTGCGCCCTGATTTCCTTTTTCCTGATTGAGGAAGTAAAATATGGAATGTTTATCAAATCTTTGGCATAATACACATTGAAATATGCATCACAGCGTAACTAAAAAACACAATGCATTGTATGAATGAAAATAAGGAATTTCAGCTCCTCTTTTCTGTTCAACATTGAGTAAGCTGACAGCTTTCTACAATTAAGTCATTTTAACTATAATGAAAAGGTAAACTTTGTTTAAACAGCTTCTCGGCCTTTTGTCTAAGTGAAAAAGGAGCAAATAGAGATAGCGCTTCTCAAAAATATGAATATTTAGACTCGAAGCTCCACCTTCACTTTGTAGTGTCTGTTCTCCTCAGCCAGTTGAGGATGGAATCACGCATAACAGACCCTTGACGAATAGGTCTGAGGGTCGAGAGGCTGGTCAGTTAAGCTTTATGTCCTTTCGGGGACCTAGTTTCCTCTTGAAGCAGAACTCCTTCGGGAGTAACGTTTGGGTTTGCCCCTTGGCTCTTCTTCAGAGACTGACAGAGAGTAGAGGGAACTTTGGAAAAAGTAAGGAAAAAGTAGTATTATGTGGAGGTCTGGGGTCGAGAAGTTGGTCAGTTAAGTTTGTCCCCTTTTCAGGGACGTAGCTTCCTTGGGGAGCGGAACTCCTTAGGTAGTAAAGTTTGTTTTCGCCCCTTGGCCTCTTCGCCAGAGAGTCGAGGGAACTTTGGAAAAAAGTATAGAGAAAAAGATGTATCGATGACCGCTGAGAAAAAGAGATATTGAGTGGTATTGCTTAGGTTTTACTAAAAGCTAGAAAGCTTCACCCTAAGATATGACACAATGAGTTCACGAACAAACAGTACGTTCTTCTTTGGCCTGAAGTGAAGCAATAGGCCTAACTGCATCAGATTTGTAGACTTTCACTTATTACTTAGAGTATTCATTCCACTTAAAGATTACATCAAGTTGATATAGTTTAGACTTTGGTATGATATGAAATCGGCCTAATTTGATGCCCATGTAGAAAAATTTAAAACTTCTTAAATACAGTCTTAAATGCTTTCATATTGTTACGAGATAATGTATTAAATATCTGTCAAAATTACGTTTTAAAGCACCTTTGCAGAATCTTCCCACTTAAGATATACACATCTTACCCCCTATCAATAAAATAGAAGATTGTCCCATAAATTTAGTAGAAAACAATTCAACATTTATTATTTCATTCTCTTTGTGCAGAGAAGCATTTCCAGTTTTTCGTTTTGACAGTAATTTGAGTACATAATTCGTTTTTTGAGAATTACAATAGTAAAAGTGAAGCTTCAAACAGCATAGTAGCACAATCTTAGCTTGAAAATGAAGGTAAAATATTATTAAAGTAGAATAAAACTGTAGAGTGAGAATTTGGACCAAGTGGTTTCATTTCACAGTCTCTACATCGTTTGTTCACTTGAAAGCTTGGGCGGCCATTATACTATTTTCTATCCCTTTGCTTAGCCAAGAACTGTATGCGTGACCGGTGAAACGAAGGGACCGCTTCGCTTCAGAAATGGAAATGTCAAGATGCTTCAGCTGCTTGCAAAATTTTAAGCATTTCTTCCAACCTGTTATGATATGTACAAGAACACGCAAAACCAGGTTTTATTAGTCTAAACATAAAACCCAAGGCTCTTAGTTATTAACGGCTTTTATATAACGTTGTTTTTCTCCCTGCAACATAATTGAATAGATGAAAGCATTCTCTTTTAATTTTTATGAGAGGAATGTGAAAAATCTCACTCTCTTTGGAGTTTCTAATTATGCAACATGATCGATTTGATTCTTGTCCGATGTCTTGTGACATGCCTTTGCTTTCATTCCTTGAAAAGTACTACTGCTATAGTGATAGGCTTTTAAAACTACCATATAGAGGCCACTATACCTCTGGGTTGATTTTCTTCTCTTTTGGCGTCCAAGCGTCTGGGTACATCAACAAACTTCCAGACAAGTGCTCCCTATTGGAAAGGCATAACTCTCTTTGTGACTTCACAGGATGTTGACCTTCCTTGCAAACAACTGATTCTTCAGAAAAAGGCAATTGTCAACTATTACCGTACGTGAGGTAAAGGGATTCCATCTTGTTCCTGAATGAATTACACGTCAAGAACGCTAACTCCTAAGCTATTTATTATTTTTTTTTTGTATACTCCAGATAGAGGACGTCTTTCTTGGGTTAATTGGACAAGTGCACAGAAGGGTGAAAAGTGTTGCAATGACTGTATTGGACACATTTCCAGGAAATATAAATGACAAAAATAAATAAGTCCTTTATCGCAGTGAGTCTTCGTAGGTTTTGCATAAATACACTGAAATCACTGCCAGCTGACGTTCCTCACAAAATTAAAGGAACTCTTTAAAGCAAAAAAAAAAAAAAATTCCATGTGTGAAAGAGGAACTGAATTTATTCAGTTTGGTGAAACTTTCATTCAGATCGGACATGTGGTAATTAGGATATCAGCAAATGAGTTTACTGTATTTGTGACCCAAAGCGTGGGTGAGGCAAGAAGGAGTTATATCATTTCCTCACATAGTTGAGAAATACTTTGTTTCCTTTGTTTTTCAGCCTGTTGCATTGACCTTGCAATTCATAGGGACAGGAGCTCCCCATAGAGACTTTGACGTTTGTAAAATTTCCATGCCTCTCATTCATTCACATTCCGATAACATGGGATAATAGAGGAGAAAATTGGTTGTAAAGTTTAAAGAAAAACAAAAGAGTGCTAATGAATGTGAGGTTATGACATCGTATGTGCTTGCTACAAGTTCACTTTGTGTTGAAAATGTTTTATCTTTATCTGCTTATATCTTGAGAACCTCACATTAGATTTCAATGCAAATTTCACCAGATTTCTTAGAATAAGTACCCACCTAACATATCAAAGCATGATTCTAGCTAAGACCCTTATTTTTAAAGTAAAGCATCCGAACGTCAGCGTTACTGTTAACGTGTATAATACCAGGGAGCTGCTACTCCGAGTAGTAGCTCCCTGAAATTACAATTTTGAAAAAGGTAAGGTCTAGTTTAAAGCAGAAATGTGAGGCGTCATATTGCCATATTGACAATCACGATCCAGCGTCATTGCAATGAATAAAATAGTATGACAACGGGGTTAAACGTGACAGAAGGAGGAAGATTGCAAGAAATGGAGGCCCTAAGGAATGGTCATGACTACAATATTGGCCTCACAAAGCAATTACAAAACTGTACGATGACTTTGCACAAGATTATTTGTGAATAATTGTGACTTCCAGTTCCATCTAAAAAGGAGAAAATCCCTCTGAGGGATTAGCTTGCAAACAGGTACTTTATTCTCACTCCGACCTTTTACTCGGTCACAATCTTATGTGACTATCTTCCAAAACGCAAATTCCCAAGTTTAAATAAGATACCTTGTCATAGCTCAGTCGCATTGTTATAACCGTAGCAAAAGTTTGCAAGTTTATTCTTGAACTCTTTTGAACATATCTGTCTTGGGAAGTTTTGGAGTTTACGAAGGCTATGTACATTACATAAACATAACTAGCTACTGAGAAGCCGATCTCCTAGTTAGTACAAAGCTGCATTCCTAAGTAGCAGGTAGGTAACATTAGCAGAGAGGTGCTAATGTCACCTCGCCGGTAAGAAGCTTCCGTTGCAAACCTCATGGTATGAACAGGGAGATAATATCAGCCACATCCCTGCCTCTCTGGTATGACTGGAGCAAACTTTGCATACAAGTATATTAGATGAAACTTCATCTAATATTCTCTCTCATAAGGCAAATGCCAGTGTTAGAGTTACAAGACCTGAGAATGATAAACAATTACATGCAATATTTACTAACACATCCATACAAAGAAGTTTCAATATCATATATATATATATATATATATATATATATATATATATATATATATATATATATATATATATATATATATGTATGCCTAATTTTGTAACCCTCACCCTGAAACCATCAAAGTTATTTAGAGTCCAAAGAACATTCTAAGACTATTTGTGACAAAAACAAAAGTCTAGAAGTAGTACCTAAACATTAGGCAAGTATAGAATGTCTCCCTAATAGCATCCTCTCAAAAATAACAAAGGAAATTGTCTCCCTAACTAGATGTATATATATATATATATATATATATATATATATATATATATATATATATATATATATATATATACAACAGGTAGAGTTTGGTAGATCGAAGTTAGAATGTGTAGGTCGAAGGTGCATATAGTATTGGTTTCAATCTACATTTAAACCAATCCTAGGATAGAGTATAGCCCTTATCAAAGACGGAAAGGTTAGAAGAAAATACCAGAGAGAAAAATTGAACCGCACCGATTGTTTGAACCCGCCATCAGCTGCTTTCCTGGCAGCGTCTTTGACCACTAAGCTATCACTGCTCGTGATTTTCAGAGGAGACAACAGGTTAAAATACCTCGCTTTTATTCAATTTTTTCTCCTTGTTACCATGGTATCCCGAAACGTGTATATATGTATAGGCTATTTATATATTTATACGATTACCCACAGTTTCAACCTCGCGTCTCAATTTCGTTTTTCGTTCCATCAAATTGCTGAATGTCAGGTGACCAACCAACTCAATGATATAGATCAAATGGGGCGTCTTTACAGCCAAAAGTGCAGCCAGCATTTTGTCCACGGGGACGGCCAACGCAGGTTGAAATGAAAGAACGGCGTCAAAGCCCCCCTCCCCCAACGGCATGGTGTCCAGTGTACCACCTTAGGATCCCTATAGGGTTCTAGGGGTCACACGTATCTGGGGTATTTACGAAATTGTTGGCATTACAATGATGACATTTTTCACATGGCATTGGGTGGGTACTTAACAGACTGTACCAATCACAATTTGACACTTATAATTAAACCTTCACACTTTTTGAGTCCTTCAGGAAGGCGAAAGGAATGTAATTTGCGAGTGTATGTGTGTATGTGTGATTGTGACGCTTAGCTTGTAAACACGATATCTGAAGATAACAATCATGAGGATAACTTTAAGGGGTAAACCTCAGTCCAACAAAGCATTTCGTTTCGGCAAGGAATCACTAAGCCTTGTGTTTTGGAACAATAATTTCACCCTAACTGTCCTACCGGAAGTAATAATGAAGAAAACCGAACACATGCATTTTTAATACTTTTGTGGAATGTTTCACCTCATTTTACATAAAAAAGTTGTCCATTTACACACCACAGTAGCGATATGAGTAATATAAGAAACAAGAAAAACAGCGGCGTAGTTACGGGGGGCCTGGGGGGCCTAGGCCCCCAGATATTCGTCAGCCCCCCCCCTGATTTTTGTTTCCTAATAAAATGCGTAAGAATTAAGAAAAAAATAAATGTTTGAACGGAAATAAACTTTGAAGTATTTCCTTCAAAAAATAAATAAATAAAATGTGCATGAATTAAGAAAAAGTAAATGTGTGAAAAACACATTTTGCGCTCGTATGAAATAAACTTATAACTTTAAAATGCCTACTTTCACTAAATTAGGTATATAATCTGCACTGTCGTTTGATTCTCATATAATTCACTTGGACGATGAAACGAACGTCCCAACGACTAATTCGGATGTGACATTGTCAGGTTTAGACCCGTTCTGCCTTTCGGATGGCTGGTTGATTTACTGAAAACATGGCAAACATACACTGAAGACCATTCTTACACGACCATTCCTATACGGTATCATACACAAAATACGAGCCGTACGGTAAGGTACTGCGTTCGAATAATTCTTCTGTCCTGAACAAGTGTGTCGTGTCTCTCTCCTTGCCCATGACAAGTGCACGGTAGAACTATTGTTTTCGACAAGTCCTCTTTTTAGCATATAGTTCGCACTGGCGTCAAGGTCCGGACGGATTTGTAAAATTGCCAACAACCAACAAGGTCGGGATTTCATGTGTTTCCCACATGATCCCTACTTTTGCTTTGCGGGTTAAATAGTTTGAAAGATTTACTGGTGGTATTATAGGTCTGACCAAGTAATATACCGATGACTTGAGTCCGTGAACAAATACAGCACCATTTTGCATCTAGACACCATTGAAAACCGGAAAAATTTCCAAAGGGAAGGGGACACCCTTAGACCCCTACATCAGTACAGTGATCTATGTCCTCCTTGCTAGAAAATAAATATGGTAACCCTAGGTTGGAGACAAATGGTATGATCTAGGGGTATGTAATTGAGTAGTGGACATGTAGCCTATGGATAGGGTGATGGACAAATGTCACAGAGATATACTAGAAGGTGAATATGGGTGAATTGCAGGCATAATAAATGAAAAGGGATGCATAATTCAGTATGATTCTTGTATTATCTCAGCTCATATGATATCCACGGCCGTACACAGCGGGGGTCGGGCAATAACCCCCAGAAATTTTCAAAGTGCACCGTTTCCAGCTTTGAGAATATACAGAGAAAACGCAGTAAAAATATAAGAAATAGCTGTTTTGGAATGATAGAACTTAAACAATTTCAAATAGGCAGATCAATATTTTCATGCCTATATCTGTACACATCACCAATCATTTACAGCTCTATTAGGATGTATTTCTAGCCTACTTTTCTAAAAGTCTCGCGCTACGCGGGATTATGCATAGCTACAATGTTGTTGTTGCTATAGGTAGCTTCAATCATCAATGGCTTAAAAACGTTTTAAACCGTGCCAGTTTAGTCATACAAACGTTTTATAGCCAATAACACTCCCTCCCCTCCCTTAAACCCTCCCCCCACAACGGAGTTCAATGGTTGAGGTCATGCTTCACATCATATCCACCACGCTCTCAAAAATGACTTTTGTCGCACTTAGTAACAACTACTTTTCGTTTTCCTTTTAAAGCTGAAATCCCTCAAATATTGCACCATTTTCTATCTATACGTTCTCCTGAAATTACAAATTTTCGCCAAGGGGGAGGAAGACACCCGTTCTCTTTAGTCCCCTCCCCAGGCCACAGATCGGTAATGCCCAGTTTTTGCCCCCCTAGCAAAAAAGTGTATCTGCGGCCTTGTGTATTACCATTTTTCATGGATCGTTTTTTTCCCATTATTTGAGAAATGGCAGACATGAGATTCGAATTTCAAGGCTGGGTACATGCAGCTTAAAACACGTTCACGCTCCACGCCAACTGATGGTGGCGCTCCGATTAGATAGTCTTGACAAGCCTGACCCTCGGCTGTGCCGGTCCCCCATTTGTTACCTAGACCCCCCTAAAAATTTCATCCTAGCTACGCCCCTGAAGAAAAATATTTTCAAAGGGGTTGTCGCCTCTTCCTCTCCCCCTCCCTTCTAAGCCTCCCATCGCTACGGGCATGTTTAAAGCATTAATGCTGAAGAAAAATCCCTTGAACCGGATGGAATTGAACCCCAAATTTCCCAGTAACAAAGTTTGATGGCGTTGCCTCAAAGCACATCGCCTTTCATCACTTGACAATTGCATCAATTGGGTGTTGCGGTACTCGGCCTCGCTTTTAAGGCTGTCCCTGACCTGCATTCTTATTGTTTCTGTCTTCTATCAACAGCGTTTTCCCTCTGAGCATTTTATAGTGGAATTAGAATATGTACCCAAATCGCCTGTCAAGTCTCCTGATCGTGCACATAAGCTCTGGTGTATTCCTACAGTAATGACGTCTCTACGTCTGATATAATTAGATAAATAAGATGCATGCAGAGACTTTTCAATTCTTCGACTTACTGCGATGTAGGTCACGAGCTAGTGGTACCAAGAACCCAAAGATAGCGCATACGTGCTCGCCATGAGCGACGAATGCCTCTCTCTTCCGTTTGCGGTTCATCACCTGCAACTCTGCTTTGCAATTGAATTTGGTTATTTCCCTTCTTAATTTTCCTTTCCAACCCCTAATCCGCTGTTCCGGAATAATGACATGGCAGTTAAATGAGTATCTTTTTGTACTTTGAAACTTCTACAGGAAAGTGAGGATGTCACCCGATCAAAGATGAGTACTGTACTATTAATATTGACTTTGACCAATACAACTCAATCCATCAATTCACCTACTCTTGTTACCCCAACAATCAAAGTAATAGACGTTTGTGCAGTCAAAGAAAGACTATTTTGAAGTACCTCCAAATAGTCCCCAAACGTTTTCAAACTGTAAATCTCAGGTTTCAGTGCGGCTCTGATGTAAGGAGAAACTTGTTACTACACGCAGAGAGGTGTACTGCTAAGTTTAATCAGTGAGAAAAGTCTGGGATTTAAAACTCGTGCTCTACATAGAATTTGCGGGCACCTCATCAAATTCATGCATTTTCGGGTTTGTTGAAAATCTCTTACATTTACTGATCATCGTGTGGCTGGCCTCTCTGCTCTGACTTCGAAGAACTTTGCGCATCTTCCAGTAAATTGCTACAGGGAGAACAGTATAAACAGCTCATCTCTGACTCTGTTTAATGGTAGTAGTTATGTTATCTCGAATGTAGGGAGAAACATCTGTCATGAAGATGTCACCAGGCTGACATTACATTTCCTTCGTAAAACGTTATCATGAGGGATTAGGAAATCTGTCAGAGGCAGGTTTATTTAATTTGATGAGCTTATGGCTGTCAAGAGTAGAGGTTCGATCACCAAACATTTCTTCAACGTCATTGGTCTAAAGGAGGAAAAGAAAGTTTTGATCCTCAAACCCCTTCACTGAGTGAAAGCAATGCGTTAGTCTCCAGACACGTTAAGCTATCGCTAAGACCCATAATCGCGGTTGTATTCACTAACAGATTGTTTGTTAACCATTCTTTGTACCTACATCGGGACATGTACCTACATCAGAGCAGGGTCCATATCTCAGCTCCCTCGTCAGAATGTGTAATCGGGAAATGTTATTAGGTATGCACTCATAGGTACTGAAAAATCTGCACCATTTTGGGGGTCATTTCATTCTTGGAAGTACAGGAAAAAATGACAATGTGTATTGATTAATTATATTAGAAAGAATAATACTACGTTGCGAAAACAATCCAAGGCGTTTTCCACGTGCTTGAAAACGGACTCTTGAACCGACCCAGTTAACAAATTGTCGTTTACAGTCCAAAATAATTCATTCCAGTAGGCTGTTCTTGTAAAGATCACTAAAGATTTCCACTTCATTTTTTCAGCCTACAAACATTTATTCATTGATTTATTTACCTCGAAAATGTCCCTTACGAATTGCAATGTCAAACAGTGCATCAAGGTTGTATCGCCCACTGGTTGTTTTCAAAGAGTTATTTCTCGCATTGTATTGTCAATAGCAAATGGCTTGGGAAAACAATGATTTGGGACCCTCTATTTCTTGAATAGATATGGCGATGTTTATCTTTGTGCGGAATTTCAAAGCTAAACATGTGGAATAGGTTAGTTCCTGGCTGATGATATGATCGATAATCAACTGTTTTCTGTTCATATCAGAAATGGTACTTTGTAGAAGTAGCCTACTTAGGAAAAAGTACGTTGTACACCCGGGTGTGTCTTTAATAATATTCCCCTGATTATGTTTGATTGAGTTGAATAGATCCGAAATCTACATGTAACACTATTCGGCTGTTTTCACTTGCTTCCCCTATGGAACACCCACGCTTTTTCAATATGCAACAATATTTTATCAAGTCGAGGATTAAAGGTACATGTCCCTTCATGGAAGGCCGTTACTAATCCCTCTGCTTCATTACGGCTGTATGTACTCAGAAACATGACTATAACAAGCCTACGTGGTGTTCGACATATAAAATATAGAATTGACACAAAATGTTAAGGCTTATGCTTAATTTTCCAGATGCCAAGACTGAGTTGGTAATATGGTAGAAAAACAGGGTATAGGCAATAAAAAGTAATTATTATGGTTCGAAAGGAAAAAGGAAATGTTGTAAGTACAACAGGTATGTTGAAATTACCTGCAACGAGTTGTACTGCTCTGTATGCAAAGTTGGGGTGTTGCTGCTACATGCAACCTTACCTATCTTATTTTCCCACAAACAAAGCATGTAAGGCTGGTCTAAGTGGACCATCTTTGCATCCCGTGTAAGTACTGAAGATCCTAATGATGATTGCCAACGACGAGCAGTATTGCAGCTGCTAGTTTAGGAGCTCTGTAGACTGCACACTCTAAAGACGTCCGGTTCAAATTTGAACCGATTTCGATCAAATGGGCACTGAACAGAAATCTGTTCAAATATTTGACAAGATTTGGTTCATTTTGAACCAAAAAGTGTTAGTTTTAAACCGAAACTAGTCAAATAATTGATCCTTTTTCGGTTCAGTGCCCATTTGATCCGTTTTTGGTTCAATTCGACCCGGACGTTTTTTAGAGTGCACAATAGTCTGGTTCTGCCTCATAATGACGTCACATAACGGTCGTTGAACAGACATGTTGTAAATTCAGTAGTTACTGGTATCCACAACATGTTCTGAATCTTTACCTTCAACTCTCTTAGTGGAATCAGGGGAGTGCAAGTTATCGTGCAGTAACTGTCTGGTAGAAGATATTAACAGTGGTAAGATTCTCTCCTTCTTTGCCTTTTTGAGTTATCGCGCAGTTGTTTACTGGGCAGGTGTGTACTAATTTATTTCATATCCTAACAACATGTGACAAAATTAATCATATTAAATGTATATTACTTACGTACAGATACTATGTGTACATTTAGTGCCTGAAGAAATAGTTGATGCCAACTCTATCACCTACAAAAAAACATTCCAAACGTTCATGAAACCCTACAAATCACCTGCCGCCACATACTTTGTTCATTCAATATACCCCCGTCCAAATTAGGAAATCATGTATTTCGTAAAGTTGTAAAACATGCTTAATAGACTGATTTTCTTATCGAGGTAAAGGACTTTAATACGGATAAGTATCAAAGTTTGGTTGATTGCGTTAATACGGATGAGTTTTTAAACAAAATGGTAATTAAAATAACCTGTTAAAGACTGAAAAAACTTTAGTGCCAAGGTTTCTTTTCTCCTTCAACAATATAATTATCATGTTTCAGTACTGTTGAATAACCTCAACACCCACACGCCAAAACAACAGATGTACACATAGACATACCCTTTGCTTGTTATCATAAGCCTAAAAAATTTCTACTGTCTCCTCTGAAATGTAATAACAGAAATAACGACAAAATAATAAAAGAGAACGGCATTCCCATAATAAAATAGTAATAAAAGAGAACTGCATTCACATAAACTAAGCATTCTTTTGTGAAAAAAAACAGCCTGGCACCATCTCTGCCGCACAAAAGTTATAAAGATTGGTCAGTTTAGGGTAGTCACAAGCTGACTGCATGGACCTAAATTTCGCTTGGACGGGAAAGAAAATGACCGAACAAGGCTCAGCCACAGTTTACATAGACTCGGGTTGCTACACATAGGATCAGCAGAACAGGTGAAGGCTAAATATGATAGCATACTTTAAAAAATAATAATAATAATAATAATACAATAGATTTATATAGCGCCTTACATAAAACAATCACAAAGCGCTTAACAAAAGTTAGCTAATGAATAGCAAAATCAGAACAAGTACGTTTTAAGTCTTGTTTTCAAAGAGCTCACAGAAGTAGCAGTTCGAATATGATGGGGCAGGTTATTCCAAACAGTTGGGGCTGCAACAGAAAATGACCGGTCACCGTAGTAGGATGTACAGACAGATTGTGGGCGTTTAAGAAAGCACTGAGAAGATGAGCGAAGAGAGCGAGATGGTTTGTATTCAGATAAAAGATCAGCAATATAAGAAGGTGCCATGCCATGTAGAGCCTTGTAGGTAAGTAATGCAATTTTATAAATTATGCGCTCACGTACAGGTAGCCAATGGAGTTCGTGAAGGACTGGTTTGATGTGATCATATTTCTTTCTGCGAGTCACTAGCCGGGCAGCTGAGTTTTGGACACGCTGTAGCTTGTCAATCTCGTTTGAGGGGAGCCCATAGAGGAGGCTATTACAATAATCAAGGCGTGATGACACGAATGCGTGAACAAGGCGCTCTGCGGATGTGCTGTCAAGAAACTTGTGGAGTCGGCCAAAAAACAGACTCATTACTGGCACTCCAATGCAAGCGTCCACCTGAATCCAAAATGAATACGTAGTTTTAAACTGTTTCTGATCGATTGTGTCGATGGTAATTCATGACTTTAATTTCAATGTGTGTTGAAATGGTGAATCTCACTTGGTAGGCTTGTATAGAAAAGAAGACCCTTCCAGTATTAAATAACCCTAAACAACGCCCTCGTAATCTCCCTATTAGATGAATGATGAAACGTCTCATCTGTGCTGATTATCGGTGCCTCCTTTATCAAGTGAGGCCTCACATTCTAATACCATCACTTATCCTTTTCAAATGTCAATTACGTCTCTTATCATTATAGACATTTTGCGTAATCGTGTACAAGCTCCAAATTTTGATCCAGTCATGCATCAGTCTTAATAAAGTTGCCGCACATTCGTATGTAGGTTAGTTGTTTCGAAAGTTATCTATTATTCTCAAGCATGCCCTTACGTCACTATTGGCTTACTTTCAACTGGCGATAATCATTGCTATTTGTGTTTAACACCAAAGTTTGTACAGGCCTATTCAATTGTAACTGAATATTTCGTAACTACTGTACATTTTAGCGTCACCCTATGATATGCTTGATATCAGAGGGTACACAAATAGTCCCTTGTTGATCCTTCTTACTCTACTCAACACAGTTGATATCACATAATTATGATACCATCACCTGAAGTACCATTCAACACTTACCTGCAACGGTAAACATCTCATTTTTTATTCTTCCACACAACAGCATACCATACCAGTACAACAGCATACCATACCAAACAATAGCATACCATACCATACCATAACATTACATGCCATACAATGCCATTACACACCATATCTTACCATACCGTACCACATCACACGAATGTTTATCAGTTATGCCTGCACATAGTCGTGTTTAGTCTCAGTCACTCATTTTAACGTTGTGGACAATGAATGGAATAGTACTTTCACTTACTCTCAATTCTTCCACTCAAAACACGAGTCATTTCAGTAGCCATTTTCAATGATCATCCTAGGGCCAGACGACCGCTGTAAGATGGTGCACTCTGCTCTAACGCTTTGTATTTCAAGATAGTTTTCCAAATATGTTTAGCAATTTTTTTTCCGTAACGTGGTTTTTCTAGCGAGCACAATGTTAGCGTGAGAGATCGAACTGGTATTCATGCCTGTCTGTCATTAAGAAAGTTACAGGAACTCACAGATCGGAAAGTTCTCAGGGGCGAACATGCAACGGTGTTGTAGAGGGATTTTAGGACCAACTGGCTTTTTTTTTCTTTTCCTGAGATCGACCGCCACTGGAGTAGAGAAGGTGTGTGTGTGGAGGGGGGGGGGGGGGTTCTTATGTGAGCCTTCATTGTTTCCTTTATATATAGTTACAGCTGTTTTACGTTAAGGTAGCATTGGGTGTTCTTCCCAATTGAAACGCCAAGGGAGAGAAAAGCCCTCCCCAAGGGGGTCTACGCAGACGTCAAGGTGCAACGCCCGAAAGGGGACCGGCGATCGAAACCCCCAGAATCCTAAGGATATTAACAAAATAGTGGGTATTAGAATGAGGCATTTGTCTCACCACGGCATTGCATCAGACGTTAAACAAACCTTGAACATTTACCAACTTCAGTTTTTAGTACAGTCTCATACCTACGACTGGTCAAATTAAGTTATTATGCAGATCACTTGTGAGCGGGGAGGACATATGATGGTAGAGGTTTTGGAATGATAACTCCATCCTAGCTTTCCCACAGGCAGTATTCAGCCAAGTGATGGGTGCGTGCTACTCAAGCTAAAAGGATAACTTTTCTAAGACATTTGCGTAATGTTCTACCGCTTGTTCATTGCATGAGGAATTAACAAAATTTGGCCTTCCGAATGAAGCATTTTAGTAACTTCTAAACGACGGTTACTAAAATGATATTAGAAGCGAGCTGAATTGACAGCAAATATTGAAATTTGCCATTTTCTTAAATAAGATCCTAGGTTGGACCAACGGCCAGTTTGAGATGCGGGGAGGGGGCTTGCAGCTTGGAGGATGGTGATAGTAGGGCGTCCATGCGGTTTGGATTCCTCTTAAGATGTTTTTTTCAACCTCTTCCCATTCTTTAACTTTGGGATAGTGACTTGGGGTAGCTTTATAACCGTCTTTTGAGCCCCCCGTTTGTATATATACTCCTTTGAAGGTACTGCAGATTGACGATAACAAAGAGTTGCAGAGAAGTCTGAATCCGGGGATTTGAGAAGCTCTGAGGCTTCTTAGCCTTCAGAGCCTCTAGAAATGCATAGCTAAACACACCCATTTTAATTTGCTTGGATTATAAAGTTAACCCAGTGACTGTTATTACTTCAATATGCGATCAAAGCCTTGAGTAAAAAGAGTGCAATTGATTAAAAATCGCATGTATCGACTATAAACATTATTCTATTTCCTATGTAAAAATGGCGTAACTTTTACCACGCCAAGCAACGTAACCTGGCGATTCAAAAAGCTTTCGTTTTTCCTTCTTCACTAAGTTAGTTGAAACAGTCTACAAATCATCACATCTACAGAACAAATCTGAATATTGTAGTCATCATCACATACTAGAATATCCGAAACTTGTCTCTCTTTACGTTGTCAGGTGGTAAGTGGATGCCTCAAAGTCACAAGGAGAGTTGAACAATCGACACATTCAGTACAAGGTTTCAAGTATATATTTGCGAATGCTTCTTTCTAAATGTCGTGGTTGTTTCTCCATTCATCTTGCAACAATATCTTCATACTTTTTGCCTCGTTATAATCTGCTACCGTGGCTGAGAAATTTCAATTTTTGCGCTACATTTATGAATCTAATCACAATATTGTGTCCACTTCAGGTGCTCTTGTTTGTCAATTTTTATTAGCATTTCACCTACATTTACCTCCATTAGTATTTGATTAAGATGAAACTCAGTGTAATTCTAGGAGTAAATATTTCCTACTCCTACTCCAACATATATTTTCGCTAATTTTTTTTGCTAATTACCAAACAATATTTCCTTAATTTTGCATTGTTTGAAATAGATACCATTTAAGAAATTATTATGGAGGAAGAATTGATGGTGTGTTTAGTCTTGGGCATTTTTGTTTATCTCCAATGTATGCACAAGGAGTGGATTTTTCCCCAAAACAAATTCTAGGATGGTGACTTAGAAAAATAAGAACAGTGATCTTTTTACATGTAAGTCACTCCGTATCAAAATGGCTAAAAATGTTTTTCTTCAGAGTAAATCTCTTTTAAAATGGAACGAGACTTTGCATATTACAAGTGATTCGTGGATGTTATATTGTTCCATTCCATTCTCATGTTCCAATGATGTATCGCTTCGATGGTTTCAGTATCAATTGTTGCATAGAATTATTCCGACAAATAATTATCTTTATACTGTTAAAGTAGTCTCCTCTAATTTGTGCACTTTTTGTTTAATTTGTACCGAATCAATTCAGCATTTGTTCTTCCACTGTAATTTCTCACAAAGAATCTGGAAATATTATCAATATGTTTTTAAGAGGGCAGGCTTTCACATAAATTTAAAGGATGTTTCAGTTGTTTTGTTTGGGGAAAATTGTGCTCGTGAAGTAAATTTAATTCTTATTTTACTTAAGAGGTATATTTTTGATTGTAAGAAGGTAAAGACTATCCCCACGGTCAAGGGTTCCTTAATTTTCTTAGAACAGTATATTACTTTGCAAAAGTATATTTCACAAAAGAACTTACGAGACGGTTACTGGGAGAAATACTGGCTCCCCTGGTTTAATTTATTTCACTTCTAATTGAGATTATTTAGTATTAATTTTTAAAGTTAATGTATCTCATTGTTTTATTTCACTGTTGATATTTTCAATGTCAAGAGCTAAAAAGAGCAAATAAAAAAAAAAAAAAAAAAGAACAGTGATCTAAAGCATTGAAAGAACTTTTCGAACCACGTCAATTCATTGCGACCACATTCCCCATTCTTAATGGGTGTTCTTGTAATTTGTTGTATTTTGTTCTAACAGAGTACATATTGCGATATTACATGACAACTGAAAACAACAGAGTTGTTGACTCGAGTCGCTGACTTGGACTCGAGTCCGATTCGAGTCGCACTTTCCTTGACTTGCGACTTGACATGAAGAAAAATTTCTTGCGACTTGACTTAAAGAAAACTGACTTACGTTTGACTTAGAGACAATGAATGACAATGTTTGTCGCTGAATGTGGCATGAATATTTTACCATAAAATTATCTAAGAACAGAAACGCAAGCTTTGTTACAACCGATAATGTAAAAATCAACCGATAATGTAAAAACGACCGATAATGTAAAAAAAATTTACCGATAATGTAAAAACGCTCGTCTACCGATAATGTAAAAAAAATTTACCGATAATGTAAAAACTGTTCTAACGACACTTTCATATGGAATTGGAAACCTGGAATTTCATCAAAAAAGTCATACGTTAGTTCAGAAAGGTCGTGGGTCACACCCCCGGGGAAGGGGCTCTCGCCCCTATTTTACAGCGCCCTCTTGCAGGTATATTTCCCTTCGAAAAGGTACATTGAAAGACAGCAGAAGAATTAAAGGTCACTTTTTCTCAATTGTCTAGGCCAAATATATAATGCTACCATATTTCTCCTTCATATACTTAAAGCGCCCTCACTCCCCTGTTGTTCCGTAAGCTCACCAAAAAGAACATATCTACGATAAAAAAATATCATGAAAGGGAGTGCAACATATTTTATTAGATAAAGGTGGGTCATAGTGATGGCACAGCTCATTTGCATAGGTCTATGGCCCAATAGAGGGCGCCCTCTAATAAAACCAGATATTTCAAAAACTAAAGGACTGAAAATTATATTTTTGAAATGAGCATGTCCGAAAACCCAGGAGGGTTATTATCGTTATTTTGAAGATGAAGAAAGGTTATTCCCTCTCACCCGTTCCACACCCCAGGGGAAGAAGGATATGAAATCGAAGCTACTCACGCTTGATAAGAATTGCGTCCTAGAGGTTATCGATCACGCTGATAGATATATCTATATATATATATATATATATATATATATATATATATATATATATATATATATATATCACGAGTAACCTGTCCGATCAGACAATGCTTTCCTGGCGTTTCATCCATTCTTTTCAAGCAACAAGAAAGAATTCCGATACCCAGTAATAAACCACGTAGGCTACTCACTTACATACAGCGTATTAGCTATGTATGTTGAGTATAGTGGGTTAGGGACCCCACGTCTTTATTTTATTGTTTTACAATCACAAATACACTGTTACTTTTGTGCCCCATTTAAATACACTCAGAATCTCACTTAGGCGGCATGCGCTCACACGCATACACGCACAAACCTAACTATCCACCCCCCCCCCCCCACCACCGCCCGCCTGTCCGCCTGTAGGACGGAAAGCCTGTCGGTCGACCTACCTACCTACATACACACAAGTACGTAGGACCGTAGGATAGTGACGTTTTAAGAACTTTTGCTTTATCGATAAAAAGTTTGCTGCCTACCTGCATACACGCCTACCTACTTAAGTCATGGAGCTACTACCTGGTCCAAGTATTAGCTCCATACACACAGACATACACACACGTACGTAGGACCATACAGAATCGTAGTCAGAACAGTTTTTACATTATCCTATGTAGTGCATGACCTTTTGACGGGGGTAATCCCCTAATTCCCACTATCATCTCGGAGATAGAAGCCTTCTCCGGAGGTAAGGCGCAATTCGCCTACGTATTAGTGAAACCATATATGGAAGGGAAAACTTTCACTCCACATTTAACAAGTGCAATCGAAATCATATTCCTAAATTTTAATTGGCAACCATCTAGTATGAAAACTGGGTGTTTTGAAATGCCTAAAATCTGCTCTTGGGGATACTGACCCTAAAAGTGGGCCTTTTGACGGCCCGCACATCCCACTTCGACCGAGAGACGGGATGACTGACTTCGGATCTGTGATCAGCGTGATCGATAACCTCTAGGACGCAATTCTTATCAAGCGTGAGTAGCTTCGATTTCATATCCTTCTTCCCCTGGAGTGTGGAACGGGTGAGAGGGAATAACCTTTCTTCATCTTCAAAATAACGATAATAACCCTCCTGGGTTTTCGGACATGCTCATTTCAAAAATATAATTTTCAGTCCTTTAGTTTTTGAAATATCTGGTTTTATTAGAGGGCGCCCTCTATTGGGCCATAGACCTATGCAAATAAGCTGTGCCATCACTATGACCCACCTTTATCTAATAAAATTTATATAACACCTTATTTATTTCTCTACATTTGATTGGAGGATTGGTGGTCACATGCCATGGGTGATTCGGCACTATCATCACGGTCGTGTGTTATCCATCGTGCAATAGTCTAGTATAGAGGTTTTTCACTGACATCACCGCGTTCGCGCGTCTCTCTATTTTGACGGCCAGGCGTCCAGTGTATAACAATCGTAACTAAGATCCTGCAGTCTTTTGCGCATGAGCAGTGACGGCCAGTGAAACGCTCTGACGTCACGTGAAAAACCTCTATAACACACGGTCGTGCAATAGTCTAGTATAACACACGGCTGTGACGTCACAATCACTGCGCGTACGTACAAACTATGCCGCAACTCAATAAATCAACGCAGCTTTGTGTATCGCACATTGCATACCGTACGAAGTAGACGCGTAGCTAGCAAACGACAAGCCATGGAGCTACCGCACGGCAAACGCCAAAACACAACTTTAACCAACGACTAGATAAAGGTAACGTTAGATAGTTATAAGGTGTTATATAAAATAAATAATGTTTTCCATTCGAGTAATAGAATGAATAATTTCATTCAGTCGTTGAAAGATTGGACGTTCTATTCAACTCGGCTTCGTCTCGTTGAATAGAACGTTCACTCTCTTCAACTCATGAAATTATTCATACTATTGCACTCATAAACATTCATTATTTGTATAATGTTGCACTCAATTTCATGATATTTTTTATCGTAGATATATTCTTTTTGGTGAGCTTACAGAACAACAGGGGAGTGAGGGCGCTTTAAGTATATGAAGGAGAAATATGGTAGCATTATGTATTTGGCCTAGACAATTGAGAAAAAGTGACCTTTAATTCTTCTGCTGTCTTTCAATGTACCTTTTCGAAGGGAAATATACCTGCAAGAGGGCGCTGTAAAATAGGGGCGAGAGCCCCTTCCCCTGGGGTATGACCCACGACCTTTCTGAACTAACGTATGACTTTTTTGATAAAATTCCAGGTTTCCAGTTCCATATGAAAGTGTCGTTAGAACAGTTTTTACATTATCGGTAATTTTTTTTACATTATCGGTAGACGAGCGTATTTACATTATCGGTAATTTTTTTTTACATTATCGGTTCAAAGAGTTTTTTACATTATCGGTAAATTTTTTTTACATTATCGGTTGTTTATACATTATCGGTAAATTTTTTTTACATTATCGGTCGTTTGTACATTATCGGTTAATTTTTACGTTATCGGTTGTAACAAGCTTTTCCTTCATGCAAAGACTGCATTCTGCAGCGGGTACAACGGCAATTGAAAAGTCAGGGATCACGGGAAACTTGAGTCAGTTAGTTCACATATCTCGCAAGGCTCACTCTAATTATAAGCACATATCCATTTAGTTACTGTATATCAGTGCTTCCCAACCTTTTGGGGCTCATCTCCCCTTGGTATGAATGGTGATGAACAAAGTCCCTCCCCTCATGTCTTGAAAGTATGAATGGAAATAAAAGAACGCCATACTACTCTAAAATATGACTGACAAGAAAATGAAACCACATCGTTAGATACAGGGTATTAAATAAGGTCTTTGTGTGGGTCTGTATCCACACAAAGACCGAAATACAATTCCATGGGTTTATTATGTGATGGCGAAACTCGAACTTGCGATCCTGGAAGAAGTGATCATCTAATGGGGTGTGAGGGTCCTCCTGTGGAAAATATCCCAATGAAATGCTGTTACACGCCTTCATGGTACCTGAGTCTCCAGATTTAACTGACTGACTAATGGTAAACATTTTTTTATGAAATCTTATTGCATTATGCAGTGCGACCCGGCAATTCCGAAACAGCCTGAAATGATTATTCATCAGTCAAATGGCCTAGACATGGAGTCTGGGGTCTTCCCAAGAGTAGGCCTAAATAAACATTTGACATTGTTAGATGCATGCAATGTGCCGATTTCTGGTAGTTAAAATAATTATCAAACTTTGAACAGCACTTTAAGGAGGAATAGTGACTGTTGACCTCATTTTAACTAGCATCTTTTAACCTCCAGCTTATATAAAGTTACATTTTCAAAAGCCCTCTGCTACCCTGTAAGCGTTAGCCATGCCCCTTCCAACGAAGAGCAAAATCAAACCCTCAACAAGAAATTTCCATATTTGTATGCGTTCGTAAGTTTCCATTATGCATGTTCACGTACTCACAGTCAGGGTCACCCTGCCGCGAGGGAACGTGTTCACATTGAGTTTTTTCACCTATAGGCTACCTCGGCGAGGGATAAGTGAAAAGATCAGATGTAATCACGTTCCCTCGCGGCTGAGTGACCTGGCTAATGTACTCACGTGGACGCCTTGGGCGATTTGAGGACAATATAGCATCGTCAAAGCTACTTTTTCAGAAACTTTCTGAAATCTTTCCCATGATATAATTCAAAGAAATATGTTTCACTCCCCATAAATCTTATTGTAGAGAAAATAACAAACATAGTACTACTTTTTCCTTTCCGGTAACATTTTAAGCATACATTTGATTGTTGGGTGGCTTTGTACACAGATTTAGAGAATACTTAATACCACATGACAAAAGTTCTGCACATTATGCAGGGGTATCTTTTTTAAGTTGCCACGATCCTATTTCCGTAAGAAGTTAGCCTGCTTTACTTATTTAAACTAGGAGCTGTTTTTGTATTTTGTAACAAGTGTGAAGGAAATCACTGCAAGAAAATCCTTCTGATTATCCTCATTAGTCATGTATTACTCCCTATAGTTAAGGAAAATGTGAAAAGTTATAGGCTTTATGGGCTAAAGAGCTTGTAGTTCGCAATGCTCGTCAAATCCGGCCTCGATAGACCAGCCTCTCTCGAATATACAACATGTATACAACTGAAGCTTTGATCACAACAACTGTTGGTTAGAGAAGTTAAGAGCCTGCCAATCAAGTTTCTATAAGCCTCACTCATCGGTTGTCTTTGAGCTGGGGTTTCATATGATTAATACGTAATGGAAAAAGTGTCTGGTCACTAATTTGTGATAAATGATTTTAATTACTAATAACCCTATCATTGCCATTTCAGTTGTGTGTTAGATGTTCAGAATCTCTTAGTTTGACCATTTACCATCACGATGTGAGTAAAACTCACCGAACAGGTGGGACAAAAAATGATTCATGAACAAACTCAAAAAGCCCCTTTGACAAAGGCCTGTTATGAGCCACTCAAAGTAAGTTAATTTGGTCCATTGATTGTACTGAGAAGTTGTGGGTTTGATTTCCTTCAGTATGGACAATATGTTTCGTAAATTTTCAAAAAGAGAAGTGTCAATCTGCGACTTCTTTTGATAAAATTTTATTCTCAAGGTCTACCACCTGATCTCCATTTTAAGATATAGAAACTGCAGTCTGGTTTACAGGCATATTGTACTTTTATTTTGAAAACTATAACTTGCGACTTGACTTGAGAAAAATGACTTGTAACTTGACTTGATTTAAGGGAAATCACTTCCGCCTAGACTTGACTTGAAGGTAAATGACTTGGGACTTGACTTAACTTGAGAAAAAATGACTTAGTTACAACTCTCGAAAAGACGTTATCATGCGCAAACATACTTCTGGTAAAGGAATGTATTTTAAGTTTCAAAGAATATGTCTAGTCACTGATAATGTCAATTAATATACCCATGTGCAAGATGCTCCTCCTTTTGAAAGTGAAATTCTGTTACAAAACTGTATGATTACAAAATATAATACATTTGTATATAAATATATGTTATATATGATTAAATTTATAAATGTAATGCAAAATGATAGCATTTAAATTAGCATTATATATATATATATATATACATATTTATACATAGTCCATTGTATTTGCTTAACGAAAAGGTAGGTCACAGGCATCACTAATTACATTTACGTTACACCACCGACTGTGTTGATAAAGACAAGTGAGGTGAAAAGTTTACTTAGCGTATTTAATAGCCCAATTACTCATAGTTGGAAAAGTAACATATAGGTACAGAATACTAATTCTGCTACCTCTCGAGTGGTGTCTGGATGTAAACACTATTGCCTTATCAGCTGGATCGCTCGTTTCACTTCGGTGAATAAAGTTACACTTTAATTGCTAACCAGGGTGATACCATGCATTAAATTCTCAGTATCGTTAAATTTGTAACTTTTGCTGAAGACCTAATTACGATATCAAGATCAGCTAACAAGATCAAGAGAGCTAATTGTTTATAATTTGACACATGAGTGGAGGTTTCTTGTGTATGAACGTCTCTTCAAAAAGTTGCACAAGGGAATAAGAATCCGAGCAAATTAAGGTATTAAGACGTCTGCATAATTGAAGGGGTTGCAAATTTCTTTCACTTTTTTCTTCCGAGTTTAGGACATAGGTTAATTTTGTGCCTTTAATTATTTCTTCGCGAGAATGTTTATTACCCTTGACGCATCATTCTTTTACAAGTGCTATTGAAATATAGAAGAAGTGAGATAAAGGAATGATATTTCTCAAAGCACTTTCAATAATATCTATTAACATTAACTTATTCCTACTATCCTTAACTTACTTGAGAGATTATCAACACTTTGAGTAGCGGACATCCTACATACAGCTTTACTCTACGAAAACCACAACGCCGGCAGGCTGTTTGAGTCAAAAGCATTTCGTTTACTGCAATTAAGGTAGCCTTATTGCGATTGATTCAATTGAGACAATTTAATATTGATTAGAGAGAGGAGCATTATTACCATTACATAGCGCCAGGGAGGACGGTTGAAACTGGCACCTCTGTGATACCCATAACTTACACCTCTGTGATACGTATGGTACACAGTGACAAAGCTAGGGGGTCCTCTGGAGGGGCTGTAATTGTCTCGAGAAGCGCGTTACGTTAGATAGATTAAAAATATCTCTACACTCCCTACACCAGTGTTAAAATTCCCTGATCAAGGGAAATGTTTTCCTCTATTTTGTACCATGTTTCTTTTAAATCACTTTTAACATAGTAATGCAGGGCCGTAGCCTGCGGTGGGGGGGGGGGGGTAGGGGCTACTGCCCCTCTGGGTTTTCTTAATCGAAAATGAAAGTTGGCCTACTTGAGAAAAAATACAGAAATGGTAAAAAATCATGATCACTGTCCAAGTTATGATTTCAAGGGCCAAAAAACATAAAAAATTGCTTAAAAGGACTCCTATTTTCCCAAAATTTTCCCGGGGAGGTCCCCGACCCCGCCGTGGACGCGTTCTTTTGTTTCTCTTACTGACGAATAAACCTTATTCCTCCTACAAGATACAATCTTGAAGACACCATCATATACGCTGGTTAAACTAAAGTAGGCTATGATTACCTTAAATTATCAGCTACAGACTCAATGAGCTTGTAAAGAAACTTTTAATTTAAAGGGCATAAGCAGTTGCGGCAAACTTATTTTGAAACAACCAAATTTCACAAATATCCTATTATTTCACTTCAACAATCTTTCATATGTTAGAACATAAATATTACATGTTCAAGGTAAACCAAGGAGTTACTCTGTACGTAAATTTCACAACTCAATGAGAAACATATTGTCATATGATCCTCAAGAGCCATCCATGAAATAGCATACCCGAGTACATGCACTAATTAAAATTGGGGTGGCTGAACTTTCCCTTTAAATCAAATCTAAGTTTTCGTTTTGAATCTAAATTTGTTTCTAAAGCACGGAATCTAAAAGTAAAAAGGTTTGGATGCAACTTTAAGGTCTAAAATGCGTCCCCCCCCCATGTGGGAGATATTTCGACCGAACATTTATTTGAAAGGTCTACCCTACAACTACGCGCCAGTGGCTCCCCCAGTGGCGTACGAAGAGCCCTAGGGAGAAACCGCATCGGTTATGTAGGAGTGCCAAGCAACATTGGAAAATTTAGTAAATAATTAATATTTCAGATCATGCAATCAGTTTAAAGCTTTAACAAAGATAGCTCCATTTTAGATCTAGGAAATGACTTAGAACAAGAAAAATTTTTCAAAGAGTAGACGTGTCACCCCTCTCCTCAGGCAACATCTCCTTCGATTACACCTTACCAAAATAGAAAAAAGCACTAAGTAATTGGAATTTCTAAACATACAACCAAGTCAATGCCTAGCGAAGCTTTAGGGTACCAAAGATAGCACTATTTTGCACCCAAACCCCCTCACATGGACAAAAAATTTTCAAAGAGCAGGCGCGGATCCAGAAGGGGGCGCACCCGGCGCACGTCCCCCTTTTTTCGATGACCAATGATTTTTTCACCAGCGATATGAAAAAATGAGCAAATAGATATGGAAAATATGCTTCCCAGAAGCGAAAAAAAGAAAAGAAATTTTGAAGACCTTTCTTTTTCATTTTGCTCGTCGGCCTTCCCGACAATGTGTGCGTCCCCCCCCCCCTTCTCAAATTTCTGGATCCGCCCCTGAAGAGTATAGGGTGTTCAAGTAGTCCCCTGATTTTAGACAGCACCTCTAACCTTACACCTAGCTAAAGATAGGAAAAATGTCACTAAATATCATCAATTTGTAACGATATAATCACTTTAAAGCTTTGATAACGATAGCACAATTTACACCTAAGCCAGACCTTACATGTATCCCTCCCCCAGCACCCTCCCATAGGATGGCAACCCGGCATACACGGGGGAAAAAGAAACGGTCCGCCCGGGTGTCAACTGTCTGTATGCACGCCACTTGGTGTTCCTCTTGGACAGTGTCACGAACTGCCCTCTCCCCTCCCCACCCCTTGGAATTTCGCCCAGGCTACGACCCTGTAGTGTAAAGTGAACATTACATGATGTTAATTCTCATTCTCATACTCATTCTCATTCCCATTCCTCTTTCTCCATGTTTTAACAGAATAGTGTGTCGCGAGCCCCTTCCCCCTCCTAGACCGTTACGTCCTATCGAGTACCTATTGGATTTGTGAGTAGGAACCAGACTATAAATTCTTGTGCATGCATTTTAGGGTTTAAAATTAATATCAGCTAAAATTGGGTTTTAGCGATTACTTGCCAATCAGGCAAAATTATATGTAAAGAATGATGAGACAAATTTGGGTCAAGGTTTCAGTTGAAATATAGGTCAAAGATCAATTTGCCCTAAACTTTACGAAAGTCTGTCGTTTAACCCTAAGTACCTGTCAAATATAAAGTTACTGGATACGCAGGCCTACACTCTAATGAAAACTAGAGCATAAGCATCGATGACGTCATAGGTCAAACGAAAGGGTCAAAGAAAGAGTGTTGTTAGTCACATGCTTGTCAGAATGTTGGAAGATTTTGTTTAAAATACAAGACATGGGGAGAGAGAGAGCTAGGAAGATGAGATTTGCAACCAGACGACTTGCTTTCTTGTAGGGTGTTTAACTTTTAGTCTTTCAGTTTTGTCAAAACTCCTAAACGGTTAAGCAGATTTTCTTCAAACTCTGAAATAAGTGCTCCATGGTGAACCATTGCGTCTCGTAAACCCCAGAAGCAAAGGTCAGTACTTACAATTTTATAAAAATGGACCTTTTGCTGCACCTCTGAGGAGACACTTAAATTGATATGGAACCTTCAAAGATATAATAGATTTCATCCTAACTGTGGTTACCATGGAAACGAAGATGAAATGTCACAAGTTTAAAGGCAAAATTTCTAGGACTACGTTACGGGCCAAAGGCGTGAAGGTCTCTTGCCACTTAAGTGGAGAATCTTATTACAGTTACCTTCAAAAGAAATGTAAGAAATTGTGTGTTCTAGACTCAGAAAAGCAAAGGTAAAAAGATTAGTTGTCAAAGGTCAACTTACGTAGAAATGGAATTTTCACTATAACAGCAAAGAATTAAGTTGACATAGAGCCTTCCATGATGCAGTTGTCAAGTGCAATCAACATATGGGATTATCATTGAAACTGATTTGAAATGTCAAGCGAAACTAAGAGGAAAGGTCAAGAGACATGATCACATGTAGTCTATATCATCAAGATTTATGTCAAAAAAGTAATACTTTACAAATGCCGAAGCCGATCTGTCAAATTTGCTTGTATTTCTTAACGCATAACATTCTGTCGATAGAGATTCAGTAATACATGATAAGTTACACTTAAAAGCAAGTAGGTTGTGCGGACTCAGTAGCGCTCGCAACATGCAACTTTGCATCTCATAGACAACATGGAAAACACTAAAGCATGGGTAAAGCCATACTCCTATAAACCGATATTGGTAAGTTATCCGATTTCATGAGGTTGGCCTATTTTATCGGTAAATCTTACGGTAGAATATGTGGTCGGTGCAAACCCCGGATATAGCCCAGGTTTGCATGGCTAAACACAGTGACGTACCGTATCAATTAAATGTTTCATGAAGGGCAGTAATCTAGGTCACGGAAAAGCCTATTATATTCATCACGATTGGAAGAGTTGCTAAACTCTCGCCCAGAAAAAATTAGCCTATTTTATAAAATAAAAGTCCACTTTGGCAAAATGAAAAAGCCGAACACAATAGCCAGCCAACCTTCTATCCAATAGTATATGAACTAAAAAGACAAAATTAACTCCATTAAAATTTCTGCATACGTCATGATCAGCGTTAATACTAGGGGTGAAGTCATTGTAAGCGACCATTTGCTTAGCTGACAGCTGGCTAAAATCTCTTTGAAATATAACACTGGTAGTTTCTCGGCCTTTTGGCTAAGATTATATGTAGTTGATCTTTCCAGCGAGGCTTGAAAGGGGCCACGCATGACAGAACCATGATGTAGAAAACTGAAGGATGAAAAGTTAGCTACGCTAAGTTCGGTGTCTCTTTCAAGGAACGTAGCCCCTTTGGGGAGCCTGAATATAACTGCAAACGGAACTGAAGACAGCCTAATTTTTGTCCTCTTGTGTTTGTTGTTGAGTCCGCAGAGAAAGCGATATAACACAGTTGATATGTTCGTGTCATATGTAGTGCAGTAAATTCAGTGGCGAAAATCCTGGTGGGAAGGGGGGCCTCGGCCCCCAAAGTGAAAAAGTGAGGGGCGAAACAGTAACTTGGCCCCCAAATGTTTAAAACAATATTCAAATGTTTTCGGTACTTGGTCATTTTTTAACGAAAATGCAGGATATATGGCCAATAGCTCTTTGTTTAATACCCTTGGAACACGGCCGTTAATTTTTATTGATAAAACTAATTTAACTTTTCACATTCCTTTGCTGACAACAAATACAGTTATACAATGGATATCGTATGAGGTGTCAATGGATCGAAGCCGTATGAGATTAATTTACATCAAAGGCTGAGCCATTATGCATGGCTGACAATTTCTAGACGAAAGCACAAACTAACAAAAACTAGTCACGGATGCTTGTAAGTGGAACATCTCTACTCTGTGTAAGTTCTTTAAAAAAACATTTAGAGTTGATTATCAATTAAGTAAGCCCATTTCTGGTCGTCTCGGATACGTATTGAACTTCGTCTCTGTTTTTTACATTTAAAACACATCGCAGATCTTGCAAACCCTTAATCCAGTAAGGCACATCAGTAATATTAACTTTGTGCTCAAACTAGCCCTTTTTAGAAGTCTAAATATACTAAAACCCCGGAGCATTACACTGGAAAATTTCCGTTCGAAACCGTTTTCCTGAGGCGTCTTCCGGGCGCCCTAAGGCGGGCGCCTAGACCCCACCCATATGGGGCTTCGCGCTTCGCGCTCGAGTGCAAGCTACGCGTGCACAGTTTCATGTTCACGCGTACATCATATCCACTTTGCCCCCCCCCCCCACCTCAAACAGAAATTTGCGCCCCTGGCAGTAATATTATGTAGGCTTACCTACCAGCCTGCCTACAACACCAAAGCACGCTACTAGCTTTGCAGTGACCTTATTTGCTAACCATCCGAGGTCATTTACCGTACTTATACTCCAGAGGGAGGTACATGCAGGGGGGTCTGACAGACCCCTCCCAACCCTTAAATTGTCTGGCAGTTTCATTTCCCATTCACAATGGCACGCTGAACATTTTGCCGTAAGTTTCGATGGGTAACCTTCCAAGGTCATCTAGCTTACTTCCCGGGGGGTCATCACTGGCGTCTGGCAGACGTCTGGCACTGGTCATTTCTTATTTTACGACTGCACGCTGAACAGTTTGCGGTAATTTTCGTTGAGTTACCTTCCTAGATCGTTTACCTTACTTCCCTAGGGGGCACATTAAGGGGCGTCTGGCAGACCCTTCCCAACACTTAAAACGTCTGGCAATAGACTCTTTTCACAATAGGAATTACAAAGGATTGTGGGATAGAATTTTGGTGTGCATCATTTTTTGCCACAGCAAAATGCCATTGACAACAACATCGCCTACCCGAACTTTATCCCACAATCCTTTGTAATCGCTATTTGGAAAAGGGTCTATGGTCATTTCTTATTCACCAGGGCACGCTGAATATTTTGAGGAAAGTTTAGTTTGGTAACATTCCGAGGTCATCTAGCTTACTTCCCCCGAGGGAACATTAGCCCTAAGGGGCGTCTGGCAGACGCTTCCCAACACTTAAAACGTCTGGCAATGGTCATTTTTTATTCACCAGGTCACGCGAGGTCATCTAGCTTACTTCCCCGGGGGCCATCAACGGCGTCTGGCAGGCCCCTCCTAACACTTAAAATTTCTGGCAACCCTCATTCAAAGATGTCGAGGATATGGCCTTTAATTACGGGTTGACTTCAATTGGTAACCTTCTTAGGTCATTTGGCTTACCTGGGGGGGGGGGCTGAGGTCAGTGACCACCATTTGCACACCCAACACCAGGAACCCGGCAGACGTCCAGTTCCTTGACTTAGAACCCATGCCAAACACAGTAATGAACATGAAAATTGGTAACCTTTCCAGGTAAGCTCACCCCTCTGGGCTCCCGGTCTATAAATGTTATACGGAGAAACACTCCTTGAAGACATCTCTTTTGAATTCATTGCTGCAACGATCTTTAAGTTTTAACAATAACTAGTGTTACATTTAAACACGCTAATCGTAAACAACGTTTTGGGAGAACTGTTTGCTGACATACCAATCTGGAAATGGAAACACAAGTGTACATCTCCAATATTTATGTTAACAGTTAAGCCCTGATTATCTGAACACAGCGGGACCGAAGGTAGTTCGGGAACGGAAAACTAGCTTTCAAGTTTTTGCTTCAAGTAGAGTACACTGGGTTTCTTAGAAACTGTGCCAATGAACAGCTCCCAAATGATTTTGAAACGGTTATCAACATTACATAAAAAATGCCAACAAATGGTTAGTTATTAGGCTATTTTTGAGACCGATAATATGAGTGTAACAAACAACTAAATGTTCAAAAGAGATGCTGTCACGATCATCAGAAGTATTTGGAATATATGATCGGCTTGAATTTCTAATAGTATTGAAGAAACATGTGTAGAAGACTCTCAACAGCCATTCGCAATAAGTTTTCGTAAGGTCTACTGTCGTTATTTTTTTGGTACTAAACTCGATACGATTCTCACGTTCCAGATTTAGTGAAACTGTCTTACGCTATCCTAACGTGTATCATCATGAGTGAGCCTATACCGATTCGTGGATTCCTAGCAAAAATTTTAAAACAATCTCGAAGAGATTTTTTTTTGCCAAATTTGACAAAGAAATACGAATTGTTGTCTATGCCCAGATGCATATTGTTTTAGTCATCGCGACATCTTACCGTGTTTGTAAAAGTCCAGACTGAGGAAAATTAGTGTATTTCTGATGAAACTTTGCTTTGTAATGCACTGAAAACTTAGTTGATGCTATACCGTAATTATATTGAATATAAGTCTGGTAACATCGCGGAGGCCACTAGGGATAAACGGGGTCTTACTTTGTGTGTATGTATTTATATGGGCTAGTGAACTTTTCATTCACTCTTGCACCTGAGGAAGGACCAGGGATCGGAATTTTATGCAGAATTGTGTATTCATTAAAGATTATGTTGGAATGAAAGGCATTACCCGTTTTCCTGTCATATTTCTTGTGATATTCCAATACGCAGAACTACGAACTATGGTTATATATAAATATAATATATATATATATACATATTATATATATATATATATACATATATACATCTACATTATATCTATATTATATATATATATAAGGTCAAACGCATACAAGGAATTCATAGAGCCGCTGCCCTTGCCCCCAAAACTGACCATACACCCACCAGACGTATCCCGTTGGTTCTATCCTTTCACCCATCTGTAACCCCCATTGTACGTGCCATTTACAGGAATGTAGAGACCCTCCGTCATGACCCATCCACCCGTGACCATTTCCCTGATCCCCCCCATCACGGCATTCAGAATTGAAAAGAACATATCTAAGCACTTGGTCCGTGCCTCTCAACCTCAAGCAGTAGTGCCTGACACCCCAGGAACTTTTCCTTGCAACCGTGGGAGATGCAATACTTGCCCGGTGGTCAGTTATGACAAAAACCTTTCCATTGTAGGTCCCAACAACAATCGGTTTAACGTTCATCAGCATTTTACCTGTACTTCAGCCAATGTTGTTTACGTTCTCGTATGTAAACGCTGTAATATACTGTACGTGGGAGAAACAAAACGTCGTCTTGCTGACCGAGTCACCGAGCACCTGAGGTCAATCAAACAGAACCTCCCAGGGTTCCCGGTAGCCACCCACTTCAATCCCCCGTCAACATGCTCGATCCGTGACTTGATGGTTTCGGCGGCCATCTCGTGTCGAGGTTCCGATCATGACCGCCTTGCCGCCGATAACCGCCTAATCATGAAACTTGGAACCCTGTCCCCACATGGTCTGAACGTTAGACTTGAACTGTTATAACGCAGCAATTCCTGCATTTTTTTGACTTGTGGTAACCACTTAACACTGTCTGTTTTCCTAGCCGAGGTTTACCGTGCCCAATTTTATTGTGTATTTTTTTAATTGTACGTTTGGCCGTGTCAACGATCAGTTGCATTTTTGCCACCTGATGAAGGGTTTAAACCCGAAACGTCGTGGAATTTTTCACAAACTTTTAGCACTATTTACTACTTTATTTATACCTTATATATATATATATAAATTAAGGAGAATTTATACATTAAAGAATTACAATCTGACCTGGACAGCAATGGTGTAAATTTCCAGTTGGAACTATCGTAAATTCTTACTATTTTTCTGATTCGACTTCTCATTCCTTCCCCATTTTATGCTTTGTTCTCCTCGTTGCTCTTTTTTTTTGTACCTGTGCCTAACAATTGTACACTCCGTAGTTTATGTGTGCTCCTACTCTCAAACTTCCTGATGATGAATTATAAATATTGGTGACTTCGAAACATAGCAACATGTCATCCCTAATCAGGATACTCGCTTGTATTACAGTCATTATATATATATATATATATATATATATATATATATATATATATATATATATATATATATATATATATATCCAAGAATTTGTGAAGTGTTTTGCAAGCGACAAACAAGAACAATCGCACTATATATTTTGATGAGAACCCCTGTACGACAACAAGCGCGATTACTCCTAGGTCTTGCAGCCACAAATAGTTCTCGCACAATTTTTTACCCTATTCACGTTCCTCTCCTGTCCTTAACTCGTGAGGCAACGTTCTATTATGTTTTCCTCATCTTTAGCAGAAAGACATCTTTTGAAACCAATGCAACATGCAAAATTATCGTCGTCGAGTGTAGGTGTGTTACAACCTGCAGTCGTTAAGCTTTCTGTGTTTCTTGCATCTTTAAAACAATCAGAAAGGCTCTTATTGCATCCTTGACGTACTTGAATTTTACAAGAAGAATGGGAGAGAATACACCATGCATATTAAGTCGAAACTTGTTTATGACTCTCTTTGAGGATTCTTTTATTGTCCTGTTTAACCAATCTGTTACTTCATTCACGTGACGGCGACAGGTCTCCAGACATCTTCAGTTGTAAAACATACTTCATGGCTAAGGCGGTGACCCGTCTCCAAAAATCAATGAAAACGCAAAACTAATGAAGCCAATCTAGATCTATAATTTACCGTTTTGGAATCTTTTACTAAAAAAAATCAGTAATCGTGTTTTCCCGTTGACTGGACGACTCAATTAATTTTAACTTTCCGTGTATGCAATAAAATGGATCAGTTCACAGTAACTGAATTTAAATTTGACGGTCCACGGAAGAAATTTCCTTGTGATAAAGTTCATCATCAGGTAGTCTCTAATGCATGGCAAGAAACTTCTACTTATTCAGCGTGTTCGATTAGCTTCCCGAGCTTGTTCGTGCTCAACCCTATGATCGTGACAACCATGCATAGTGTAGTAGTATAAGCGAACGCTCTTTACACGAAAATGGCGTACTCTCTGAACTTTTGACCTTAGTATTGTAACATTTTTGTGCGATGGGTACTCTACCTTGGGAATGAATTCTGTCAGACGGTAACACTGTTAGGAGAGGGTGCTTAACAAAGCTACGAATGTTACAAGACTCTCTTCTCCCTACATCATTATGAATCTGTATATAATATGAATAGTATAGTATGAATATATATATATATGTGTGTGTGTGTGTGTGTGTAGGGTCGAAATGCTTCAGAGCACTATAGTAGTATGTAGGTCGATAAAGGTTGTAAAAAGTGCTAAAAGTTTGCGGAAAATTCCACGACGTTTCGAGTATAGACTCTTCATCAGGTGGCCAAGAAATGCAACTGAATAACAATGAAGTAGAAATAGAGAAGAAACACATTGAAGAAAGGCACGGACAAACCGGTCGTACAGAACGAACACGGTGTAAAAATGCGATTGGAGGCTGAGTAAACCTGCTAAAAAGAAATGTTGTTCAGGAAACAAATACAAAGACTAAAGATGTCATTACATTGTTTCATGTATTGTCAGGGTCTGCGACAGAGCCTTGAGTGAATATAAGTACAGTGGTGTACCTAAGACAGTTGGCACCTGGGGTTGGCATCCTTGTTTAGGGGTTTGAGGGGAGGGATATCCTCCTCCCCTTCTAGAAAGTTTTGCTCATATAAGGGGACTAAGATGCAAAATTGTGCTTTCTTTGGGAAAATTTTGAACTTATAATATCAGTGGCGCAGCCAGGAGTTGGTGATTGGAGGGCGCCACAGATGATGATATCATAAGCCCTCCCAGATAAACCTAGAATTTCAGCGTAAACTATGTATATGCATACCTACGGCGATTTGCAAACTTCGTGTCCATGGAATGCTTCCTATTTTGTATAATTTGGAGGAAGGAAAATTCTGAGGTGACCCATCCCCCTCATGACTCCGTAGTTCAGGGGTGGGGAACCTCTGACCGGCTGGCAGTGTGTGGTCTGAGAGATATTTGATCTGACCAGCAAGGAAAGCCATAAATGTTATTTCAGGAACAACTTAAATTTAATTGATATAACTTTTTAGGCCAACATATATCCTGTTTAAACGTTTTTATTTTATACCGGATATTTTATGTAAATACGCGGCGTGGTAGCACTCTACGTAAGTGCTCGTTCATTGTAACTTCATACAAATAAAATAGACAAGTTAAATGGTCAGGTTGTTATACTTCTGTTCTGTTTATATGTGCACATCCGATCCAACGCAAGGTAGTTGATGAATGCTTTATTCTAATGCCTACAAATCTGTAGAAATTCCAGAGCTTCAGGGGCTTCACGCTAGCCCCTTAGGTAGGCCTTCCCCCGGACACCATGAGGGTCCACTTGCTGTCTCTGAGCCAGCATCATATGGGGAAAGCTTTTTCTGCCCGTAGTAGATGTTTGCGGTACAGTGAGCCCGAGTGTGGATTATGACAACCAGATGGCCCTTCATAAGAAAAAAAGTTCCTTGCCGTAGTGCCACCACTGTTTACGATACAGTTAGTTGTAAGGTTACATTCTCGCGAAAAGCGGGCCGAAAATGGACGTGAAATATCGACACGATCCCCCACAAATACTGCTAAGGAGAAGCATACTTGTGTCCACCCAACTTCCCTTCCCTCTCGCCCGCCGACGCCAAATACTGCCCCCAATATTATCATTTGCTGTATATAATTGTGAAATTGGCAAGAATGCAACAACTCTATTGCATTATGCGCAACATAATGTTAAAGCTGAACTTCATGACTGTTGGACAAATACTCGTAAAGAATTCCTCACGTATACCCCTTCCTACCGCGTCTATCACCATCCCGGAACTCAAAGCTGAAGAGTTATAGCTAGTTTCAGTTGCTTTATTTTGTCCGTTTAGGCTGAATCTTACCTGCCCAAAAGTATAGTCAGGTCTGCAGCGATCAACTTACTGAGTTTACTTTCACTTAAATTTGAATGTCTATCATCGCTTAGATAGTTAGAAGGGGAAGCGACAAAACACGTGACCTCACGTGATCATTAAATCCTAGTTAGTTAGTTAGTTAGTTAGTTAGTTAGTTAGTTAGTTAGTTAGTTAGTTAGTTAGTTAGTTAGTTAGTTAGTTAGTTAGTTAGTTAGTTAGTTAGTTAGTTAGTTAGTTAGTTAGTTAGATGGAGTTTTACAGCCCAGTTTCCAACCTATTGGTTCAAGTCGAGCCGGCCACGGCCTTTTCTCCAGTTGTGGCTCACTGGCTTGTTTCCCCTACTCCATTGCTTATGCGGAGCATCACGCACAACGGCAGTAGGTTCCAATTTTAGAGTCTTTGTTATGACTTCGACCTTGGAATCGAACCCGAGCCTTCCGCGTGAGAGGCGGATGCTCTACCGCTAGACCAAACACGCGGTCCCATTAAATCCTAATTATCCGTGGAGAGCAAATATCCCTTGCCAATGGAGGGATGTAGATGTAATCCTACTTATGTAACGCACGCGATACGTGTAAATCTTGTTTGCTCTTTCCTTCGTTCTTAGTTGTCCTGAGAATTAAGTGACAGATATTCTTATCCTACTTTTTAACGCCGACTATTAAGCCTGGCGGGGACATGTGTTTTAAAGTAGGAGAAAAATTGGTGAAATAAAATGCCTTCTCTCTCTTTAACAAAATCAACTTTTTCGTTGCTACTGAAATCAAGCACGAGGCATGCCAAATGCGATTAGTAGGTTTAGATCTAAATGTAAGCCTCTCGTAGATCGTTCTGCCAATTAACCCAAAGTAGACATAGATAAGCGAATTTCAAGAATAATATTGTCAAGGCGTATTGAAGAATATGTTCATCGTCTCCTCAAATTGCTTACAATACGCAAGCCACGATTTCCTCTCTTTCCTTCTTTACTTTTTATTTGAGGGTGGCCATTAACATGCATGAGCTGATTCTGATCCAGGAAGTGAAAATTAATGTAGAAGGAGAAAAATTGGTGAAATTAAATACCCTCTCGCTCTTTTCAAACAAAATCAACTTTTTGTCCCTACCGAAATCAATCGCGAGGCATGACAAACGCGATTAGTAGGTTTAAACCTACAAGTCGGTCTCTTGTAGATCGTTCTGCAAATTAACCCATAACTCGACATAGAAGAGGGACTTTCAAAAATAACATTGTCAGGGTGTATTGAAGAATATGTTCATCATCGTCTCCTCAAATGGCCTACAATATGCAAGCCATGATTTAGTCTTTTTCTCTCTTTACTTTCTCCATTTTCCTTTTTTTAAGTTTATTTATTTATTTATTTATTCATTCATTCATTCATTTATTCACTCACTCACTCACACACTCACTCACTTATTTATTTTATTTATTTGTTTGTTTGTTTTTTTTTTTTTTTTTTTTTTTTGAGGTTGCCTTTAACATACATGAGCTGATGATTTTGGTCCAGGAAGTAGATATTAGAGTAAGCAAAAAATTGGTGAAATTTAATATCTTTTCTCTCTTAAACAAAATCAACGTTTTTGCCCTTTCTAAAATCAACCATCAGGCATAATAATAAGTGCCATTATTAGGTGTAAGCCTACAAGCCAGTCTCTTGTAGATCGTCCTGCAAATTAACCTATACTCGACATTAAAGAGGGACTTTCAAAAATAATATTGTCAGGTGTATTAGAGAATATGTTCTTCGTCTCCTCAAATTGCCTACAATAGACGTGTTGGGAAATTCGGTACTTCCGGTCGGGTCACAAGGTCAAGTGCACCATGACAACGGGCAACGTGTTTAGTTCTGAGTGCTCAGAATGCAACACCCACGCTGGGACACTTCACCTTTGACCCATTCTCATATTGCATTGCGTGGAAACATTTCCCAACTCGTCTATACGCAAGCCATGATCATTTTATTTCCTATTTAATTTTTCCTTTCTCCTGCTGAATGTGATAAAGACGAAGGAGATGTTGATAGACTTTCGTCGCAATAGGCCCACATTGGAGTCTGTTACAATTAAAGACTGTAGTGTTGAACGTGTAGATAATTTCAAAAAACCTAGGTGTTCAAATTGATGCCAAACTAAGTTGTTCTAACCATGTTGACAGCATGAAGAAGGTCGACACTAGATTGTATTGTATGAGGAAACTTCAATCTTTTAATGTTGACAACGAATTGTTGCAAGATTTTTTATAATTCTGTATTGGGTGGGGTTTGGCGTTACTGCCTTATTTGCTGGGAGGTAGACTGAAAAGGAACATGTGAATAAGTGTATTAGGAGGGCGGGACGAATGGTATGTGAGATCCAGGAGGAGTAGACTGGGTTTACCATTGCCTGATTAGAAGTAAGTTGGAGTCTCCCTGGACTGACAGTGATCACCCCTCCATGTTCAGCTCACAAAACAAGTGATGCCACGCAGTGGTAGACTCAGACAACCAACTTGCACAACCAAATCCAGTGGTACCCCTTGTCACTTTACCCCAAGCAATTAAAATGCATAATAGTAATTCCAAACGTTAGGCCGTTGTTTATTTACCTTAAGGTTCGTTCGTTTCATATTTCATTGATTTTATTTTCAAATTGTTTTTATGTTGTTTTTAACTTTCATTTTAATTTTTGTCCATTCACGTTGACTTGTTAATTGTTTTTATTGTTTTGTGCCTTTCTTTAATTTTTAATTCATTTACCCATAATTTTACGTGACTCCATTTATTTTGTTTGGATTTTTACGTCTTGTATGCTTGTTTTCTTACATTCCTCTTTATTTTAAAGTTAACTTTTACTTTCGTTCTTTTCTTATTTTTTACTCTTGTAATGCAAGCACTGCAATTTCCCTCGTTTGGATGAATAAAGTGACTCTTACTCTTACTTTTGTTGTTTGAGATTGCTGTTAACATGCATGAGCTGATAATTCTGATCCAGGAAGTGGAAATTAACGCAAAGAAGAAAAATTGGTGAAATTAAATACCCTTTCTCTCCCTCTAACAAAATCAATGATTCCGTCCCCACTGAAATCAAGCACGAGGCTTAAAAAGTGTGATTAGTAGGCTTAAGACTACGAGTCAGTCTCTTGTAGTTCGTTCTTCAAATTAACCTAAACTCGAAGGGAGTTTCAAAAATAACATTGTCAAGGTGTATTGAAGAGTATATTCATCTTGTCCTTAAATTGCCTACTTTAAGTAGGCCATGATTTTTTTTTTACTTAGCGATCAATGAGGGAGGATTGCTTTCAAGCTATAGGCCTACATAAAAATTACTGGGCTTGCAAAAAAAGTTTTAGAGTATAAGAAATGCTTTTGAATGTTCAAACGTGTCCTCAATAGTATGTCACAGGCAATATATTGCCGTAATGCCCTATGTAACACGACGAGCACATTTATCTCTCCCGTCAGACAATAACGTCTCTCTTAAGGATGCAGCTGTCTCTTGTGTCGTAGTCGACCACATTTATCATCTACTGAAGAAAGTTGACGTTTCCTTTAGAGGTTTTTTTCTATCTTATTTTCTTTTTTGGCTCTTAGGCGTTTAAGGCAGATATCTAGTGCAACTGCAGCAATTCAACAATCAAGCCTCACTACAGCAAATTTCAAGCTTTCTAATGCAAAAAAGAACATAGATCACTTCATTAACAATTGACAAATTTTCAAAATTGTCAACCGTTTGAATTTTTCTCGTACATGAAAAGTAAAGACAAAAAAAGCTTTCAATATGACGCAAAGCTGACAGCTATTTGCCCAGCAATCACCATATCACCTACGGCGTTCCATTAATTTTATTAAGATTTTCATCTAGTTCATTTCAATTTCTTTTGTTTAAAGACAGATACTCATCATCCCAAGTATGTCTTTACTTTGGGGAAAAGCAAAACTCTCAATTGATGACTGTTCTTTGGTTGACATCAGAGTTACAAAATTCAAAAGATGCATAGTAGCTCATATTACACAGCATGCACATAGAGTGTTCTGATTACACATTAAGACCTTGTGTACTCACCAGGATATCGTTTGAAGCAATGAACTAGGCTATGGTGTCTGCATGCGCATAAGGAGAAGCTAAAGACAGTTATGGGCGGGGCTAGGAGTTACCGAATTGGGAGAACTGGAACTGTCTGGGATGATGAGTGCCTGTTTTTAAAATAACCAGTCTACCAGTGATATAATTCATCAAAATGTACCCTGTTAATGGTTTACATGCCGCTTTATCAAACTTTGGGAAAACACTGCTCTTAATACTCTTTCAGTGGGAATGGCTGTAACCAGAGTCGGATTAACAACCACTAGGGCCCTAAGCTAAGATAATTTAGAGCCCTAAATTTCTCTCTCTTTTCTCTTTTTTTTTTCTGTTTTGTTTTGTTTCACTTCCGTTCTCTTCTAGGTTCCCAGAATTAAGCCTCTTCTACCCTTTGGGTACAATTAATCACAGGATGGACAAGTATTTTGATTTGATTTTGCACATTCCTCCTTTATCATTCTGTTGTTTAGTTTCACAAATCAGACAATACAATGTAATAACTTCTGTTACCAAAGCCTTATATGTATTTCAAGGATTTTATTCAAACATTCATGTTTTTCAAAACTTATTAACACTGCATCTCGCAAAGTTGAGTTTCTTTTACCGGATATTTTAAGTTCATCGGCTCAAGAGCCAGGGTCTAGGGGCTGCATCCTCCAACTCCCCAGTTTGGGAAAATCCTGTGTCTCGAGCAGACGTTCAGAAAACATCCGGCAGTTTTTTAAGCATATAGACTTTTCTTGCGCTCAAACGGCACAGATCTCTCCAGTAAGCCTATAATTACGTCATAATTCACAGGCCTATGCAAGGTACTAACGTGTTTATATAAATATTACCATAGTAAGATGCAAGTCGCTTCATTTACTGCATTTTAATTAACAAGTGATACCTTATCAAATGGATGTCTGTTGCTTTTTAATTTTAAGTGGATTTTTATCACTCGTCTTAATTATTAAAACAGATATCGAGGGAAAACGGAAAAACAACCGAGTATTACCGTCAAACCATCTTACTGAGAAAGCGTTTAAAAAGGTGTTCGATTTCATATGTTTTGTTTCAAACACACTTCGACTAAAACCTATTCGATTTAAATATTTTTTTTTTTGTATGCTAGTCATTTACTTAGTTTGGTATAAATAACAGACTACTTTAATATGGATCTCATGAGAGAAATAACGATGTCATTCCACCCACATTCAGGAACTGCCAACGGCGAGATAAACGCTGATACCTTTCTTCATACAAAGCGACTGAGGGATTCTATTCTTACTAATTAGCCCGGGGATTTCCTTTGGAAAACTATCTCCTATGTTCGACTTTTCATAAAACTTTTAACAGTATTATAATGGTTCAAATGATTGCAGAACCTTGTTGTGGGATTTCACCATTTTTACTCAATGCATATTATGCTCGTCCTTATTTTTGTATTTCTTTTAAACTAGACGACTCAGTGCAGATCAGAAAGTCTTCAAAAAAGGACAGCATGCAGATGACTTTATGATAATTTTGCAAATAATTTGTAACCATTAGATAAGTTTTTCAGTAATTTACCATTCCTATGACGAGAAACGTACTTTGATGTGACATTTCTCGTTCTGAAATTTGTAGGTTTGTTTGAAAGCCGGACGACTAACGACAAAACAATAGATAACAATAGACCCTGTTCCAAATAGCAATTACAAAGAATTGTGGGATAGAGTTTTTGTATGCGTCGTTTTTCGCCACAGTAATATGCCACTGACAAAAGCGACGCATACCAAACTCTATCCCACAATCCTTTGTAATTGTTATTTGGAAAAGGGTCTATGAAATGAACTTAGAAGGCTACTGAGTAGCGCCTTTGGACCATGCACCGCCCTCCCCATTCTATCCGTCTCCCCTTTGATGCTGAGAAAAGTTTTTGTTTTACACATATTGACTTAAAAATAATAACCCTTGAAGACAAATATTACCTCTAAAGATGACAAGAGTAGCACCAGACTGTGGTGCACGAACACTTATTTTTAGAAAAGTTATTTTTTATTCAGATTACAAAAATACTGCATAACCCTCCGGGCCCCTCGTTGCCAGTGAAATCCTAGCTACGCTAAATGAATTAATAAAGACATCACAGTCACATTAAATTTAGAAGTTATGACGGTTTGCCGCGTGATTCACCATTCTCGTGATACAGTCATATGTTTACTTTCATATAATGCTCATTCATTTCGTCCTGAATTTTATGGTTTTGTAATATTCAATAGTCTTGATTTGAATTCAAATACCTAAGAGAAAGATTGGATCGTATGGAAAGCGAAACGTTGAACTGGTGATGATATATTCCCCTACTTGGGGCTCTAAATGACCAACTTCCCATAATAATCATATAGTAATGCAACAAGCTTAGGACAATTTAAATATCCGTGCAAGACAGACTAAGAAAGTCGAAGGCAGGATTTGGGGATCGTTAAGTGGAGGTAATCCATGCAAAGCCAATGGCCGGATGGCGTCGGGGGGGGGGGCGTTAAGCGTTCTCTTGAAGGTTTTGGGTTAATGGCCCCATCTTAGATTCCCTGGTATAGGGTTCTAGGGCAACGTCTGGGTAGAAAACATGGAGCGAAGAATAAGGAAGCTTTAGGCTTTTTACAGCATTAAGAACATTAGAATGATGCTTTTGACTGTCTCCTAAGAACATTCATTGGGTGGGCATTTATTATAGCACCAAAAGACAGTTTGACCATTTGTCATGATAGCCTAACTCGAATTAACGGCAACTTCATGGTACAACGGTTTGCTAAGAAGGAAGAGGGTTTTAATGATAATGGTAGGGTTTTTTCCGAGCTATGGAACAGTAAACACACTCTTAAGGCGTTCTACATGGAGACACACACAGAGAAAAACGCTTTAATGGGTCTGCGCGAAGTGCGCCGAAAACCGACTTACTTCAGACATTTATTATATTCTGGTACGGCATTTTTCAATTACAAGAATTTACCTTCAATTACTGTAAAACTTATCTATTGCATGATACTCTCTCCTTATTAATAAAGTCACCCTTTCCTCTTTCATGTTTGTTTCTTCGAAGATCTGAGAAATATAGCCCCTAATTTTCTTTCATAACTATGAAAATATTTTTTCGAAAGTAGAAGTTACAATGTAATTTTGTAAGGATCATCATATATACGGCCATGTTTTTATAAGAACTATCCATAAAACATGTCTTTGGCTTTGTAAAGTATTATACACACTTATAACCCTCAAACGTTGATCTTCCTTGCAAAAGTGTACTTTAACTTCTATTTTCGAACTATTTTATTTTTCACAGTAATAAAAGCTCGCAAGCTCGCAGAGTCCTTGTCCCATAACAACCATAGAAATAACAGTAAAAATAGGTGACTCGGGAAACTAAGAAAATATTTTATCTTATGGATAAATATTGATTTAAAAATAAAGAAATGCAATACGCTACATTACAATATCTGAAATAAAGTCTTGTTTTCTTCGGCACGATTCACCCCACCCGTTTGAAATAGTGTTTCTTGATAACCACCACACTCCTGTTGAACATGTTGTGTTTTGAACTTCGTACAAACTCTTCCATTATCATTGTAACTACCCATAAGACATACCCCCTTCATCATGAAAATAACCTGTTATGGCTATTATTAAAACGGGGAAAAAGTGACTTTTGTGATCTGCTTAGTCCACATCCGATGATTTAGTTTTTAATTGCCAAATGCTTCATTCTAATGGTTTTAATTTTTTAAATGCCTCATGGATTCCGGGGCATAAAGGGGACCCTTCAGCGGCCCCTGGACCTACCAAGGGAGCGCTTCGCGCTGTTTGGTATTTCCACCCTGGTTTACCCCCGCTTTCATGCATCAAAGCCCGCCCCCGATCAATCGTTTCAAATGCCTTTGAAAGGTCAAGAAACACCCAAGTATGTATATAATAGATATATAAGTGATGTCAAGAGTGTAGAGAGTAATTACCAACGGTGTCGATGAATGCAAGTATCGTGAAGTGGCTTAGGTGGAAACCGTAGCCGATTGTCGTGAGAATATTGTGTTTATCGTGTAACGTTGCAATCTGTTAAACATCAGTCTAACTAAAATTTTGAGAAAAATGGTGAAAGAGAAATTGGCCAGTAACTGACAAAATGATTTTGATGCCTTCTTCTGTAAATCGTAACAACTTCCGCAGTTTGAGTTTGTATGCAAAATGCCATCATTGAAAGGGAAATAAAAAATATAGTCGAAAAGGTGGAAAATATTCATCATTTTTATGCAATTTGTCCGTTTTATTTGGAACAAAAGCTAAGAGTCACGTGCTTGCCAATAATGCCCCACCTATTGTCAAAGGTTTGGCAATAGCAGCTTCCTGGGCAAGAAGAATTGTCCACAAACGGTGGGAATTCCATTTGAAAATAGAACTTTATTAGCAGATTAAGCTGGGCTTAGAAACCCAAAACAAATGTTTATAACTCTTCTTTGCGGAGCATGAGAGAAGTAAGAAAGAAGGATCCGTTCTTGTTTCCTGGAGCAAATTTCCTCAGGCGTGTAGTTTAAAGAATTTTGGGTGCAAGTAATGTACTAAGGTTAAAAAATATTGAGGGCGTTAGCAATGTCCTTTAGATCTGAAAACTTTCTTTCTCTTTGTCGATTAATTAAGTATATGAGATCAAGTGTAATGCGGTCTCCCTTTCTGTAGAGTCATTACTATTTTGCTATAAAAGTTTTATGTAATATTTAAGTTTGTTACCTATATAGGCATAGTGTAGGTAACTATACGTATCCGCAATCACTGCAGGTACTGGGAGTGCTCAACTGTAGGAGCTATACACAATTAAAGATAGGCTGGAATAGTTAAGTTCAGTTGTACAAACTGAGGAGAAATTTTTCCTTATGTCTGCAGGTGGAGATAAGCCTGTAGACATAAGAAAGTTCCTCCTCTCTGGATAAGTGTAGTACCGCTATTGTTATTGTAATAATAGTACCCAGGGTTGGAAGTAACGTGATACAAGTAACGCCCTTACTATAACAAGTTACATTTAGTGTAACGGAACCGTGTAACGGGTTACATTTACATCTCTGTAACAAGCATGTTACTACTTACAATTCTTGGTCAAAATAACAGTAACGGTGTTTCATTTTGGTTCCGTTACAATTTCGTTACAAGTAGTCGCAATGACCACAAATTACATTTTTTTTGTTCTAAGTAACAGAAAATTTTCTAACTGAAGGTACTTTGGTGCAATGTAAAACATCCGGTTCAAATTTGAGCCGATTCCGATCAAATGGCCATTGAACAGAAATTTGGTCAAATATTTGACTAGATTTGATTCATATTGAAACTAATATGGTTAGTACTGAACCGAGACTAGTCACATACTTGGTCCTTTTTCGGTTCAGTGCATAACTGATACATTTTTGGTTCAGTTTGTACAGGAAGTGTTTAGAGTGTGGTGGCGTCTTGTTCGATACATTTATCAGTAATCTCTTTTAATGTCGTCATCCCTACCACCATTGAATCTTCCTTATAATCACAAGCTGATATGTAAAGGCTTGCACGGTTACTTGATTTTCCTTTGGTGAGGCTTTCGACATGTGTATTTCTTCATACACCACAAAGTCAGTCTTACAACTCAGTTAAAACTTGATTCGTGTGCCTTGTGATTAATTACACAAAACCGTATTTATGTCCATTATAACTAGTAACTGTAACGAGTTACAATTTACAAGTTACTTTCAAAGTGTAACTGGCACAAACCTGGGGAAGAGCCGTAAAGAAAGCCAACTTCTTGACTTGCTTCAAAGTATAGAGGGATTTCATGTGACGTCACACGCGTGGGACTCCCAGGCAGTGAAGGGCAAAACACACACACAGTAAGCGTATTTACAGGACACGCGCACGGCATAACCATAGACACTACTGTGACACAATGGACGAGTGCCCGTCAAAACCAAAGAGACGCTTGATCACGTGACGCCCGTGAAACCCCTCTACTCTGCTTGTCCAGTTAGTGAAGAGCTCACGGGCGAAACAGTCTGTACAACTGGGCTTAACTATTCCAGCATATCCTTAACTAACCTTAGCGTATTCTCTTTGCTACATGCATGTTAATTATTTTCATTTTCAAGTACATAGAAACAATTTTGATTGAGCTTATTATGGTTCTTGTAGTACAATTATTCTTTTATGTTTGTTTCATTAGACAAGAAAGGAGTATTCATCACACGTTTGATGTTAAGTTTGGATTCAAGTGTTATACGCTAAAATGGTGTTTTAAGATACAAAAAATGACTTGCCAACCAGTGCCCTTAATGCGCGATACAAATCTTTTATGGGGTTGTTGATGGTTGGGTTGGTTGAAAATTATTTTGTTCACAAAGTGAGATACGTGTGCCTTTCATGGTCGTTGTTAAATTTACTCGTTAAACAACCGTACTGAACTTCTGTAATGAATATTACCAAGGACATTATGTGGGTAATCATTAAATCTAGTAATGTATATCGTCAGGCAGAAGAAACACCACCCCTACTATAACTTTCTGCTTCAATATAAGAATAATAAAATATTTAATGTCTGAAATGAGAAAGGTCACTTCGAAAAGAACTGAAACTAGTCATTATCAAACAAACCTACACTTCTGCCTCTTGTCTTACGATGCAGAAGTGGCGCCAGGATTTGTCCGACGAGGAAGCCAGCAACACGAAACCCCGACAATGGCGACTGGTTGTCGGACGGACAACGAAGCCAACATTTTCTGGTCGAGAGGCGCGGCAATAATTTTGGGTTTTAATTGAAGATTTGAGGATGTGGGGGTTAATTGAAGATAGTTTGGAAATTTAGGGTTTCCATTTGAAGAAAGTTTGAAAATGGGGGATTTTGAGGGGTCTATGCTCTCCTTGAAAGAATTATAAGTAGATCGTGAATGTCGTCGTCGGAGCATCCCAACGAAATTAGAAAATTTCCCCGATGAGGGCCATTATCATTGTACAGTTAAAACTGATAATGTTTCTTAACCATTATCAGTTTTAACTGTACAGGGTATGAGAATGGGGTGCCATTTACTGTCCTGTTACGATGACGTTCAATTAAAGTGTAATTGAATAAAGGATATCCTGAGACCGATTCTCATTTAGCCAACCCTCAGTAAAGCCAAAACAACTAGACATGTTCGTACTTGCAGGCAAGTACAAATCGAAGCCAATGAATATGTACGTAGTGAATGGCCAATAGAAGAAATAATCAGAGTCAATTGGAGACAACAATTAAAGGCAAACTGAGTGTAAAAAAGTCCACTTAATTCAGACAATATATACGTATGGCCCACAGGGAGAAGCCAATATGGTGGAGATGTTGCATTCATCTGTCTTTGGGAAATTCTGGTATGAAATAACGCCACATGCTTTCACCGTATATTCAAGATTTTCGACACCCGTTCAGACTACAGATCAAGAAAAGTACTGGGTTGTTCCGTGAAATAAATAACGTGAATGCAAGGACTAATAACCCCATGTAATGCTGTTTATGCTATGTAGACTTGGAAAGTTATTTCTCGGCAGGGCGTACCATAATGAGAGACTCTTCGGCTCCCATATGGACCAGTACGGAAGGACACTATCCCATACAGTAGTTCAGGTTTTTCCCCATATCGAACCCATGGGTTAAAAGCCTTCAAAGTTCAGATATAAGTCGTCTAGGCTCGTCCAATTCACAGTTTTATCGATAGCGAAGTACCATTGGTAAAACAATCACTGGGTTGTGCGGGCAACTCATACTGTAAAACAAGGGGACCATGTGTCTTATCACAGCCCCTATCACAGTAGTCTGGAAGACCGTACATTACGAGTATAGGCCTACTACTGACGCTAACAGTAACCTAACGCTGCGGCAGCAGTGTAGGGAGCTAACTAGGGAACAGGAAGACTTCCAGGTCTCTGAGTAAACCGGGAAGGGGTCGTGTCTGATGCTGTACAAATCGTATACGGAACCAGGGAGCCGGAAGACAGTGTAATCGCAATAACTTGCTTCATACGTTGGCCAATTTCGTATCGAAAAACATCCTCGAAGTGATTTGAATGACTAACATATGTGCTTTCCATGACTATAATGTCAAAATATGATTTTCTTAACAGTCTATCCACAAAACACTAAATTACTGCGCATTGTAGTTTCAAATGACACGACATCTGTGCAACGTCCCAACGTTCAATCCCTTGCATGACAAACTTAATCTAGTGTTTCTACAAGTAAAAAGTAGAATCCCTAACATACAGTCATAGATGTCTTGAAATTAGGTTGAATACTTAATGAACTTTTCAAGAACGCGTCCACATGAGATATGCTGTTGCTTTTCCCCTATAATGGACATGGAAAATTTGCCTTTTAACAGTCGGAGATTCACTGTGCACACATGTTAAAACAGAGAGAACGGGAAAGGTTCAAACCCAGTGATATGACCCTCCCGATAACTGCTATAACCAGAACGCACTGCATTCATACTCGCGAATGAAGGTGGATGCACTAGTGTAAAGTTACTGTCCAATGATTGCGACAGGCGCGGATCCAGGGGGGGGGGGCCTGGGGGGCCCGGGCCCCCCCCCCCCCCGCCCCCCAAAAAAAACGAAAGGAGAAAAAAGGAAGAAAAAGAAAAAAAAAGAAAAGGAGAAAGAAAAATTAAGAGCAAAAAATGAATAAAAGTGTCTAAGAACGTATTCAAAGTATATATTTCTGTAGGGGTTGGGTGGAGCTATAGCTGGATTATCTCTTTAGATATCTTTCAAAGTGGTTGGCGACGAAAGGAGAGCTGCAATGTTCGAAAACAGGCGAATAGCTGAGTAATGATCCCTGACTAAAGATCTAAATAAGTAAACATCGTGACATATGCAGTATGGGCCCGGCTAGTTGCACTGAAATTTAGTAACAATTTTGTGTTAAAGTGTGAAATTTTTTGTAATCTAGAGGGATTGAGAGGCAAAGTTTTCGCCATACAGACCTTGCAGAATGAATACAGAAGACAATCTGTCAGGTGACGTGCTGTTGTGCACAGTGGCACCAGCTGTTGCAGGCAAAGTAGCGGAGTGCATACTCTATTTGATTTCGTAACTGTCTGAAAAGTTTAAAAATGAACTCAAAAGGCTTTTAAGCAACAGACAGTGGCGTCGGCACAGTGGGCAATGGGTGACGTGTGACCCCCTTCCCCATTCCTTCTTGAAAATTTTTAAAATGGTCCCAAAATTCGTTTAAGCTACAGATTTCTGTAGAGGGTGTAGGGTGAGATGTGTTTTTGATCATTGGTTCATTTGTTCTAAACATTTTCTTTCACAAAACTGTTCTCAAACTATCATAAGTTTTGGAAATTCTCGACAAATTCCAAATTTTGGCACGTTCCGCTAGCGTCAAGCCTTGTGTCAGAGTTGTCCTTATTATCAATAGCTTTCGGTAACTACTCACGGGGGAACAAAGGAGCAAAAGTGCTTTTTAAGAATTCTCTCTCAGAAGATTCGTTTCTGAATAGCATAGGTTGGTGGGAGTGACAGTGTCCGATGCAGGTTCTGAATGCAGGTTTTGTCATGAACCAATATTTATTCAAAATTTCAGCGCGCTTCGCGCGCATAAGACAGGTTTTACACCCGATTTGAATATACCATTGATAAAGCTATGACGCAAGAAATTATTCCAATGCAAACATTTTTCTAAAAAGTACATCTCCTCCTCTGTAGGGCTCTCATCATTATGGGATCTTTGACTAATCTAGTCTAGCACATGACTTGAAAGATTGAAAGTACGTAATTGCCGTTGCTTATTTTTCAAACATTTTACCCCGACGTTCAATAACGACGAAAATCTTTTCTGAAACGAATTTTGCCTGTCCACCATCGCTCTTGCTATACCTTAAAAAGAAGGTGATATGTTATATCTCCTCCCATATGGATGTCGGGTAGTGAGAATCCCTTTGGTCCCTCTTTTGTACACTGTAACTAATTCAGAGCTCTGTCAACATTGGATATCCTTTTAAAATGTAAGGAAAAAATTTATATATAGTCTAAGAATGTTTCTGTGGACTCCACGCAGGTATAATTGCGTGTATAATTTTCCCATGGGCGTGGATCATGGGGGACGCGTACCCCTCACTTTTTTGAAAGGGGGACATCGTCAAAAAAGCCCCTCACTTTTTCAAAAATGATGGAACAGACTGCAATTGTGCCTAGGAAAACGAAATTTTTAGAAGAAAAAACCTAAAAATCCTATACTTTTGTTGCACCAAATCGAATCTGAGGGCATTCAGTTCTAGAAAAATTTCCCTTAGACCACCTCCCTCATGCCGACAATCACAAAACTTATTGCCTCCCAGTGACGCAAATTCTGGCTACCACCACTGCTTCTTCCATCAGGACGGCGATTCACAAATGTGAAAAAGTCCCCCCCCCCAAACACACACACACTTTTGGAGATGGATACACGCCCATGATTTTTCCTGGGACTTAAGGAGGTTTGAAGACAATATATTAACCTTCTCTTACTCCCCTTTTTCACCCGAACAAAAGTTAGAATTCACTAAATTGTGGATATTTTTTAAACATACAATCACTTTAGAATGGCCCAAAGATACCACCATTTTGCATAAAGGCCCCCTAAAATTAACAAAAATTTCTCAGAGGGGAGGGCAAACCCCTTCCTGGGATTGCACTCTCATGTACTAACAAGAAAAGGCTCTCCCACTCTTGTATATAGCGTATAAAAAATCCCACTGCCTAAAAGGGCATGATTTAGCAGTTATCTGCGGTTCCCCCAATCACCAACTCCCGCCGGCACCATCGGTCATAGATTTCTGAAGGGTATACCCTTCAGAAATCTATAAAGAAGGTGATATATCATCTCTCCTCCCATATGGATGTCAGGTTGTGAGAGTCCTGTTGGTCCCCCTTTTTTGTGTACAATTAATGCAGAGCTCCCGGGAATCTCTATACCGAAAATTTTCGGCGCCCTTCGCGCGCAATTATTTACGCTTACGGAGAGAGGTACGTTTTTATTGAGTGATGGATTTATTTTTATCACTTTTCACCAAAAATCATTTGAAATCTTTCACGATTTTTGCAATGTCTTCTCAATATTTCTTGATTTTTGCTTGATCTGCGCCTTGAATTGCTCCCTTTACTATCAATATGGTCCCGAACGTATTCGTATTACTCATCGGTGGGGTTCTACCATAAGCCAATTATTCGTGTTCATAAACGTGATTTCAGAGGAGCCAGCATTGTAAGGATGTAAAGCAACTGATATTCATTTTTTCACCCTCCTCTTCTTATGAGAACTGAAAACTTAGTATCGAACCCACCTTCTTATTGATAGACACATAAAGGGAATTGACACCGTTAGTCATTGCAATGGTTTTAAACGTAAATTCAAATTTTCGGCGCGCTTCGCGCGCAATTGTTTCATCTCACGTCCTATACCCGAATACCGTATAACGAAAATAAAACACTCATTATGGCAAAAATAATTTCAAGTTACCTACACGGGCTCATAATGTTGGCGTGTAAGTTTTAAGATAACTTAGATTCTCCGGAACTCTGCAGGTACATATAGTAACTTATACTGGGCCACGCTCATCAAATTCCATGCAACATGAAAAGGTATAAAATCTCACTAACATAAGAACTAGAGCCGATTTCTGTGCTCTTAAAATGCAATATTGCGAGAGCTTCCGGGGGCTTCGCCCCCTGGACCCCCACCGGGGCTCCAGGGGCCCTAACGCGGGCCCCTGGACCCAACGCGTAGGGACTCGCGCTTCGCGCTCGTGGTGCACCTTCGGTGCACATGAGATTTTCCCGCTTGGGCCCCCCCCCCCCTCGAAATTTCTGGATCCGCGCCTGGATTGCGATATGAATTATAGGTAGTTTTTCAATTTTCAGTATGTGAAACTACGATAAAAATTTATGTGACTGTAATTTAATTACGCGAAGATGGCAGTAGTGTAATTATATACTGGTAATCGAGTGATGTGAGGTGAGGGGAGGGGGCAGGAGGGTAATTTGCTACTAGAATCATAAGAGGCCAAAAGTTATAGAATCTACATTAGTGATATGAATGGTGATGTTAAGGTTGATGGTAACCGAAAATAAGAAGTGGATGCAATGGTGTCAGGGACTGGGAAAAGGAAGTGTTAGTTTCCTGTGAAAAATAGTCGGCGCTTGTGTTTATAATCTAGGGCTTTGGGGTAATATGTTAGGTATGTGCATTCAGCCTGCTAAGTGGAATATAATTATTTTTTCATGAGAACAGGTAACTACACCTCTTAGAAGCACGTGTCACCATGATGGTGAGTGACTGAAGGTTGACTGTATGAGGTACTTTCGGGGGTCGTCATTGCTAGTAACATCAGTGCTAGGGTAACAGAACGTATGACATACTTGTAGAATAGACTTATTTAATTTTTTCATTCTTGGAATGTAAAGCTGACGGCTTATAATGACCTCCTCTGGCAAGCGTTGGAGTAGGCCTATGTCAGTTCTCTGTTGGACTCTTAACTAGGCTTACTTGAAGGAAAGGCTTAAGCAGTTTAGTCTTCTTAGAAAAAATCTGCTAGGTTTATCGCGGCTGACTTGCATGTCTCAGATGGTGAGCCTGCAGGGCCGTAGCCTGCGGGAGCGCTGCTGCCCCCTCTGAGATTTCCAAACGGTAAAGAAAAGTTGGCCTAATCGAGAAAATATACAGAAATGCTGAAAATTTCACTGTCCAAATTATGATTTCAAGGCCCCCAAAACCTGGAAAATTGCATTTAAGGGTTCTTTTTCCACAAAAAATTCCCTGGGGAGATTCCCGGATCCCCACCATGGACACGTGTTTATGTGGGTTTCCCTGCCTGACAAATAAACCATCTTCCTCCTTCAAGAAACACTGCTTGAATACACTACCATATACACTAGCCAAAGATAAAATAGCCAATGATTACCTTTAATTATTAGCTAAAGTCAATAAGCTTTTAAAGTAACTTTTGATATGAGGGCATAAACAGCCGCCGCAAGAGATATATCTTACAAATATCCTATTAGTTCTCTTCAAGTATCTTTCATGATATGTTAGAACATAAATATTGCATATTCGTGGTTACGTGGTAAGCCATGGAGTATGTCTATACGTAAATTTCTCAACTGATGCAGTGAGAAACATATTGTAATATGATTTTCTAGAGCCATTGATGAAATAGGACGCCAGGGTACACTAATTCAAATTGGAGTGACTGCAGTTTCCCTTTATATAAAATCTAACTTTCCTTCTTGAAATATAAATTTGTTTCTAAAGTATGAAATTTAAAAGTAAAAATGCTAACATGCAACTTTTATCGTCTAAAATGTGTCATTTCCGCCTCCCTTTTTCTTGCAAGGCCTTCGCTATGGCTACGCACGAACTAATGGTGGCTGTCCCAGTGTCGCACTAGGAGCTCTAGGGGGGAAACCTGCACCTAGTATGAGCCTTGTAGGGGTGCCATGCATGCCACAGCCGAAGAATTCAATAAATAATTAGAAGTTTGGATCATGTTATGAATCCAAAGCTTCACCAAATATAACACCATTTTGGATCTAGGAGAGTTTAGAATAAGAAAAACTTTTCAAAGAGTAAAGGTGGAATCCCTCCCCTTTGGCAATATCCCCTTCAAGTACACCTTAACGGGATGGAAAAAATCAATCAATAATGAGGATTCCTAAACCTATAATCAATTAAACGCTTTACGAAGCTTTAGAAGATAACACCATTTTGGATGCAAGACACCTCACAAAGACAAAAATTTCTCAAAGAGTATAGGACGTCGTCCCTCCTCTTAGACAGCACCTCCTACCTTCTGTGTAGCAATAAAATATGAATATCACTAAATAATAACAATTTGTAAAACTATAATCAGTTCAAAGTTTTCCCAACGATAGCTTTAACCTAAGCCTGACCTTACATGCGCCCCTTCCCTCATCCCCTTTGCGATGGTACCCAGAACATGGGAAAAGGAAAGGTCCACATGGGTGTTGACTATCTGTAGGCATACCACTCGGTGCTCCGCTTAGATAGTGTCATGAACTGCCCCCCTAGATTTTGCCCAGGCTACGGCCCTGTGAGGAGTTACTGAAAATTGACTGTAGATGACTTATGTCTAACACATGTAAAAATCCGAAAGACAAGTTTCAATGTAGGCCACAAACACAGTCCACTTCACAACAAGACGGTTAAATTCTTGATCTTAAATTTAACACATGTAAAGCATGTATACAACAACAGACAGTTTACTTGACAACAAAGCAATTGCAAGTACTGACAACAAAGATCATGTATTTTCGCAAATACTTTTCAAGTCAAAATTTTGAAATGAAAAGTTTAAATTTCGACTTTCACTGTCAAATTTTCAACTTTTATTCTCAAAATTTTGAATTTTAAAGTCAAAATTTTGAGATTACAAGACACTGAATTTTGACTTTTCAGGGAGCTTTTCTTCCTTCCCATGTTTCTATTGAGCCGCCGTACATTGGCAATTGCCAGTGTCACTCAATCTCTTACTGTTGGCTTGTATCCTTGGTTGAGCAGAAGGCTGTCGTTACTATAAGTCTGACGAAAGTAATTGATAGCCTAGTACCAATAGCTTGCACCTGCAGGCCAGCCCCATGTTATTCCTTGCTGCTGGGTTATAGTCTTACGTCTAATGTTACGGTTTAGTAGCAAAGGCCACTTAGACAACTGAGATGGTATTCACAGTCAGCTTCTCTCGAAAACGTCAGGCTATGTGTGTGTCACATGATCACCGGCAAAGCATGCACCTGTTTTTATGAGCGATTAAAGGCAAATATTGCGTTTGTTTTACAGAAAATTTTCATATTTGTAAAACCAATATTAATAGATACAGAATGATCGACAATTCAAAATAAGGTAGTATGGTAGCTTTCTTTTCAAGAAATAAGGCTCTCACATGACGTAATTTGGTTATTTGTTGCATAAAAGTAATTTGTTCACCAAGCTTTCAAAAATTCAAATGCCACAACATCAGTTACTCTTGTAATGCGTAACATTTTGTGGAGATGAAGCTATCTCTAGAGTTTATTGGTAACACTGCATGGTTTAATAATGATTTAAGGTATTTTCTTTTTGTGCCATGTTGTTGCATTTTAAACGCAATATTTCCCTTTAAAGTCTCATCTGAAAATATCGTAGGCGAAAAAGATAACTTAGATAAGTTCGCAGTCTTTTATTGCGCTACTTGCATACCCGGGACTTCGTTTTCTACTGCGTTCTCTGTGTCGTCTTCAATTCTGAAGAAAATAAACACGTATTTCTCCAGTTTCTCACTCCTTTTCACGTTTGATGGTTGGACTATTGTAAACAGAGTTTCCACTAACAGTGTGTTGCTCAGCGAGACACATAAACTTTGACTAAAATGATCGCTCGGACGCTTTAAAATATATGGGATGAAGGGTAACGACCTCTTCCTAAAGAACAGCTGTTGACAAAAACAAGTGCAGACGATGGTTGAGAACAGTAAACAGTCGTTTCAAAATTCGTGAAATAAAATATCTCCAAACGAATATCCTTCACAATGTAAATAAGTTAGGGCACATCTTGACTAAGTCTATATTCTATTTATGGCTAACGTCCGTTGGTCAACAAACACTGTCATACGCAAGAATGAAAGCACTGTGACAAGTCCATACACGACAGATATACTTAGCATTTGCTCGTAATAAAAATGGAAGTGCTAGCTCGAGGTAAATAGCTACTTTCTTTTTAAGTCTAAACATGGGGAATTGAAATAAAGGAGAATGCTGACACTGTGCATCGCTGCGTATTTTCATTCAAAAAAAAAATGTTAGGGCGCTTTCGCTGTACAGCAAAAAGCCAGATGACTTGTGTCTCCTTACGTACAGTGTAAATGTAACTTTGAAAGTTAAATGGGTTTTAATTCATTTTTCGAAAGATTAGGAGTGGTTTTCACAACAGAGACAAGTAACCGTGAGTTAAGTTTTTGTTTAATACACCTTTCTTTGAAAACTTGTAATTCCGCCGCCAATAAAAAGGGCGAAAGCAGCTACAAAATGTTTGTATCACGCGCCGTTGCTTTCTTGCCGTACAGAGAGCTAAATGAGTGGCTTCAGTCCAAATCGCAGGACGTCATTCTCCCTTACTTCAGTTTCTATGGTGGTAAATTAGAAAGCTAAATATCTGTGTAATTACTTGACATTTATTCCTACGCGCATAGGTAGGTACGGTTTCTTCACGTTAAATACATCTGATACGAAGATTACATAACAGTGTAGCTGTCCGCAATCGCATAAATCCATGTTATTGCCATCTTGACCGTGGTTGAATAATACAGAGGTGAAGGATAAGGAATAAAAATCGAGATATTTCTAGCACATGCTCTGTATTCAACGACAAATGGTAGAGAGTACACCACGAGTGCATGTGCCAACACGTATTCTGAAGGTACACGGGTAAGTTTACTCTCTAACAATACATGGCACTGAGTCACTGTTGTTCAATGCAGAATTTGTTAATCGTACCTGTAACGAAGTCGGAAAAGCAATCCCTACAATCAAAGCTGTGGGCTTCGATTAAAAACGTATGATGCAACAATGACAGATTGTTAGTTGAGCGATTTACCTTACCAGTCCTTCAAGTTCTTGACTGTAAAGTCCTTTAATGACGATCTTGTTAAAACCCGTTCCACTCCTTGTATAGTTTCCCGTCTTGAAATCCTATCTGCTTATATGTGATTTATGTTCCTCACTAACTGACTACGGTACGTTTGGTAGAATGGAAAACACTGGAAGTGTGCTTTACTCATCGATACCAAAATAGTTTGAATTCTGGCAAAACCATTTACTCAAATTACCAATGATTCGATTTTGGAACGAATCCAGCCGGGTTCTATCTAATTGCTAGTCACAGAAGATGGCAATTTCTCGCCATTAACGATACTGAGTGTCTGACCAGGGAGTTGTAACAGACTCCCTGATCTGACATAGATATACACTGCATGCATGAGAATTGTCAAGTAAACTTTTAACCTAGATTTGATATTTGCTACAATAATGTTAGCTAAATACTTTGCACTTTGGCTAAGTGTTTTACAATTAGGCTGCACGGAACATTCTTAGGATTACCAACAACAAGTGCGAATCACAAGTTAGAGACCACTGGACTATGCCACGTTATAGAGCTCAGTATTACAGTGTTCGACTAGTGACCGAGTCATTTCTGAAATGCTGATGGTGGTATAATGTAGCAGCTTTCCTGGTTCTAAACTGTTTCCAAAAGTCAACAGATGATGAGAAATATCACAACTTTTATTGACAAACTTTTTGTCCACTCCTAGACTACTTTCAATAAAGGTATAAGCACACTGAGACCACAACACAACTATATAATGTTTCCTTTCACTGTATATCATTCAATATTCACTGGACGAACTGTACACTGGTCAGTGGAGGAAAAAGTAATAATGTGACTTAAAGGCATGATCTCTGAATATTCAAAATGGCAAGTTTGAAGTCAAAATCACCAACATTGCAAATTTCCAGTTTGTTATTGTAAAAGACAGATTGTCTGTCATTTTGATTGATTTAACGTTGCTAAAGTCTTTCTTTTAGGCTAAGAGACGTTCACCTTTAAATTTAAATTTGCATTGGTTACTTTCAAAATATTTACTAACTCTTTCTTCTTCAAATTTCCCACACGTTCACAATGCACATAAAACTACAAAGAAGTTGTATGAAGACATATGAAGGAGACTAGAGTACAGAAAAACTGTTAACAAAGCTTTAAACCATTGACAACAAACAAGAGCCATGCTACAATCACAAAATAGGAATAAGTTCAACAAACAAAAAATTAAAAGAGATTTACCATAAGAGTGAGCAACAAAGTAAGGAGAGAGGATAAAAATTGGAGAGAGAGAGAGAGAGAAACAGGAAGGCAAGAATGGAGGAAACTAAGGTTCCTTAGAGAGTCAGATGGCAGAGGGAATCTTTTAAATAAAGGAGGCTTGCATCAACTTACATGTAATTATTGATAACAGGCGCGGATCCAGGATTTTGAGAAGGGGGGCGCACACATCGTCGGCCGAAGGTTGACGAGCGAGCGCCGTAGGCGCAAAGCCACGGTGGGGGTTGGGTTGGAGGTCCTCCCCCAAGAAAATGTGGATTCTAGATGCGCTTAGATGCGATTTCCCAGCATCTGGGAAGCATATTTTCCGTATCTATTTGCTCATTCTTTCGGAGTATTTAAATCGTTGGTCATCGAAAAAGGGGGGGCGTGAGCCGGGTCCCCCTCCCCACCTGGATCCGCGCCTAGATAAGTTCGGTGTTGACGTTGCGAAGAAAAGAGTTGTAAGAAGAAGGTCAAGTGTAAGGTGGAAGGGACTGCCGGATGCGATGACAATAGCTGTCAGAAGAATTTTCCATGGTCACTTTTGTTATAGGTAGCAGCAAAAAAGATTGCTCAAATAGTACATGGTTAATGGTCAGATCGTGATGGGCATATAACATCAGAAATAATATTTGGCAACATGTTTTTACAGTATATGCGTATAAAATCACATATACAATACAAATGAATATCTTTTAAACATAAGTAGCTGATTTTCACGATATTAAAGATGAGTGGGATGTCGACAAGTTCACTTGTCAGCCCTTTAAGTGACCTATTCTGTAAAATCTAAAGTGGTCTTAAATGGGCGTCCTTGACATTACCACAAATCTTGATTGCCTTCTCCACTTTGCAATAAATGATATACATTAAAGGATCCTTTTCCTGAAGACAGTGTTGAGATGAACGATGATTTGGACTTAAAGCATTAAAAGGGTCATTAGATCATCTATTTTCATTAGACCATAGCCTGCGCGGAGGACAGTTTCCAAACCCTAAATGAAAAATGGCCTACTTGCAAAAAGTGCTGAAAATGCTTAAATCTCCGTTTTCCTAATTATTTTTTAAAGTCCTTCAGAACCTAAGAAATTGTATGTAAAGGTTTCTTTTTCATGTTACTAGTTCAAACCTTTCTCAAAGATAGCACCATTTTGCATCTTCTCAAAGAGTATGTGTCATCCAGGTCCGTAGACAACCCACACTTAAAATTGAAAAGAGATGCACTAAATAATGAAAATTCCTACACACATAATCAGTTCGAAGCTTTGCCAAAAACTGCACCAATTTTCACCTAAGCGACCTTACATAAGTGTCACGTCCTCCCCTTACACCTCCTCTGGGGTCTAAACAAAGGATGCGCCTAGGTGCTACCTATCCTAGGTACACCAGCGGACTCTGTCATGAATCCCCCCCCCCCGCAGGGATTTTGCCAAGTCTAAGGCCCTTGTTAGACCCTTGTTTAGATTTCAGCATTTGTACTTGATTAACCGACAATTGTGACAAACGATATTATTACAACAAGAATGGGCTTAATATTTGCATGGAAGATATTAAAATTAGTTTAATGGAAGTGCAAAATGAGTTTTCGATTCATACCAATCACTAAGAAGGCTCAAGGTGAGATTTTTTTTCCGATCTAACGTGTTGTATTTCGTATCAATAGTAATGTCGCAAATGAGTAAGTAACATACACCTCTCTTTATTTTACAAAGTTTATAACCACTGTCGAATCAGGTTTCCTTATGAAACGGACTGGATTTTCTCAGCGATACCGTTAGTGTGGTAATAGACTTCTGAATAACTTTCACTCTCAGGTCTGCTTCTTTAAATATTTTCCGCTAGAAGTGCCCTCTACAAAACATGTAGCTTTGGAATTTTCAGTCCAGGACTACCTTTTGTGGCTGCCATATGTCTGTCTAACTTTTCCTTATCGGTGATGGCGCGAGGTGGGGGCAGGGCGAACATAGCCCCCATAGATGAATGCGGGACCCGTCAGACGAATTTTCAAATTTCGTCGGGGAACCATGTGTACGATAAATAAGTCATCCCCGACGACAACCAGTCTCTGACTGTTCTCTTGTTTTTGTTTTCAAGGAGGGCAGATTCTTTAATAAAAAGCGTGGTTTAGATTTTGAGTAAATTTTGTGGCTATCTTGTCCAGAAATGCCACTCTTTTGTATTTCTTAACTAAGCCTTTTATGTGTGTTACCCTTTCGTTGCTTGGTAAATTCAGTAAAATATATTACACCTCATTATCCTGAAGAGATAATAAGTATCTGCCTCTTTGGTTTTGATAATGAGGGCCCTTCTTGTCATAACTCATCGTTTTTGTGTTGTGTCTGTGCTGGATAATTGTGAAAGATTTTTTCTTTCTGTATAACCTGTTTACAGTACAAGCTTTTAAGTCCTCTACTGGCATTTTACCATCTCTGTTAAGACTGGGCAGTCATGGTTTACTTGCAATGGGTAATCGAATGAATATTTTTAGCAGAGATAACAGAGTTCTGTCATGTTCTTATAATGTCTGAATCATCCTTGGCATTTTTTTCCACAACAGGAAATAAGTCATACACATACCTATAGCGTAGGATATATACTCTACATCGATTTCAATAAGTCTTTCTTTTACTTAACGGCCCTGTCAGATCAAAAGTATATTTGTGCGATACCGCCTGCTGACGATAATCGAATGTCACCGCCCTCTTTTTCTTTTTTGTTTTTGTTTTATGATTATTAAGCATAAAAATACCAGTAAAAACAAAAACTAACCAGATGTACACACTAAAGCATCAAAAACGTATAAAAAGAATAGCGTGGCTATACATGGGTCTTAAGAATAAAGAGATGATATAGACAAACATATTTGAACAGATAACTTCGCTAGGACGGCGGTGGGATAGTTAAAGATTGTTCAGCTCTTTGGGACTCATTGTCACCCCCAGTGGGTGTCATTAACGCGTCCGTAGCTCCCACCGTGCTATACGATAAGCTGGCACAAAAACAAAACATGAAATTAAATCCAGGGTATTACTTGGAGAGATAAATATATTACAAGAAACAAGAAAAAATCATATACATAATCTTTATTCACCATCTCTTTCCTGTGTCAACACATTCTTGGAATTTTTTCTTGCTGCAGCAGACAAATCAAATCAACAACTTATACAGTTCAACTAAATGAATCTAAAATTAACATTTAACTTATTATTTGTTTCGTGAAGATTTGGTTGCTCCCGTCATTCCTTGTTTTGGGAGACCCTCGGGTTCAGGCTACTACCAGTCCTTGCATGGGCGGCTCCCCTAGTTGGCCTGCATCTTGAGCCTCAACAGCCAGTCACCGAATACGGTTGTCCTCGTCTAGCAGCCGACCATCGGCAGCCTATAAAGAAAGTAGATACCCTTACAATAATTTTTCCTGTGCATTAATTACCCCATTGCAATAGTTTGCACTTTGAGTTTCACCCTCTCCAGTTTGATAATTACCTCTTCATTAACAGATGAATCGACCCGGACACATATGCTGAGTAACATACCACGTTAATTCTGGAGTATTGCCTACTAACACTCAAAATACTGTTGGGCGTCTCGTTTTGTAAAACGTCTGCATTTAAAGCATTCATTTCTCTTCTTGAAAGATTCTTTCTCGCCGTAATCCCTACACTTAAATAGGTATGGAAATAAAATTACAATTGTTCCTTTAACAACCGTTTTTGTTCATTAGAGAACTGATCACACTTATACTTAAATTGGAATAACGTCAGATTTTACGTTCCTAACCACTTGTATATAAGAAGTACTGTGAACTCACCATATATAATGGCTACACAAAAAGTAGTTCGGGAGGGGCGACGGAGTCCTTCCCTCAACGGCGTCTCCCAACATCCCCAAGAACAGGTCGTGGAGTTTGTCACTTCTCCGAGTTACAGCGTAGGCTACTGGGGGCAAGGGGCAAGCTGCTTCCCTGGAAAATAATTTGGGGAAATTTGATGAAATAATTTGTCCTTTTCCCATTTTTCAAAATTTTTCTTAGAATAAGAAATTGTGAGACATTTCTCATACATAATTCGTATTATTATGCAACATATTTCCCCAGATTTCCTGTGTCACTGCTCCATAAAGCGTACCTGACTCGCGCTCTACAGAAATGGCTTCGCTGCAGCAGCGTGAATGTTCTCTTGTATACGCTCGGGTGATCAGTGCAGTGTAGTGGGACAGACTTTAAGACCCGACCTTAGGATATAATCACATTGTAGTTGTACACTTTGGGAATTCAGTGAAAGGACGTGACCATGAAGTCACTAACGTACGTAGGGCCCTGAGGTTAAGTATAAGCTTTTAATGGCCCCTTGTCCTGCAAGCTAGTACCGGGAAGTGTTTAGACTATACCGACGATAAGTGCTTCAACAGCTGGTGCTGAGCGATCATTTAGCAAGATAAAACTGATCAAAACCTATCTTAGATCAATTCAACAATGCATGGAGAAAGGCTACCATTGTCTTACTCTGATCATTATCGAAAGAGAAATTTGCTGAAAAGATAAATATGGATGCAGTTTTTACTCGATTCAGCGCTATGAAAAAAATTCTTCTATGAATAAAGAAAAATTGTTCTTGGATAATTGGATTGTACACTTTGAAACTGAAAGGTTTTTTTTATTTTAGATAATCTTTCCTCTTATGGAATGAGTTGAGAAAGCATAACTGTTTTCCTTTAGTCAACTTTAAGTCTTTAACTACCTCATAGTTGCTCTGTGGCTAAAAAGTAACATGGTAAAAAACCAGATATTGTTGACCAAAGTAAGTAGACCAAGAGTTGTTACTTTCTATTAACTCTAAAATAGGTAACATTACATGATGACATGATAATGTTATTATAATTATAAATTTACATATTTTGTTTGAAATACATACACGTTTACCTTGAAAAGTTTTGTGGAAATTTTTCATACCCTTAACCCCCCCCCCCCATCTGGAAAATATCCCAGCTACTCCACTGACACCCATGTACTTAATATGCAATTGTCTGCCGTACAAGGTATTTTAGCAAAAGTTACTTAAAGGTTTTAACTGTTTAATGGACCCGCAGACAGAATAGACAATCACATCAGTCTAGTTAAGCAAATATTTCTAACCTTCTCATAGGCGTTAAAGCCACGCAGATGGTGTTATGCAATGGTTTACATTGTATACGATGTAGTCCTTTGTCAAATGGTATAAGTTGATACAGTTACCCTGTGAATCGAACTTCATTCCCTACCAATTGATTTGGGGACAACTTTTGTCTTTTACGGCAAATGACCTAAGGGTTTGGTCATAAACAGACGGTAACTATGAAATTCCTTATTTATGCAATGTTTGTAGAAGGCTGTAACGCATTGGACAAGCCGATTAATTCATCGCTTGCGTAGAAAAACCATAGCTTATTAGTCCTATGTACAGTAATGTACACTTGCCATGAGGAAGTGGCCAGTTATTCTTGGGAACATTGGGACGAAACTATGTAACTCTGGCAATTCAAAACATTTACGAGAATATTCAAAAACAGTAATATAACTACTGACATCAAGTTGTATAAAAAATCTGCCGTATGCGGAAAGTCGGTTCTAATATTTGCAAATTTTGTCCCTCAGCACGCTTAACCTTTCGGCAGATACAGCTTCGTGACGTCCCAAACAGGGGAAACATCTATCACTGACATAAATGAAACAAATCCCCAGAAATCATGGCTTTAACCGTAGGGTAAAACATAACGTCACAGCAGGGCCTAGACAGCCTTTTCAGGGCCGAAGCGGAATTGATTTGGAGGCCGTACCAGGCTCCTAAAGGGATCTGGTCGCTGTTATGAATGTCACCAGGTGGGAGAGGTTCCGCTGTCCAGATAAGTAAAAGATAAAAGAACTATTGTTTTTACACAAAACATGACCTTATATTAAACGTAAATTAAAGAATTTTGAGGAAAATAGTCCTAAATAATAGCCCTACATGCACGATCTGAGATTACTTATACCTTAAATACCTTACACCTTTCACTCGACACACACACATACACTTTCTCATTAAATTGACTACTCTTAAATCTGTCTGTCTTGATTACGGTACTCTGGCCTTTCATTTCCTCGCTAATAACTTGTGGTAACTAAGAATTCATTAGGTTCTTTCTGTCTTGACTTGTAACTAAGAAACATGTTCCACTTCAGCTCGAATAGCATAAAAGTTCGCTTTGATGAAACGACAAAACTCAAATTTCAATTCTCTTCTCTTCAATGTAACAGTTATCAAAGCAGCAAAAACAATGTTCATTCATTGTCCTCTATTCTTTTTAACTAAGACATTGACCTCCTCCGATCCTGGAGTGAGTTTTCTCTCCGGGATGACCATTTTGTTGGGTACTTTAACTCAGCACATCCCAGCCAAAATAGGAGCCATCTATAATCAAAATATATACATCTACAGTAATAGTTTCGTTTCTCTTGTTTGCTATTCAAGACTAACAAATTTAGTATCGAAGTCTTATGAAAAAAAAAAAACTAATTTTTGTTCTTGTAATTTGGATACTTTGAAGCTTTACTACACAACCATTTGCCTCTAGCTAACCCACTTATAAATTACGTTAAAGATAATGACATACTTACACTTAAGGGTATAATACAGCATCACATACGAGCAAAGAAAACTTAGGAAACTTAGGCAACGCCGTCCCGTGCTGTCCTGGTGTACAGTGGAATTGCGGCAGCCTGAATTGCACGTCTAACTTCCTGCAGTACTCACAATAGATCTTGATGGAAGCAACTAGCCCATAGACATTTCAGCTTGCAGTTTCCATTCAGAGTAATTAGATACCGTTACTTTACATGCAAAGCTTTGTATTCGATAGCGCGCAAGGCGTGAACAATGCATACCGATTGCATATAACCACCTACCTCTGCATGCATGTGTTCACTTAATGGTACAGTGTACAACTTTAAGAAACACGAAGTTAATGTAACAATGAACAACAAATTCTCAATTGCTCCACCTAATCATCGGCGCGGTTTTACGGCAGGATTTTACGGTGGAGACGTAGGGTATATGGGGTGTCTGATCGGAGGATTCAGGAAGGACGCCTCCATTCATAGAGACTCTAGGGTATTTACGAAATATTTAAAGTTAGTATGCTTGAGAGGCCTTGCTTGCGCCCTAAGAATAGCCTCGAGAACAGCTTTGCTGTTTTTGCAAAACATCAGAGTGAGACTGGTAATAAGTAGATAAGCTGTAACAGGAACTAATGGTTGAGGAGGTTCCTTAAGTATGTTAGTTCAACTGTCCAAAGAATTGTAGGAACAATATAGCCGCTTAGGTCACTTATGCATCAAATTGGTCTTGACATCCACAAAACTACAAAGAGGAAGTCACTAAGTCATTGCATTCTGCAGATTTATAACTGCCCTTAACTTTTGTATGATAAGTGACGGTAATTCCATCTGAGGGTTTGTCAGTAGAAATTACAGATGACTAGCAGATTTGTTTGATTCCGTGTTGGAAACAGGACCTTACCCACACTGAATATAGAAAAGAAAACAAGCAAAATCAGTCAAATGAGATACGTGACGAATGCCAAGCAGACTTAATCTTATTTCTTATTTCATTACTTGCATTCTGCGTAATGGTTTCATTAAATAACAAGTAACCGTCAAGCTCTCTTCTATGTACGTATTTAGCCTATACTTGCAAGATGCAGAGAGATAAATGTGCTTTTCTAAAAGAACAAGTTTGTGTCAAATCCACAGTATCTATAGTCACTTTTTCTGTATTTTGTGATATTACTAGCCCTGACCATTTGTTGTAATGCAAATGTGAAGTAAACGGGCTGGAAAGTTTAATCAGTTCAACTCGTCATGTAAGGCAGTATAATTCTAGGTTTGTCGATAGTGACGGTACTACATCTCTTACAGGGAAAGACAATACTTCCCGAAGGGCTTCATCCTCAGCCCGTAAACTTATTTGACCAACCTCTCAGACCCGTACACGCATTTGACTTAAGCATGCAGCATACATTGTTAAACAGCTTAATATACTCGGAAGGCCAGGGGCCCCATTCAAGTACTAAGAAGTATGATTTTCATCGGTTTCGTCTGGAACCCCACCTTGGAAAATTTGTTAAATTTGTTCCGACGATTATATCACATTGTGATGATTTCCTTGAAACAGTGGGAAACTTTGACTCCATTCGAAAATTATCTTAAAGGGGAATTTTCATCATCCCAGACAGTTCCAATTCTCCCAACTACGCAACTTCTAGCTCCTCCCATAACTGTATGAAGCTCCCCCTTGTGCAGGAATAAACCTTCTTTTATTGCTTAAGGCCATGTCCTGGTGAGCATACAAGGCTATAAAATGAAATAAAAGCACTCTCTCTGCCTTGTGTGGAATGTGAGCTACTCTGCATCTTTCAAATTTTCAAACTTTGATGCCAATCAAAGAGCAGTCACCAGCTGAGAATTTTGATACCCCCAAACTAAAAATATACTTTGGGTTGATGACTGTCTGTCTTTAAGGAGACAAAAAATCTTGATTTTAAAAATGCAAAACAAAGACATACTTTATGTTGATGAAAATGATAGCGTCAATTTGAATCTTACCCTCTTTCTGAGACACTGGTTTTTTTTTCAAAGTGGGAGGAAATTCAGCAGCCTTACAACACTCCCCCAGGGAAGGCCAATAGCACAGTAGACTAATTAAGAAATGGAATAACTTTCCCCCGAGAAATGATGAACTCGTCATCTCTACTTGGTTCAGTATGGATTGTTTTGAATTTATCTTCCAACTTAAAGAGCGGGTCGAATTGGGAAAGAGATACAGGATACAAGGTTATATATGAAAAAAGTGAAAAGCAATGGCACTGAATGGCCTCATATATGGCATCACACAAATACCTTCTATTAGAGACGTTGGAGTTACACGATCGGACAAGAACATGATTCTTTCCAGAAATCAATGAGCTATTGCAGATTCTGCAGCTGGGTGACATGTTCGCTTTAGCAACTTCGGTAGACGGTTTACGCTTATTAGAGTCACCAACTCTTCCTAAGATATTTTTATATCTGTGCTTAATTTACCTTGTACTTTTCTACTCAACAGTGGATGATCCTCCGAAACTGCACTTTACTTTACAGCACGGCCTGCAGCTGGTGTTGCCCCCAAAACCGAAACAGGAAGACGTCCAGCGTCAGAGACTACGTCAGTTATTACGTCAATTGTACCCCAACGCCGACGAATCTAGCATCGAATATTATCTGAAGCAGCATATCGGAGAGAAAGGTCCACAGGTTGGGTCACAACCACAACATCAGAACACAAGGCGGCTAAGCAAAGCGCTTCTCTCAAACACATCTGCGGGTTCTTCAGGAAGCTTGCCTATTAATATACTGCAAAGGAGGATGACTAGGCAGTTTGAATACAGCAAACCTTTACTAATGCAGAAACACGACGTGTCACAAAACAGCAAAGAAGCACTCCTTGAAACGTAAATTATTTGAAAATGAAGTTTAACAATCAAAGGCATGCAAACTACTGAGGAGTTTTGCAAATGATATAACGCTTTCTCTGTTTATAGTATTGAAGTGATGTTAATAATATTTTACAAAGAAAATGATTGTTTTGTACGTTCTTCTTCAGGGTCATTGTTGTGCACAGAAATGAGAAACGAAACATTTTCCTGTCCAGTTGATGGCAAGTCCTATTATAAGGTGCTTTCTTTCAGTGGCGCCGCCAGGATTTGGTGATGGGGGCAGAACAGATGACGTCGTAATGCCACCTCAGTTCCCCAGTCTGCGTAAATTGTGCCCTTTTTGTGCGTCCCTGCGATTGTATACAGCAGCGTGGAATCCTTTTTGTCACTACATAAAGGTGCCGTCCTGGGGAGGGGTCTAAGGGGAGGCCCCCCTTTGAGAAATTTTTGTTAATTTAAGGTTGCCTAGATGCAAAATAGTGCTATCTTCGGGATATTTTTGAAACTGATCATATATGGCTGGAAAAATATCCTTATTTAGTGATTTGTAATTTTTACTTAAGTGAAAGAGGAGAGTGTGCGTCCCCATGGGCGTCCGCAGAAAAAATTCAAGGGGGGGATTTTTTAGGCGGCCCAACTTTTTTCATGGGAAATATTTTACTCCCAGAAAAGAGTTTAGATGCTACTTTTTCACAGTGTTGACAAAGGCGTGGCCAGGAATTTGTCAAGGGGGGAGGGGACGATGCCCAATGACAGACTCTCAGCGCTCCGCGCCACCATGGGTTGGCGCGGAGCGCAAGAAAATTTTCGCCCAAAATGCTTCCCAGATCGCTGGAAATGGCACTTCCAAGGCCTATTTGCCGCATATAAAAAGGGGAAACATAAGCAATATCGTAAATATAAACTTTAAAAAATACCCAAAATGTGCTTGGGGGCTGCTGGGGCCTGAGTGTTGATATTTTTATTCAATTCCTGTTTTGAGAGTAGAAATTCACACTGATTGAACTGTTAAGAAATGTTGATGTTGTATTTTTTTTCTTTATTTTTTCTTTATTTTTTCTTCGTTTTTTCAAGTTTTTGATTTTCCAGGGGGGCAAGTGCCCCCCCTTCCCCCCTCCGGACGCCCATGTGCGTCCCTGCGATTGTATACATCAGTGGGGGATCCTTCCTTTGTCACAACGTAAAGGTGCCGTTCTGGGGGAGAGGTCTAAGACCTCCTCCCCTTTGAGAAATTTTTGTTAATTTAAGATTGCTTAGATGCAAACTGGTGCTATCTTTGGGAAATTTTGGAACCGATCATATATGGCTGGAAAATATCCATAATTGAGTGAATTCTAAGTTTTGGTTAGGTGAAACCAAGTTTTCTTAGAGAAGGGTATGTTGTCAACAAACCTCCTGAAGCCCCCTCCCCGTTGGCTACTTTGGTGCCTTCTATTCGGGGAAAGTTTTTACGTAAAAATACGTGCGTGGAGTCCACAGAAACATTCTTAGACTATTACGAAAATTTTCCTTAGCCTCATTGTGCATTATAAACTTGGGTATCTAAGGCTGGCAGTCACCGTTATAGTGCCTCCTGGAAGCTCTGGGTTAATTATATAAAACGGGGTACTGATACGATGGATGATTATTACCTGAAATCCAAATGATACTATAGAGTATGATGCCGAGCACTTTACAACTATCGTATTTTACTAAGTTTGAACGAAAATCCAGACGAACAGCTTCCAGCAATGGGGAATGGGAGGGAGAGTATAGGAGAAGAGAGTGATATTAGACCTCCCTGATAGGTAAAGCACAAGGGGTTCGGTAAAAAATTTTGAAAAATGTATAACGGCAAGTACGTACTTTCAACCTTCCACACCATGCTACAAATTAGATTGAAAGATCCCATAGGCCCCTACAGAGGTTGGAGATGTACTTCTTCTGTTTTTCGGAAAGTGCTGTGGTCAGAATAGTTGCATGTATTAAAACCTTAATTATGGTCATGAGATGGAGTAAAAACCGTGACGAATGCGCGCAAAGCGCGCCGAAAATTTTCATTAAATAAGATAAAACAGCTTTCAACTTTTGTTGCTGTGCTTCTGTGGGAGTTGCTTCACGAAATTATTGATAATAAGGACAATATTGAGATAAGGTTTGATAGTTTGCGAAGGATTTGCGATAAATCTGATATTTGAGAACCACTTGTGATAGAAAATGGTTACAGTAGAGCCATCATCACTCGGTCGAAAATACACCTTACCCTACCCTCTACGAAATCTATAGCTTAAACGCTTTTTTGGATCATTTTGAAATTTTCAAAAGAAATTTCTGAAATTGATTGGGGGACACGCGTCCCCACACCCATGCCCAGCGTACCGACGCCACTGCTTTCTTTATCATATTACAAACAAATATTTCTGCTGTAAGCTTAATTAATAGAGATGTCGATTCAACGTTAAATTTTATTTCTATCCTGTCTGGGGGGTGCACGGTTTCATCTGCCGGCAGAAGAGAAGAATGCAAAGTACTGATTTTCGCCACAAATCAGTTTACTCAGTATCGCTCCACGATCCCACCCTTATCACAAAACAATCACAAACTCCTTCATACAACTACATCAAAGGAAGTCTTCATTTTCCTTTGCCTGTCTCTTCGTGCCGGCTCCTGACACCCAATAGTATCTACTATTATCGAGCCCTTGTTGGCAAGTGAGTGCGGTATTATGCTAATACCTCCTCGCACCATGAAATTTCACTAAGACTTTTAGTTATGACAGCAGAGATGTTTGTCAGAACCGAGGATGGGTGGATGGATTTGCATTTGCAAATATATCCGGCAACGAAAGGTTACTTGGCATAACTCTCCCTTCCTTTATGGAAAGTGTGCGGTCTCTAATATTGGAAGGGATTTCGTCAAATCAGTCGATGGACTCTCCCCTCCCGACAATAAACTCTTTGCTTTCTCACCGAAAGACAATGAAGCTCAGATATAAATTCCATTGGCAACGTTATACAAAACAAAGATCCGCCCAACAGTTCCACTCCCTCAATCCCCTTCCCACACACAAATCTATGAATAAATATGTGTGTGCGCGCGTGTTGTCTTGAAGGGTGCGTAAGTATAGTGAAAAAGCAGGAAGCCAAAATAATGGCAAGCAGGATTCAAAGAGGATTCACAGACTTCAACAAAGAATGAAATATAGTAAGAAAGAAGAAAATGGTGAAAGTCAACTACTAGATAAAAAGATGGAAGAGCAACACCGTTCTTGGACAGTTGGAAGCTTTAGGGTTTTAATCGGCCAAACGGATGAAAAAATGGGTGCAAACTCTGAAAAGAGACAAATTTACAATGATCAAAGGTGAAAGGACATTACAGCTATGTTCCGCAACATCGATAATCCTTTAAAACTGAGGGCGTGTTAGAGAGACCGTTGACAGTGGGAGGGATTGCCAACCAAGTACTCAACGTACAGGTTGTTGAAATCTGGCTGACTCACAATAATTCTACTTTTAACTGGGACTATTATCTTCAATATATGGCACTGCCATGGGTTCCACAAACGCTTGTAGCTACGCCCATTTGGCAATGACCTACATTGATAAGATTGCCATTACCAAAGGTCCTTTCTTTCCTCACAACTCGTGGAGATACCTGGGATGATAGTGTTGAAATGTGGATCCATGGCTCTGAGGACTGAAGAAGGTTTGCGGATTTCATTGATTTTCTTTATCTTTCAATCGAGCTTGCTGTCAGATCTTCCGATAGCAATTTAGGATTTCTTGACGTGTACGTTCACCTGAAGGCATGGGCGTCAATCCTGGGGGACAGGGGGACACGCCCCCCACATTTTGGAAATACACCCATCATGACTTAAGATTTTTACACAGTAAATTTTTGACAGAAGTGGCCATGTCCCCCCCCCACCCCACACACACACTGGAGTAAAGATTGACGCCCATGCCTGAAGGATGGGCATGCATATGCAGATGTTATTTCCAAGACCACCGATGGGCACTTCTATGTTCGTACTTACAGTGCTCATCCTAAGAGCTGTAAATATGGTGTACCATGTAATATTGCCTTGCGTTTGAGAAGTATTTGCTGTAGGCCTGAACTCTTAAGAGGAGGTACTTTGAGTTTTGAGAGTGTTCAGTTAAGACGAGCTGCAATGCAGAATTTGTTCAAGCACTATTTGAAAAGGATGGGAAGGATTGATCGCGTCCAAATTTAGATAAACCTACTATAGCAGGATTAAAGGTTCCTCTCGTAAATATCCTCTTTTTCTTGATTTTAATCATTTTTGTGCAATTTACCTTTCATTTTACGTTAAAGCCTATATTCGTGCGTGAAAGCTATTGAAAGTTATATTATTTTTCCGTCCTTACTTGGGTTGTTTCTTGTGTTGTTTTGGAGTTGCCAAACAAAATGCTGGAATAAGGTCTGATTAGAAACACTTACGTATTCCGCTATTAGAAAGCCCATGAGTTTTCTTCTGATACTGTGTTTGCGATAATTGTAACGGAGCCTAAACCTTGTGCTAGTTTCTCCAGTGTAAGTGGCGAGGAAATATTCAGTGCAACAGAGAAAGTAAACAACATTCGCAGTTGAATTTTCCAGGTTTCAAAACCGTGTCTGTGTCATTGAGAGATAGAGTGGGTGTAGAATCTGTGTGCTTAAACATACAAGACATCTGGGTTTATTACACTTATCACCGGAGGGCTCATACCTGTGGGGCTTTGGAAATACAAACCAATATCGATTTAATTTTAAGTGGCTGCTTGTAAGCTACTATTAGGGGGAGTGTAAAAAGATAAGCCATCGTGGGGTCAGATTTTAAAATATCCCAAGCCTGTTAAACGTTTTTGAGGAATGGGCGGAGAGTGAGATGGTACGTGACCACAAGAGGAATACATTCATTGACGGATTTTGTGCAATGCGAAAGTAATTTAGATCTGGAATTGAAAGAACCCTATTAATTGACGGCTAAGGAGCTTGTAGGGGTAGCCTCTTTTGAGGACATGATGGTAACGTTCCGTTGCTTTTTCTACCAAATAACATGACGTGAAAAAAGACGTTTGTATCCCGTAAGATGATTAAAGCCTGTGGACCGTTTGATGTGATATGGGTGAAAATGGATATAATGCAGGTAACTGTGTTTGTGGGTAGGTTGATTAGACGTAGGTTTCAATTATCCCCGCCTTATTTATGACTTATATATCCAGAAAGCAAATTACTTCTAAGAATAATCCATGATGAACTTTATAGAGTTATGAAATTTGTTAATAAAATCAAAATATTTCATTAAAGTGTCAACACCATGTGTCCAGCATAAACAAATAGAGTCATCAATAAAACGAGCATAGAAAAGGGTGTTTCTGGGCAAAAATAGAGAGGAAATCTTGTTCCAGAATTGCATAAAAATGTTCGCATATGATAGTGCCATTGTTGTATACATGGCGGTATTTTTTATCTTGACGGTAATTTTGTTATTGAATGTGGAATTGTTATTCTTCAAGGAAAAGCGAGTGAGCCCTGATATTTCACTGTGAGACGAGATTGTTATGGGCATTCAATTCATTGTGGCAACAGATGATTCCCATTGTCAAGGGAGATATATGGGTATATATATATATATATATATATATATATATATATATATATATATATATATATATATATATATATGTATATATAGTAGGTAGAGTGACGTAGCGACTTTATATGAATAAGTCAATCCACGCTATCTTAAAATAGTCGAACAGAGACCTTAGGCCAAAGGTCTATATATATATATATATATATATATATATATATATATATATATATATATATATATATATATATATATATATATATATATATATATATATATATATATAGTCGAAAGTGTTAATAGTAATACATTCGATCTTAAATTTAATACCAATCCTAAGATAGAGTATATCCCTTATCACAGAAGGAAAGTTTCACAGAAAATACCAGAGAGAAAAATTGCGCCGCACCGATGGTTCGAATCCGCCATCCTCCGCATATATATATTATATATATATATATATATATATATATATATTAATATTATTGATTTAATAAAGCGCACTATCAACCAAAAGTTATCTAATGCGCTGTACAAAAACATGAAAGAACATGAAAATAGACAAGAGTGTAAGAAAAAGGGGAAAATACCACAAGAAAGGACATAAATACTGAGAGACAAAAACAACCACAAAACAATTAATACATGGAAAATAACCACGTTTTAAGCTTTGTCCTAAAAACCTTAAGTATTGGTGCAGATTGAATATCACTTGGAAGATCATTCCAAAGACGAGGGCCGGCAACTGCAAAGGAACGATCGCCAAAAGATTTGCAGTGTGTCTTGGGTATTAGGAGAATTCTCCTGGCACTAGACCTAAGAACACGTTTGCTAGTTCTTAATTTAAGCATGTCAGTCAGGTAATCCGGGGCTCGTCCATTTAAGCACTTCCAAACTAAGATGAGGATCTTAAATTGAATTCGAAGTGTAACGAGAAGCCAGTGCAGTTCTTTTAAACAAGCTGTTGAAGTATCTAGTCTGTTTTTATTCAGGACAAGCTTAGCAGCCATGTTTTGAATTCACTGCAATTTTTTAATCTCACAGCTGGGGAGGCCGTATAGAAGGCTATAACAGTAGTCGAGGAGTGATATAATTAAACCAAGTACAATTTGCTTGCAAGCATCAATGGTAAGATATTTTCTGATGCTTACTATCCGACGATAATTTGCCATAGCAGACCTACATTTACTTTGTATGTGTGATTTCATCGTAGGCTCTTATCCAGGTGAACGCCCAAGTATTTTATAACATTAACTTTTGATATTTTACAGTTATTAACAGACAATGTTTGAGTAACACATTTACATAATTGCTTAGCAGATCCAAACTGAATAAACTCAGTATTCGTGTCATTCATCTTTAGTCCATTGCGTTCCATCCAGGTTTTGACTTGACTTAACTTTTCAGGAAGACGTGTGGTAGACAATTCAGAGTCCCTGCATCCTCCTAAGAAACTTATCAGTGCATGATCATCGGCATACCCGTAAAGTTCAACAATGTTAGGAATACATTTCCGCATTGTAGATGCATAGGCGGAATATAAGGTTGGGCCGGCTACACTTCCTTGTGGAACTGAAAAATCAAGATTCTTAGGAAATGAATATTCATTTTTAATTTTCACCTTGAACTCTCGTGGTGTCAGGTAACTCTTGAACCACCCAAGGCAATGGCCTGATACACCAAAATTTGTGGCAAGGACATTTAACAACACCGAGTGATCAACAGTATCGAAAGCTGCGCTGAGATCTATGGACGCAAGAGACGTTACTTTTCGATTTTCCATATTCCACAGTATGTCATGAGTTAATTTGAGGAGTGCCGTTTCACAGAGAAGAATTTACGATACGCGGACTGGTAACGGGGAAAGAGATTGTGTTCTTCACAATCTCTTGCCATGAACTGTTCCAAGGCAACTTTTTCAAGTAGCTTTGACAGAAAGTTCAAGTTACTTACTGGTCGATAGTTAGACAGAGCAAGTTCGAGACCAGCTTTTTTTAGTAGTGGTCTCACTAAGGCAATCTTCCATTTTTGGACAAATACACCTTGACATAAGGACATTTTCGATCTTAGTTATGATTGGGACAAATTTATAAAGGACTTTTTTCAGAGTTTTGGTTGGAAGTATGTCTAGTTCACATGACTTCGTTGGCATTGACAGAATGATGGTCTTAATGTAGTCTTCACTCACTGCTAAAAAGTTTGAAAGGGTAAAATTCACTTGATCATACGCCTTGTACAAACTTTCATCACGTAGCGCCTCCCTGATTTTGAGAATCTTTTCTAAAAGAAATTTGCAAATTGATCGGTGAGATCCTTATCACTTTAATGCACTGGCAAAACATTTTCTCTCCTAACTCCCGTGATGTTGTTGATCAAAGAAAACAACGCTTTAGAGTCGTTTCCACAGTTTATGATAAGTTTAGAAATTGTTTCATTTTTTAGCAAACAGCATTCTGTTCAGCTTATTACGTTCCATTTTAAATACCTGGTGATGGGAATCATTTTTTGTGCTGTCTACAAATTCTTTCCCTTTTTCTCACAATAACCCTTCCTGTTTTATGTCATCATTAAACCAGATTTCTTTCCTTCTTTCTGCAGTTCTCATAGTGGTCACCGGTATTACATAGTCTAAAGCCTTAACTGTTTTTACATCCACAGCCTCTACCAAGCAATCAAGATTATTTACATCGGAAAGGTCATCGAAATCAAGTATTTCACAAAACTTTACTAAGTCTAATTTCTTAAAACATCTCGTTTTGATCATTTTTACCATTACGTCATCTTTCCTCAAATTTAGGTCCGCCAAGACGAAGCAATGATCAGATATGTATTAGCCTGCATAGCAGTTTGTGACTTAAATATCGGAAATTTCTGGTGCATACATGTGATCAAGGGTATGACCTCTGTCGTGGGTTTCGAAGTAGACAAGTTGGTCGAAACCAAGAAGCTTCCATTGACTCGGTTAAATTCAAACCATAAGAATCATCTATAACATCAACTTGGATGTTAAAGTCACCCACGATAAAAGTGTTTTCAGTTAACGAAATTTCAGTCGATAAAACTTCAAAATATTCATTAAAGAACTGAGGAATTGCCCCTTGATGTTTGTAGGAATAAGGAGGTCTGTACTTTCCTAAAATATTGAGTGCAGTGTGCTGAAATTTTACTTTCCAATGAGCATATTCAAATGTTTCTTTGTTGGCACTCGTGATAAGACAAACAGGTGAATGCCGGAGACTAATAAGAGCAAGGCCACCAACCCTCCCATCCTTTCCATTAGCAGTTGAAATTTTGTAATTTTCTCCATTAAATTGACATCCCGCTAACCAGACATCGTCCGAATCGGTTAGTCATATAATATATGTAATAATATGTAATATATATATATATATATATATATATATACATATATATATACATATATATATATACATATATATATATATATATATATATATATATATATATATATATATATATATATATATATATATATATCTGAGAGTTGGCAGTAGTTTGAGGTGGCAGTTTTGTTCAGCTACGGTCTTGGTAGTAGGTAGGTTTCTGTGGATTTAGTAAAGGTTTCAGAGTGTAGGATAGCACGGAAATGTTCCCCTTCATTGATTTCAAGATCTTAACTGTTGACTTAGAAATAAGCAACGAAAGCTAGATGGTTTGCCAGCAAGTTCAAAATTCCCGCTTGGTTGACTGTACGCAATCTAAAGTGACTGAGTCAAGTCGAGCTGAACCAGTTGAAAAGCCTTTACTTTTTATTTTAGCATGAGGAAACGTATTCTCAAATTTTTATGTTTTCTTAGGAACGTGAGAATACTGAGTCAGGAAGTCTTCTCTTTTAAAATTAAATAGACCATACCTCAACGCAATTATCTCTCTTCTTGACATTCATTTTCCTAAGAGGTTGTAGACGTACTTGAGGGATTTTTTTTTTGCCTTTGAGGTTTTGGTCATTCAGACGACTTTAAACAAGTCTTAAATTTCCTTTGACGGGGGTGAGATCTTTAAGTACTTTCCTTGGCTTCAAGTGCGTTTAATCGCAGGGTTACCATAACCTTTCTATGTGAGTTTCTTCGACATAACAGTCTTTTGAAGACTGGGGTGGAAGACAAAAGTGTCCAGTATAGGACGGGAAAAGTAAGCTATGAGGCTCAAAAGAGGGGTTTCTGGGTAAAAATTGAGAGGAAGTCTTGTTCCAAAAATGCATACAAATGTTGGCATATGATAGTGCTATTGTTGTATGCATGCGGTATTTTTAAGTTGACGATAATTCTGTGAATGAATGTGAAATTATTATTCCTCAAGAAAAAGCGGTGAGCTCTGATATTTCACTGTGAGATGAGATTGTTTTGGGCATTTAGTTCATTGAAGCACAGATGATTCCCTTAGTCAGGGGGGATATATGGGTAAAGATCATATATATACACTCTGAGCTGCACTGATGAGATCTAACAAGATCGAAACAGTTGTCTGCAGATTATATATATATATATATATATATATATATATATATATATATATATATATATATATATATATATATCTATATATTATATTATATATATATATATATTTCTCTAATTCGGCACTTAGGGGGAAAGTTGTTGTTGAAAAGTCGACCTTAAGGGGAAAAAATTTTTCGGGTGAAATATAAGTTTCGCCTTAACGTTTCCACACACTTTTTCTATAGGAATACGTAAACTTACAAGGGCGCCCTCTCAGATTTACAAACTAGATGCCATTACTTCAAAGTTGTCAAATTTACGGACACCTAGCTGTTAACACGAACGGATGGCTGGCCATTGAAATAACGTTAATTTATATGTTTAGACGTTAGGGCGAATTTATTTCTTATGTATTTTATTATCTTTTTTTCGCCCTATGTACAAGCAGATATAACAATTTCCCCTTAAGGTGGGAATTAGCGTTATATATATATGTATATATATATATATATATATATATTGTTACAAGACGACCCGTCAGGAACACCGGATTGAATCCATCGACGAGCGAATGGAAAGTTCCAGAGAATTCAACTTCAATGCAGCCTTTCTAGAACTGTCTAGAAGTGAGAACTGTTTACGTTATGTCCCAATTACAACTACTGTGTGTTCTAGAAGTTTCTATTAAGGAACGTTCTCGTAATTGCTGGACTGTGTACACTAGAAGTTTCTGTTAAATTCTGGAGAGTTCTCGATTAAAAGCCTAGCATATAAAAGGCAGTTCAACAACTGTTATAGAGGAGAGACATCATCGAGACCAGATGGAATCACCTAAGGCCAGCCACTGACACTGTACACTTGTGATAAATTGCCTTACGCCGTTTCTACACTGTGCATTGATATTGTTATCATCCATCATCGCCTAGCCTTGTCGTTATTCGCTCGTGGAATCAGTTCCTACGCTACAGCACGCTGCAGGTCTACTACCGTACCATCGTCGGCGTGCATTCACTACCAGCCCTTGGACCAGACCAGGCAAATATTAAGTAAAGGATTGTGAGTAAGTCTAATTAATTATTGTAAATTTAAGTAAGATAAGGAGATTGTAAATAATCATTAAGTTGTTGAATTTTAATCTCGTTCTTCCGTGATCTTTCGCTGTTATTGGTTTGACTTGCGACCACAAGCCGTAACAATATATATATATGACACTAAAAAGGAGTCAACTGTTCGTCTTAAAGTTGTTTAAATCATCTCAACACGGAGATGTCGTCTTTTGTTTTAAACTTCCTCAGGGGAGTGTATGTAAAAGCAAGCAGCTTATAAATATATATAAATAACATATGTATAACATATATATATATATATATATATGAAACGGTTTGTGGCAGTTTTGTAACACTTTTAATTGTCTATTAATAATTTAATGAAATGCGTTGTTAAAACTAGTGGGCAGCTATTTCCTAGTCGAAAGTAATGTTTCCACCTTCTATTCCTCTCCCTCCATACTGAGTGAATTCTGCACATAAAAGGCATCAAGAAAATCTTAACACCTGCAAAGAGAACAAATCTTACAATCGACAAAAAGAAACTGCCATGAGGCAGATTTTTATTCCATTGAAATGTTGTAATTTTTCCCCTTTTTTCTCCCGCTCATTCGTTTAGTTGGATTTGATGCAAAGTAGTTGAGATGAGTTTGTCAGCATGATACTAAACGGGGGTACTTCTGAGTTCTAATCCATGTTTGCGAAGGCGGTAAAAAGATATGAATAATGCATTAAAACAATAAGGAGAAACCTTGCGATACGCACCATTAGCAGGTAAGATACTATACCACCATATGAAATCACTGATTTCAATTTTAAGTGTCAGAAGCAGATGCAGTTGGTATAACAAGGTCTTAAACCCCTGTGCACTTGGTCGAAAATGTCAACCTTCTGTAATAATCATACAGTGCGAAGCACATTTTCCTTTTCTCAACTTCGAAATATTCAAATCTGGTATCAGTAATAAGATAAAAGACAAATAGCAAACTCACTTGGCTATGAAAAAAGCAAATTTTCATATCTGGTTTTGTCCGTTGTCAAGAAACCATCCCTAGAAATATCATACTGAGCTGAAATGTCAAGTGCCAAATTCCATGCTTAAATCAGGATGTAGACCTATTTCTGAGATTCAAGTACCATTTTAAAATACAGTGTAGCACACTCTAAAATTAATTAGCTAGATTTAATCAGAGTCAATTTCACATATCACATTCCCGCTTAAAATACACAGAAAAGTTTGGTCAAAATTAACATTTAAATTAACGACTGGTTTAAAATCCTTGCTTACAATTTTCTGGTAAAATCTAGCCAGGGTTCTTCGCTTTCAGAGGTCAGAAAGTGTTTCCAAAGCGAATTATAAAGTCCAAATGCTTAGTATTCCCTTGCCGAAAGGATATGCTTTGTCGCGTTGAGATTTACCCTTCAGAGTTATCCTTCTTGAGATATAAAGTTTTACGATCAAGGGCGCAAATCCCGGGGGGACAAGGGGGCCTTTGCCCCCTCAAGTGAAAAAGTGGGGGGACAAACCCTAATTTGGCCCCCAAAAAATGTGAATAGCAATACTCTTTTTTTTTCGCCGCTTGGTCACTTTTGACATCCCTTTAATAACAACACATGACAACAATACAATTATAGGCTATAACTGACATAGTATTTGAATGTCTGTTGATCAAGGCCGCATGGAAAATCATCTGAAGCTGAAACCCAAGTCGAAAACACTTAAGACATGTCTTAGTTATACCTTCACTTCGTTTCCTAATCTAGGCCAGAGCGATCTGTCTCTACATTTTGTGCCCCGGTTCGTGAAGCACATCAGTAGTATTAATTAACTTTGTGCCCTAACTAACCCTTTTGACAAGTGTAAATGTTCTAAAACGCAGGAGCCTTTACACTAAAAAACTTCCGTTCGAAATAATCTTTCTGCAGCTTCTGAAGTACTAAAACCCAGGAGCTTCCGGGGGCTTCGCCACCTGCACCCCCACCGGGGCTTTGCCCCTGGACCCCACCCACGAGGGCTTCCCGCTTCGCGCTCTCGGTGCACGCTAGGCGTGCACAGTTTCAAATCCACGCGTACACCATATTCGTTTTCGCCCCCTCACTCTCAAACAGAGATTTGCGCCCCTGTTTACGATGTTTTAACAATTTGGCCTCTGGTGACCCCACGTCCTTTTACCTCCAGCAAAAACGATGGGGTTGTTCATTTCAATGTCAAATATCTATATCCCTAGTATAATAAGTAACAGAAGACAAAAACTGTATTATAAAAACTGAAAAGGCAAGTGCTTGAATAGGGTTCGAACTGTGAGAATGTAACACCGAGCACTCCAATATCAACATAGGCGTCAACTGTATGTAGGCTAGTTTAAATTATGATATGGTCACAAGCATCCTTCACATAAGCCCGTCGCTGGGTTATCAAAGTTTGGATTATTAATGAATTTACCAAAGTTTTTATTTTATCATTGGAATTCTAAAAACATTCAGCTCTCTCTTTTCGTTGGTCACGAAACGACACTATTTCGAGATACGGCCTACTGTCTGTTCTTGGTATATCGTGTTTACGAGCAGTTTACAAGCCTGGTTTTCGTAGTTTCACGTCTGGTAAAATCAGATGAGCTTGGACCGCCACCAAAACCAATAAGGAGCTCTCTCTTAATATGACAAATCTGTATACCAAGTCTGAAAAGTGTCCATCACTCCTGTCTTGAAATACCGTATTCACCAATTTTTCCTTTTGTGACCTCTAATGACCTCAAATGACCTCTGACCTCCATCAAAAATAATAGGAATCTTCCTCGCGATATTACAAACTTGTTAGCCTAAAATGAAAGGTATCCAATACTGTTATCTTGAAATAACTTGTTTTCAAGTGGTTAACAAGTTTTTCGTAGTTTCACCTCTGTGACCTCAGATGGCCTTGGATCTCCACCAAAACCAATTCTCTACTTTCTCGTAATATGACAAATCTATATACCAAGTATGAAGTGTTCATCATTCCTATCTTGAAATATAGTGTTCACAATATTTTCGGTTTGGACCTCTTATGATCTCAAATGACCACTGACCTTCCCTAAAACAATAGAGTTCTCTCTCCTCCTTGTATAAATATCTACATGCCAAGTGTGAGAAGTATCCATCATTCTTGTCTTGAGATAACGTATTTACAAGCAATTTTTTAGGTTTTCGTAGTTTTATCTCTGGTGACCTCAGTCGATCTTTGCCCTCTACCAAATATAATAGGATTAATTACTGATCATAACTTATATCCACATTCTAAGTATGAAATGTCTGGTGACCTCAGATGACCCTTGCCCTCCAGCAAACATAATAGGGTTCTTTTCCTGAATGTTATAAATGTATATACTAACTATGAAAAATATCGATCATTCATGTCTTGAGATATCGTGTTTACAAGTTAGGCGTCACAAACTAACAAACATACATACATATTTGAACCATTCATTGCATTTATAACTACAGTAATATAACAATAACATCACAATACAAGCGGTAAATCGTAGACTGAAATAAGCAGAAGTTAGAAAGTGCGTGAGACCTCAGCGGCCGTGAACGTGGCTATCACATCAAAAGATAAGTCTTAATTCCTCTTTTTCATGCCTCGGATGTAGGAGAGCAAATTTGAGATTATGGATTTGGTAAGTTAAAGTGTCAGCAACAAAGGGATCCCTTGTGCTTTTATGGCGGATACTGGCTTTGCGATTTTTAAATCTTCATCTGAATGTAGTGGAGGTCTCACTGATATAAGAGATAGTGGTACACTCAATTGCACAACAGTAGGTATATGACATTAGACGAATTACAGCAGTACGGACCCTGAGATAATTGTATCCCCTTTGGGTGGAAATTAATCATGCGATCATTGGTCACATGGTGGCACATTTGGCAACATTTATTGCCACATTGCCAATAACCACCTGTAGGTGTATACATGAAAAGCAATAAGCATAGTGCGTACCAGTAACTTCGGCGTATGGCAGTAACTTGGGATTCTTTAAAAATCACGGATGGGGGGGACTATAGGCGACAATTACAGATATCGTTCATTCACTCATTCATACTAAAAACTCGATGCGTCTCTCATACATATACTTAATACTAAAGGAGACGCGCTCCTATGACGCAACAATAGAAATCTAAACCCACAGTACTTATATTTTGCGTTTCATTGAGGTCGTAAAGTCGTACTTGCACCATCTCACACCTGTGGAAAGCGTACTAATGCTCTAAAGTGGTGAAACGGATGGCTATACACTATTCAGCAACAGCATTGATACGAAGCCTGTACGTTTGACGTAACCGTAAAATGAGACTGTCCGACGAACAGGCAAATGCCGTAACAATCGAACATCAAAACAACGATAAAACGGTCTCTATGAGCAACATTCAGCAATATTAATCACCGTAATACGATATGCGTTTTCAGGTTTACAACTTACACGGGCTGCGTATCATTTTTGCAGGCTGAGTGGTCAAATACGAAGGTAACTTGATTGTTTATCTTTCATCGCTTCGTCCGCCATTTTGTCTCAAGTGGTGAACTCGATTTGCTAAAAACAATCCCAGTGCACGGACGACTTGACGAGTTGTAAGGGCAATGGAACGCTTCTCATTGCACGAGTTCACCAATTCACGACCTCAATAGAACGCGGAATTGAACTCAGTTGACTGCGTCCTTCCACATGTACCCTCATAGCCTCGTGGTATGGAACATTCTGTACGGTACGCGGTAGGTCGCTAGTTCGAGTCCTGTTCAGGGCTAAGCTTTCCATTCATATAATATCCCCTTTCAGTATAAGGCACATGCCTTTGTTAGAGGTTAATGGCCTAAGGTCTATATGCGAATTTGCAAAGATACAGTATACATAGTATGGTACAGAGTTCTGTGTAGCATTGAAATAGTAACAAGATATAGAATGACAAATGATACTCATACTATGGTTTAAAATTGTAATTTGCCAACGTTTCGGGTACTGAACCCTTTTACAAAGGCGACTATTCTAAAACTACAACGATACCAGTAGAATGAAAAAAGTTCATACAAAAGCAGATTTCATAAAGAGACGCAGACGTACAGGCAAAGAAAAAATGTCATAAGTAATCAAATGATGATAATTACGTCACAATGCGTCACAGGAGACAAGATATACAATTATTACAACAAACGTCAAACTTTACGTTGAGACCATCTACGACGACGATGCCTGCCTGACGATGGGACTTTTTGAAGAACGTTTCTTTTCTGCTTTTGTACGAAAGATGCATTGACGATGTTCTGAGCTGTGCCCAATGCACCAGGGATGAACGTAAGAATTTTGTAAATTTCGCTAATAATTTTTTCCTTGTTTTTAAGTTTACACATGATATATCCTCAAATTCTGACAACTTCCTGGATGTTAAGCTCACTATCGAAAACTCTGGCATATTTTCTACTGTACACTTTAAACCCATGGATTCCCACAAGTACTTACGTTATTCGTCCAGACACCCTCCTACTTGTGTTAAAGTCATACCGTATTCCCGACTTTTCAGAGCTCAGGAGGGCTTGTGTCAACAACAACGATTTTAAACGTGTTTCATCAGAATTTTGCCAAATTTTCAAGGTTCGTGGTTATCCCTCTACTACTTTGGATAGGGCTTTAGATCGTATCAAACCTGTTGACAGGAACACTGCAGTGTAACCGTCTGATGCCAAACGTAGCTCTGAACAAATCCCACTGGTCCTTCCGTTTCACCCATAGATACAGTCCATACGACGGGTTGTCTACAAAAATGTCAAAATTCTAAGCCACGACGCTTCTACTAAAGACATTTTCCAGGACTTGCCCATCACGGCGTACAAGAGACAGCGTAACCTTTTTGAATATTTAGTGAGAGCATCTGATCCTCTGCCATTCAAACTAGCAATCCAGACACTTTTCAGTGCAACCGAAATCTGTGTAATACCTGTGAATTTGTTACTTTGGACAATTTGTTACAAATACAGGGTCCCCGAAAATCTTTCCGAATCAATGATGATCACGTTACTTGCATTTCTACCAATATAGTCCATATTATTTCTTGCAAACTTTGCAAATTTTTATACATTGGCGAAGCAAAACGACGATTAGCTGATCATATAACTGAGCATCTACTGTCCATTCGTCTACATCTCCCAGGTTTTCCCATTGTCACTCACTTCAAACCCCCTCCCCTCCTTCACCCTGTAACAGCGGTTTCACGGTCACAGGAGCCCCTCTGTACAGAGGTAATGACTTTGACCGATAGAAATCGGAAAATGGACTAATTTTCAACGTGGTACATGAAGCGCCGATGGTCTCAACGTAAACTTTAAAGTTGCTGTAATAAGTGAATATCTTATCTCCTATGACGCATTGCGACATAATTTTCATCATTTAATTACTTACGACATTGTGCGCAACGGCGGCGATCTGTTCTCAATATGGGGGGGGGGGGGACATAACCTCATTAAAAAAAATTACTGTGTAAAAAATCAAAGTCAATGGGCGATTTCTCAAATATTGGGGGACATGCCCCCTCCCCGGATCGCCGCTCATGATTGTGCGCACTGTATTGATTTGGCGGGTGCGCGGCATTTCTGTAGACTCGTAGCAGTATGACGTCTGCGTGTATGTCTGCGTCTCTTTATGAAATCTGCTTTGTTTGAACTTGTTTTCATTCTACTAGTATCGTTGTAGTTTCATAGTAGTAGCCTTTGCAAAAGGATTCAGTACTCGAAACGTTGGTAAATTACAATTTTAAACCATAACATGAGTATCATTTGTCTTATTTTTCTTTTCTGTATATATATATATATATATATATATATATATATATATATATATATATGGATATATATATATATATATATATATATATATATATATGAGCATTAACTGCCACCATACAGCACACATCTCCAGTGTATTGAATACGGGCATATAACAATCTAAAATAATGCACTAAAAGAAGGCTAATCAATTAAAACTGAAAGCTCCTCAAGTAGTTTCTAGAAACCCCAGTCATCAGCCTTTAAGGGGTATTCTTAAAATGCATTTCCATATCTTGCAGCTGTCAACAACTATCCTACGCGCAAGGAAGTCATGGCTCCCCAACGTTATATATCGCTTACCTCCTACTTTACGCAAACTGTTGGTGCATTCAACAAAAGCTATGATGAACGCAAACTCACAGGGGTTGATCGCACGATCGCAATTGTGCCTCTTGAAATGTTCTAATTGAAACTAAGAAAATTTAAGAGTCATTCGACAAGTATGACCTATAGAATTTTTGACTGAGTCACGTGTAATACTACTTCTCTTATTTACTTATTTAACTGCTTAGACTGTAAGAAACAATATGGAGGTAAAACTGGGGGAAAGCTGAGACAGACACCTACACAGAGGGCTCACACACGAGTTCAAAGAAGGTCAAAAACCTTTCAGCAAACACGTTGAAGAAACTTATAATAATTTTGAACCCATCGGCATTTCGGCATTCCACGATCTGGACAAACCTCAACGTACACAAAAAGAATTGTATTGGATCCACCAACTGAATACATTACCTCCACGTGATATCAATGTAAAAAAGTTGCCCTAACAAAACTATGATCCTTGCTTCCTTTCTATTGGCTTCAAGCTAGGCTACTTATGTTTTGTGTGTGTGTGTGTGTGTATGTGGGTGGGGGATCTGTTACGCTCTTTAGGTATTCTGAAAGTTTTTGCACTCCTGTATGATCTTCTGACTCAACTTTCACTTATCTTGTGGTCTTCAGTATTCTGTTTACAGTTTCGTATGATGCTCCTTGTATATATTCTGTTACAGCTTGATAAAGGAAGATCGATCCTTCCGAAATGTCGAGTTTTTTAAATGAACTGTTTTAGCCAATTTTAGTTGTTGCTTTTAAGTGTGTTCTTGAGATTGTTACATATACATAGGCGTACGGGGGTTAATATTTCTGGGTTAATTTTTGCCCGAATTTAGAATTTTGGACCAAGTTGCTCGAATTTTGATACCGCTGTGTCGGTTGCAAAGGGGCATAATTTGTATTCTTGGCTGTCTTATATGCCCGAATGGATCACTATTTTTGCCCGAATTGGGAGGGCATATGCCCGCCTGCCCCCTGCCTCGTACGCTTATGTTCATATATATGTATATATATATATACATATATATATGAATATAAATATATATATTTATATATATATATATATATGTATGTATATATTCAAAAAATAAAACGTCTGTGCAAAAGACTTCATAACGGAAACCTAGAAGTTCCTGCAGATCTGCCAAGTTATCCAAGCAGCAGTTTAAAAGTAATCGTTTCAAATACACCTCTTGATCCATGGTCACTACGTAACAAACAATCAATTAGCACAAAAACTATCCCAGATAACATTTTGCTTCATGAAAAAGCAGGCAAACACAGAAAAACTGTCAATAAACTGATTGCTGGATAGTTACAAAACGAAGAGAAAACCAAGTACAGCCACAAACATGGAGGATATCTATCTGTGAGCACACCCTTCACGCTGATGCCCATCGGAGAAAGGTTGCCAAGTCGTTAAATCCATTGGAGTTCTATGGCTTCCCGTTTCGGTTTGTATAAATTTGAAGCGATTGATCCCGAGTGGTTCAAAAATTTTGAAAATTTGTAATGTTATGTAGTGTTCACTATGTACTTGCGTCTTTTTGAAACGGCTTCTTTTATAATCGCTGCTCAGATATCTTGATAGATCATCAGGACTTCCTTCTTTCAGGCTCGTATTTCAGTCCATCTTACCCAACTCCCCTTCAATTCCGATTTCATCGTAATCGGCGATTATGGTGGTCCAAATTCCTGGCCAACTCCAAATTCGGCCAGAGTCTAGTCGTCCATTCGACAATAAGAATATCATACATCAGTACATAAAGTTTTTAGGTCATGCAAAACACTGTACCCCAATTTCTACGGAAAGAAAGCAATATTCAAGTTAATTTATCATTGTGGACTCGACGGAAAACAAATCCGACTTCGAGTCCAGTTATAGCCCATTCCAGGTCAGATCCGTTTCAGAGAACTCCTATTTCGGGCCAAATCTGAATCCAGTAGAAAACGGACTCTAGTTCGGAACTTGGTCTCAGTCCGGACTAGGTCGTTAAAGTCCTGAACAAAAGTAAGAAGTCCATTGTTTTGAATCTTCAGTTTTTAATATTTTGAATAAAGGTTCGACGGAATACCGATATATTCGAAAATTCCGGTACATATTCATACCGACGGTAATGAAAATCCTGTAATATCGGTACATAGAAATATCGATATACCTCAAAAACAGAGGAATTTCGGTAATTTGAAAATACCGGTATCAGAAAATATTCCGGAATTGCGTGAATACCGATATATAAACGTTTACGTTCACTCATAGGACTTGTATAATATTAACGACATAGTTTCAACTACTGAACATGCACTGTGCTACTGCATATGCTAAGCGCAGATATGGGTTTAGTAGGTAGGTAGTGGGCAAGTGTTCTACGTATACCAGGGGCGGACTGAGCAGTCGGGCAATCGGGCACTGCCGGAGGGCCCACACAGATAGAGGGCCCACACTGTCATTCGGAAATTTTAATGACAATCGGAAATTCGGAAATCCAGGGAAATAACAAATCAAAGAAAACCTTCATGTTTTTTTGATAAATATGATAGAATAAGTGGTTAAATACTTGCTATTATTAAAAGTTTAAAAGTTGTTACTTGTTAGAGTCTTTAATGTACATATACTGTTAGTAACATGCATGTATAATAAATGCGTATTATGTTTTATTTAAATCATATTATTATAATAATTGTATTTAAACACAACATGATCTGTTTACTTTCATTAAACACTAGACTTTTTTGAAAAGTTAGCTTTGTTAATGTGAAGACTGTTATTTAGTTGGTAACCTATGTGGGATAGGTTGTGGCCATTATAAGTATAGTGTCGGTGAGGGAAAGTTGATTCAGGTTGGGAAGGAAGAGGGCCCCACACCCATTTTCCCCGGGGACCGTTCATTGTCAATCCGCCCCTGACGTATACCAGAGACCACACTTTACAGTATTTTCAGGTGAACGAAACCTCGGAATACAAGTATTCACGTTTAGCCATAGTCAAGAGTATATCGATGATTTGGGGGAATGGTTGTACAGGCAGTGTGGCATTTGCAAAGCATAGATAACCACATTTTGCTGGTCGTAAACTTAGTCGCACATAAGACTGAATGGAGTAACAAAATATTCATATTTCGAGGTATTACCGGTAGGCTCATGTGAATTATCATATGCCTGCAGGCCAACTGTGGGCCTTCTGTTCTACTACATGTGCGGATTGCAGGTGTCGTTATTGACCTACTTAGCCTTACCGGTATTGTGACTCGAGACTAATAACCTACTGCCGCGGACTGAGATTACAGCTAATTTTGAAGCTACTCATTTGTGCGAGGAATCATATTTAGAAATATGTTGCATATGAAACAAGTAGGCCTAATTTCAAAAGACAAACTTACTGGCTAGCCCCGTGGCTAGTTCATGAAGTTATTCTTCCCCGACCAGAATCTCGTTTCAGACCGTCGATTGACATGATATAGAAGGAGCGAGGTATTTTGTTGAGGTAAAAAGGGAACGTTTTCTGGAAGAGAAATAGACTTATGCAAACATTTCTTCCTCTCTCAAAACTTGGAAAGCCTAGGGCGAAGATTTTCGGGCAGGGTGTCCTTCTTTCACACCTAAGCTATGGGCCTGCAAAGTTATGATGATCCTAACTATCATCCTGAAATTGGGTGACGTACGCAATATGAAGGAAAACGTCAACTAAGGCAGGGCTAAAACTTTTAAGCAGTAGAAAAGAGGTTTTTATATATTTTTTGATACCGGTATCGATAAAATTAATTTTCTTCATTTATCGTACACGAAACATGGGCCTACATAGCACATGTGAGACTTTTCTGATTTCGCCACATTTCGCATCTGGATATACTAATGTTACCGGTATTTCGCGACGGTATACCGGTATTTGTTTTGCATGATACCGCCGCACCTTTATTTTGTATGCATCACCACACGTTGAACTCTTGGAACATCTAGGGCTGAATCGAGTCACCTATCAGTGCCATACGTGGTTTTCCTTTTAATGTGAGGCAGTCAGGATTTATGTTCCAGTGAATATACTGAACACGTAGCAAACTGGCAAAGTTATTACGTACACTAAATATTGTATATCTCCACTGCGGGTCCTACATGTGGATATACGGTTAAGTCATGTCCTATGTTTCAGTCGATATCACTGTTGAAGAAGATTGATTTGGAAAAAAAATGATATGATTGCAACAAAAAAGTATCTAGATTACAAATGTATCACAAATTCTTGTTTTTACTCCTGGATTCTGATTGACAGAGGCTGAAGGTTTGAGATTGGAAATTGTAGCAATGGAGTCACGAGAGTTTGTACGTGTGAAGGACAAACTTAGTTCAAAAAGCATAGATTTTTGAAGGAAATACGCTTCTCTGCCGTCCAATAATAATCTCTGGACTGATGGCCCACGAGAATATTTTGTTTTAAAATTTAGTAAAATTCCAATTTAAGAGACTATATACATCTTAAAATTTGACATATTGTTGTACTGTTTCTGTGATCTATAAAAGAATTAAGTGTTCAAGCGGAATGAACTTATTCGGCATAAGCAAATACCTCAAATGTTGTGTTTACAAATCCACGGGATACAAATCTTTATCCGGAGGACTGTTCCTTACCATCTTTCCAAAGCAAGTTAAGAGACTTTTTCCCAGGAGAGTTCTAAACTATTAAGTATGAAACTAAAGTTTAAAGTGAGTCGGTAAGACTCTGGACGTCCCCTGGAGTGAAATGCTGTTTTATAAATAAAACTGTCATTACAGTCTCTCAAGACACCAACCTAAATGTTCTCAAGATAAAGCTTACTGCAGCCCCAGTGGGTGTGTGGGTTTAGATAAATCTCCCTCCTCCAAATGCTGCCGCAGGTGTTCTTTTATTGAAATCAGATTTAAAAGGAAGATTAAGTAGAGTCATACGACGACCTGTATCTACTGAATGTAGGCTGCCAGCCTTTTCATTTTCCGATAAATTTTGCTCCACCATTAGTAATATTTGCCTTGCTGCATCGACTGTGGAGCTCGTCAAATGCTCAATAGTACTCTTATTACACATCTCTACTTAGAATTTGGGACTAAAATATGAAGAGTAACTGAATCGTACCAAAACTTGCATGTTTAATGTATTTTAAATACTTCCTATTCACGGTTATACAGTTTTCAAGTATAAAAGGGACTGTTTTAATTAATAGGCAAATGAAATATATCAAATTAGCACTGTAATTTTACTGTAGTTTTATTGTTCCATAACATTCGAAACTTACATTCAAAATTCTTCAAAACGTTTGTCTATGATTTTCTTTTACTATTCATTTAAATTATTATTTCAAGGTTCAAACTGTCTTATCCTTAGGAAAGAATAGTGAGAAGTTCATTAGTATATTAACAACAAAACTGGTATAATGTTCTGGCAGGGGACATTTATCACTTTGTGACGTTTACGTCACATCTGCTTACTCCTAGTTCTCCATTAACACTTTTAGGTTCCTCTGATATTAAAGCTTATATACCCCACTCTAGGCTCAATTGCTGAAGCTGCCACTTTTAATCTGATTTCACCGTCCCAAGTATATATTAATATCGGAATTTACTTTTGTGCCGTCACACAAATTTAAGATGGCCGCAAAATATTGATTTTGTCAGAAAAGAATAAAAGACTGAATTGTGAAAGCCCTTGAATTTTTCATTTTGGCTAATTCTTTCTCCTTTTGCTAATTTCATCTTGATTGAGAGCTTTTTCCCTTGAAAGCAGTTGACGAGGTGTATTACCTTGAGTATCATCTCTTTGACCGGTATATTTGCAGTTGCCTTGAAAGATTATCACCGGGACAGGTTTTCGTTGACCAGGAGTAATATTTGTAAAGTACACTGATACCATGATTTTTTATAGTGGTATTAAAAAGCCAGATACATTTTGTCTTTGTTCCTAAGATGTTAATGAATGTCTCTATGAAATAATCCAGGAACACGATTATTCCATCAAGACAATTAAAGCAGTCAGTGTCAAAGTTAATATTAAATACAAATTAAAAAGAGTCTCCAGCATCATATTATCAAATTACAAGAGTAAATGTAATGTTAGGTGTAGACATTGGGTGTGCTTTACATCTTGTTTACTGTTTTTACAGAATTTGAGAATCTCACAGCTATGGTTTAAATAATATTCTTATAATTCTATAGAAGCTATGGAGATTCTTAACAGGTTTTAAAGAAACTCTGCAGAACGAATTATCCCCATAATTTTCAAGAATTAAATCTTACCTTTATTAGATTGTATTTCCAAAGTTCAACTCCGTAGATAAATCAAGACTGAAGCGTTTTATGAAACGGTAAAGTTGTTTTAGGTCTGATAAAAACATCGATTATACTTTAACAATAAACATGACAGGCAGCAATGAGAAATTTCCAAACAGCCAGTTCATTCATATTCTTGTTTCGAGACGTCAAAACATCACTCAGTCACTCTAAGCCGTGTTTCCCCAGTTTGATGTGCCGTCCTTCAATGTGAGAGATTCTCTCATGGAGTGAAACAGTCTCTTCATATCTGACCAGGGAGGTGTTATGAAGGAGATCCAACGGTACAGACTCTTTGAAGCAATGTTCGTTCCCGGCAGTTATCTTGCCTTTCTTCTCAAAATTCTTATCTCAATACCTAGATCACCATGGATCAGTGATGCATTGCCAAAATGATAATGAAAAGACACACTCTTCAATTCGTTAATCCGTCACACTAAATATCATTTCTTTTAAAGTCAGCTAAGAATTTCTTTACAACTTACTTTTCCTATATGTTTCTTAATGATCGGAAATATTGCTAAAAACTAAGAGAAATGTATAGGCTTGAACAATGTTTCCATCAGGTGACGTAGTAAAATCGTGTTACACAATTGAAGTACAATATTTAAACGTTTGTTGCCAGTCGTTTTACTGAAAATCCTGATTAAATTTTGTTCATTGGCGGAAACAAACCTTACTCCAAAGTATGTATAGTTGTGGCCTTTGTCTCGGGATTACTTGGAAAAGAAACAAGGCGATATCCTTAAAGGGGTTTAGTCAACAGAGACATAACAATAGGAACGAAAAGATCTGTCAATCAAATGGCAGTACCTCAAAAGAATTATATCATTTTCAAGTTCATATTGTGTGACAGATGTGGTCGTTGTATCTCCTTCCTAACAAGTCCCTGATCTGACTCACTCAAGGCTGACGTCAGAAACCTTAAAACAATTTTAAAAATCTTAAACAAGAAATATTCCACACTTTGATTCCTTCCTTTACTCTTACTTCATGCTTATGCTAGTACTTCCCCCACTCACAAACATATACATTTTTAGCAAGGACAGGGTTTCGTCATGAATACGTTAGTTGGTACATTTTTTACCAACATCGCTCCTCTTTTCAACCCAGCCAATAAGCCAGTTGGGTAATTCAGTACTTCCGGTGAGGTTACAATGTCAGCTGTACCGTGACAACTTGTTTGCCGGTAAGTGGTTCACTTGACCTTTGACCCATCCCATGATGCATTGCGTGAAAGCATTTTCCCAACTCGTCTATAGGGTTACTGTTTGTTTCAATGGACTACGTATTACTTCATACTCCTCAGGGGCGGATCCAAGGGGGGGGGGTTAGGGGTTTAAACCCCCCTTTGATTTTCGAGGATTTTTTCATTTTGTGTAATATTGTTTATATTCCCCGGTGTGTTTTGAAGGTTATTTTCAGTTACAACAATGCAATTAACATGCCATAATAACTTGCTCACAGCGTAGGCCTATTATTCCTTCTAATTTCCTGATTCTCTCTCATTCAAAATACTTATAGAGTCAGTGAGTCCTACAAGAGGAGGTCCACCTCTATGATTAGCTTACCAAGTTCAGCTTTTACCTAATCTTGGTTCCCATATGCCATGAAATCGCATCCAGTAGTACCCAACTCTGTTTTAAAAATGGGAACGCTACTCCAGCTTTTTTATTGTACTCCCGCTGAAAAATCCAATATTGTGTTGGCTGGTAGTGGTTGTCGTTGAATTGAAATCACTTAATATAATCAGAAATCGAAAAGGCCAATTATACTTTGGACATCCGCTGGATTTAAAGACGTTCAGGGAAAAATAGACTTTTCAGTGGGATCATACATCTAAAGAAGCCACCATTGTTCTGGAAGGTATATTATAATCCCAAATTCGCTTATATACTGGGTCCCCTTTCATTACTGGGGAACAGTGAGAGAGCCTTGGGTACCGTGATTGAGTCAGAACTCGAACCCGGGACCTAGCCATAGCACGTGAGTGTTACTGCGTCACCACTATTGTTACAAAAGATATATTCCTTTTTCATTCAAGAGTACGTTATGACCAAGATCACGTTTAAACATTATTCCATGCAGAACAGTGGGTCATGGGCGTCGATTTGGGAGACGGGGGGACATGTCTCCTCCACTTTTTTGAGAGAAGGGGACACTAAAACTTTTCCACTAACACTAACACTTTTCCGGACCTGAACTTTAAAAAGTGAGGTAACCTAAAAACAACATGTAGGCGAGTAGTGGTGAAGACAAAGATGTTCTCAGAAAGTATTCCACATGGCTCTTTTTCAGGTCCGCAGGCAGTAAGTTTTGTAACAATTCTTTCTATAACTTCAAAACATTTCGCGCTCTTCAGCCTAGTTCTATCTAGCTGTAACGGCCGCCATTTCAAATATATTGGATTTATTTAACGTTGAAGGTTCCACAAATGTTGTAGTAGTGATTCTAGAGCAGTGGCGTAGGAACCGGGAGGGGGGCAAGGGGACCATGGCCCCCCAATATGTTTTGAGGGGGGGCCAAATGTCATTTTTGCCCCCCCCCCAATAATTGCGACAGTTTACAGTTTCCTTTTACCCATTTTTGCTCTTAAGAGGACAATTTCTCTAATAAAAACCTAAAATTTTCGGCGCGCTACGCGCGCAGGAGAGATATTCTGGTTTCTTCAATAGTTTCATTCTACATCACTAGATAGCGCAAGTCCTTTCCCCCTTACCATAACAAGTAGGAAAAGTACACAGTTTATGTAGAGGTCGTAAATTTCATCCCATATTGCAAAGCCTAGCTACTGTTCTCTTGTGTGTCATGCGGTACGGCCAGTTGGTGAAGGACTCACCGAGCAATATTTGGCTATTTCATCGGACGGATAGTCAAGGTAGTTTCGATACAATGCATATTATCTCCTATACGGTCTAGAACCCCTACAGCTTTTCTTTCTTATTGTTTTTAATAATTACATAGGCCTATGTTTTTTGTGAAAAATGACCCGAAAATTTTTCGCGCGCTTCGCGCGCTTTGCAGTTTTACAGTTTAGATTCCGGAAAAAACACTTAGCTTCTCTAGTATATACAAATTTTATGCAATACATGACCCGAATGAAATGGAGGCTAGTACACAGGCTTTCTTCAAATCCCACATCAGCAATACTCGACGGCACTGGGGCTGTCGGAGTTTCGGGTCGTTGGCCGTTCGCCGGGCAAATCGTTGGGCTACCTCTACTCAACTTAATAAGTTAACAGACTCTGGCTGTAGAAAATCTCAGTTCCAACTAATCCACTGAAATCCATGGGGGATAACTCAACGCTGAACAATTTGAATGAAGTCGGATAGATTGTAACAGACTTAAAGTGTTAGATTCAAATCAAACTTTAAAACAAAATTTGCACAACAAGGACACATCTTGATGGCTTCAAAAATCCTGGCAAGCGCCACTTCCGGTGATTTGGGATGTATTAAAATCTCAGATTTTCTCGGTACGCTCCGTCCACGCAAACCTATGGTGGCGCTTTGCTTAGATAGTAAATGGGGTTCAAACTTCCAATCCTCGGACCCCAAGTCCAGGCCAGCTCAACTAATCTGTCTTCACAGAAATGTGTTTTTTAAAAAAAATCAAATCAAGCTTTACATTTTTTCACAAAAATTGCACATCTTGATGGCTGCTTTCAAGCCTGACAAGTCCCATTTCCGGCGATCTGGGACGTATTTAAATCTAAAATTTTCTTGGTACGCTCCGCGCCAACCTATGGTGGCGCTCCGCTTAGATAGTAAACGGGAGTCACCCCCACAAAATCTCCAGTCCTCCAGAGCCTCCTAAACAAAAAAACACTCCTGCATGGTGTTGTTTTTGTTTCCTTTTGCTTTGAATATTTTTATTTTGCTCAAATTAAAATCGGAAGAATCACATTGAGCAAATGTGTTTTAGTGTGGGAAGTCACATCTGGTCTGACCCCTCCCCCCAATGTCAAACATCTTCTTACGCCGCTATAAAGAAATACGAAAATGCAACGTTGCGAAGTTCTAACCTCTTTTTCCTATCTTTTGGAATATTCCTTTTTCAACCTCATTATCGTGGCAAACATATTTTGTAAGGAGAAAGATTTTTCAGTTTCGTCTGGGAGCCTTAATGCGTAAGATTAAGAATGTAGGTAACTCCCCGACTAAGTCGTCCTATCAATTATTTTGGTTTGCTCTTAAGTAGGGCAGACTTTTCAATAATAACCAAAACATTTCAACTTAATGGAAACAAAAATATGAAATCTTTTTCACTATAACACCAATTTTTCGGCGCGCTTCGCGCTCCTTATATTTGAGTTCGGCATCATTTCGGCAACCCATTGCATCTGTCGAGGCTTACCGTAGCTGGCCCTATTCAGGACACTTAGCCCCATGTCGGCAAATCCAAGCACCACCCCTGGCCGAGCCTGCATTCCTTTGGACAATGAAGTATACCTCCAATTTTTTTCATAGTATACTGCCAAATATTGAAACATTGGGCACCATTTTGCATCGGGGTCCCTCCTCTTAGGCTCCCCAACAGGATAGGAGAGAAGCTTTAGACCAGATGTCCCCCCACTTCCAAAATCAAATCGACGCCCCTGCAGTGGGTTGCCTGGAGTTTCTTGCACATGGGAAGTGCCAGTGACCTTTAGGCGGTATTTTAGCATATTTTCCTTCGTGCCTCTAGACGACATGGTTGTATGTACAGCAAGGGAGGGTATCAAAGAAACGTAATGTTTCCATGGAAATGACAAACATAGCCTACAAAACATGAAAAATGAAGATGGCCTTAGTATAGATTGTAAGGTCTGACGTCTGAGAAGGGTCAATTTTTCTTGGTTCACGCCGCGCCAACCGATGGTCGCGCTCCACCTAGATAATGAGACAATCAAAAATCCCATGCATGCGAGCAAGTCTACAAGTTGAATTTTGAGGCTCCAATACCAAAAAATTTGCAGAAGATTTCAAAAAGAGAAACCAAATTTTCTTTATTAAGCAGAAGCGAGCAACTTTTAGTGAGTCACTGTGAGTGCCTACAGAGAGCACAACAAATGACTCAATGCTCCGAACTCCTGACGCCCAAGATAGTTATCGGGCTGTAGAACATGCATCCAGTCTCACAAGAAGGAAGTCAAATTTCTGACAGGACATTTATCATGAAATTTCTGACACAGCCTGGGAATTTCAATGAAAAGCTTGTTTTTATACGAATCAAAGAGCCTAGGAAACGTATGGGGAACTGCTAGTTCCTGCAATTTCCTGCAATCTGAGGGTCTTCTGGACCAAAAATTTTCTCTGTACGCTTCGCGCCAACTCATGGTGGCGTTCCGCTTAGATAGTAACTATATTGCAAACCCCCCCCCCCCCCTTTAGTCAAAACCTGCATCCGCCCCTGCTCCTCTTAGACAGTTTGTTTCAGTTAAAAAAAACAAGATTATATGGCATTCGGTGAACACTCACAGTGTTTCAAGATGAATTTGTTGTGAGCTTTTTTTACCATAAACTCGTTGGGAACTAGACATCCGCTTTAAAACATTTAATAGCTGAAAATGTGCCAGCTCATGTATGTCTGATTAATGGACCAACATAAGTAATGAGTATGGGCGTCAACAGATGGAGAGGGAGAACATGCCTTAGTTTATGTTAGTGGAGATATGTATCATACCTTTTGTCCCTTACATTTTTTGCAGAAAAAATAGTAGCCTTATGTTTAATTTTAAACTTTACAATCGCTGACCCAATGAAGTCAAACTCAAAAATGTTGCCGAAAAAGTGAAAACAGGAAAACTGAATTAAACTGGCTGGGATATTTTTAAGATTACACTACAAAACATCGAGCATTTAAAATAATTCTGGGCCTTAAAGAGGTCCCCGAATCCCATGCCGCCAGTGCTTTACACTTTGCGTTGTATCATTAGTTCTGGTCAAGGTCCAAACCTCACTTTTGAGGTGTTGACGCCCTTCGTAAAAGGGTGAGGTAGTCATCTTCTATTTCCTTGAGTGGAGGTTTCACAAAACACTCAATATGGACAATCCACATGGTAAGTATGAGATCCCTCACATTTATCCTTCTGGAGATATCGTGTTTACAACGTTTTAAAGTTTTGAACTCTGATGACCGCAAATGACCTTTGACCTCCATCCAAAAACAATAGAGATTATCAACTTAATATGGGCAACCCACATGCTAAGTATGAGATCCCTCACAGTTATCCTCCTTGAGATATAGTGCTTACATTGTTTTGACCTTTTGACCACTGGTGACCCAATGACCTTTGACCTCCATCCAAAAACAATAGAGATTATCTACTTAATATGGGCAACCCACATGCTAGTATGAGATCCCTCACAGTTATCCTCCTTGAGATATAGTGTTTACATTGTTTTCACCTTTTGACCACTGGTGACCCCAAATGACCTTTGACCTCCACCAAAAACAATGGGGATCATCTACTTAATATGAGCAATGGACATGGTAAGTATGAGATCCCTCACATTTATCCTTCTGGAGATATCGTGTTTACAATCAATTTCCAGGGTATTTACTATTTGACCTCTTGTGACCCCAAATGCCTTTGACCTCCACCAAAAAATAGGGATCATTTACTTAATATGGGCAACCTACCTACCAAGTATGAGATCCCTCGGAGTTACCCATCTTGAGATATCGTGTTTACAAGGTTGTAACCTTTTGACCTCCTGTGACCCCAAATGACCTTTAACCTCCATCAAATACAATAGGGATCATTTATTTAATATGACCAACCCACACACCAAGTATGAGCTCAGTCACAGTTACCCCTCTTGAGATATCGTGTTTACAAGCAAAGCCTCACACACACATACACGCATACATACACACCTACGCACCCTCGCTTCCTTACCGGGACACGAGAAATGTCCCGGTAGGGAAGAGACTAGAATTGCCCACCAGCGGAGCTGCCAGCGATCTCGGCGATCAGACGTGGCCGCTTGAGGGCGGGCTGCGGTGCCGTGCAATCACGTGCAGCCGCGCGTGACTTCTAGTTGCAGTGGCCGAATTTCCGGGTAGCTACTCGCAGTTTAGAGCCGCGCTTGAGCTAGGAAAGACGTGCGAGCCGTGCGAGCGGCGAGCTGCCCCGTGTCCCGCTAAGGACATGTTGGTGAGTGCACCCATGCCCACAGCACACGTCACACACCGCGGGTGCACACACACACATTCACACACACACGACATTACCATCGCATAGATTCCTTCTGCCTGTGGCAAGGAATCAAAAAGATACTCATAATAAAAACACTTTTTGATTTCAGAGATATTGAAGCTCAAAAAACAACAACCACCGACGAAATTGTCAAACATTTGGGACTACATTTCTGTCGCATATGACTTGAACTTGTGCACTATTTCCTCTCGGCGTTTAATATAATGATACAAGCTCATCTTCCGGAGTTCATTTCTCTGTGGTCAATTAAATTGGGGAAAAGTCTACCTCTCCTATGAAATTTGCATAGTTGCAAAATATGGAACAAATTAAACTCTCCCAAAACATTTGCATTATTTTTTACAAATTATTCCTATTTTTCACAAATTATTCCGAAGGAAAGGTGCAAGATTAGATACGGCTGTGATGGTAACACACATTCAAAAATTGATGGAAGAAGTCAGGTTTTGCTCACACTCCCTTTATTCCAGTTTTATAGATTGTTATCTACATTTTCGCCCGTGCGATCAAAATGGCGCTGTGTACTTCCACTTGGGAGCACTCAAAGCGATCAGATCACAATTTTCTTTTGCAAACTTCTTAAAGAGATGTTGCATTGCGCTTTGATTTCGAAGATACAAAATTTACTTGGACAAGTTTACTGGAGCCAAAAACATTTTTTTAGGTTTAAAGAAAAGCATGCTCGGCTGTCCATGTCCTTGGTGTGTACAAATTAGTCACTGACGCGTACAAAGATTGGAAGCAGAAAGCAAATGCCCCTAGAGAACGTGATTTTCTCAAGATGACACAGACATATTTTACAATTTCGTCCAAGCAGTTCTCTGAGGGGACTTAATGCTTTTACCGTGGCGATAATGTGGACGTCACAATGGGTTATTACATGAGAGATACGTGATTAACAATCGTCGCTGTCCATAGATCTGTACCTTTTACTTCTAGTTTAAAAGCTTAATGTGGCTTCTGGCGACTCAGCAAGCTATATATAACTTTTTAACAAATGTAAACTTCTGTGTTTGAAATCTCATTCAAAAGTAATGTTCCTTTTCGTAGATAATTGTCGTGGTTACATCTCAGGTCAATTGCAAGAAGACAGCTTTGGCAACATCTAACAGGAGTTGTACTTTTGTTTGTTCCTTCGGTAAACTCCTTCGCTAAACTCCTCTAATGCTGATTAAGGCTTGTGTAGTAGCTATTTGATAATTAATATCAACTAAGTGTCAAGTTTTAATATCACAAACAATGATTAAAATCTAAACAATTACTCCGACGTGTACATAAGTATCTAATTACTTCATGCTTTATTTATACTGTTAATGTCTGACGTTTTTACTACGCTTGTACGAATACGAGGCGTAGACTTTCTACCGAACCAGTCTAAAGAAATGATAATAGCTCTTAATTTCCTGTTTACAGGTAATACTTACCATGAATGATTTTATCTTCACCCTCTCTGACCCCCTTATTAAAAAGAAAAAATGCATTGTTACCTGTAATGATGAATTAAAAGCGTAGCAAGAGAAAGGCAGAGTGAATAGAAGTTTTCACACATTCACAGGTAAAATGGAAATGACATATACTGTAGGACAAGAAAACTATAGAACAGAATAAGGATTTTGCTTGCTTTTGATGGAATGACTTCTTTCAAATCCGCATCACTCAGATAAATGTTTCAACATACTGAGGATCATTTCAAGGACTTTGTCGTCGAAGGTTTACCAAACAGAAATATAACCTCTCAATTGACAAGTTTAGAAAAAGTTGATATGTTAGGCAATCAAATATTCCGCTTTATATAAAGAAATGGTGATTTAATGTGAGGACTGGTGAATTTTATTTCAGGATGTTATCGGTAATAAAGTTTAATTTCGGGATCGTAATTTTTATGTTTAACTTTCACCTGCTGAAAATCAGCCTGAAACAGTTTCAATTTGCCTAGCGTGCTTCTTTGCATTAAGTTAGAAAACTAACTTTTGGCTTGAAAAACATCCTAACTTTAGAGATGAAGATGCAAATGGAAGGAAAGATTGAAAACAGGAATTTTTAATTTAAAGCAATGTCCTAAGGTATCAACAATATATCTTATGCATATGACGTTACGGAGCATAATGTGCTCCCTCGTTTGGAGGCAAGCACGCATCATTGCAAGTTACACCAACAAATGCAGACAGCTGATTTGTAAACAAATTGGATACGCATGCAAGTCTACTACACGCACGTTCGAAGTCTGTCGTGCGTACAGTGTGCTTCATTGCTTTGCTTCCAAAATGACTTCGCTTGACGTCCATACATAAGGTCTATACATACCACCCATTGCAAGTATAACTAAAACCACCCTTGGCAGGAATCGTGGCTGTTTGTGACATGTTATCGTTTCCGTAGAAATAAAACACTTACATGTGTAGTCACGATAGCGTGTTTGCCGAACTTGCCGGTCATCTAGTCAGATCTTGTTAATGGGAGAGCTACTTTAAAATAACCACCTCTGCTCAGTGGACAGTGACATTTTTCGTTTAGGAACCCTTCAGTCGTGAGTCGCTTATCGGTAATGTCTTCTAAAGATTTCTTGATGAGTTAAATCAGGCAAAGACAGTTACTTGTATAGAGTGCAACAAAGACATACACAACAGCTTATTTGTCTAAAATATAAAGGAATACAAAAATTATTTTAATATCGGTTTACCTTAATTAAAGGTTACCAGACGTATACGACCTTTTTCTGGAAAACAAATAAGGCCTTGGGTAAAGCCATGCCATAGAAAGGACAGGGAAAGCAAAAACTAAAAACAAAAAACCGAAAACTTTCGCCATCATTGTAAACGTACCTTGCTGTCATGACACCTCATATATGAAGCTCTGCAACTTGCTTCTGAAGTCAGAACAGGTTATTTTATGAGCGCTGTCAGAAATGTCGTTATACCTCTGTGCGAATCAATTCCCACTAAAATACGTTTTTTTTTACTAAATGCACCACTGTTTCGTCTCTCAAGATTTACAAACTTACTTTTCAGGAACAGAAAAAACAACGTGTAAGTGGAGGCCTAACTGGGATGTATGAGTAGTCACTGGTAAATGTGATGCAGCCATTTTACAGTGACTCCCAATGATGAAGGACTCTTTTATTCATCATTCGAGGTCCTAGTCATAAAATCTATGTAAGAAGAGCAAGGTTTAACATTAAAAAAACAAGTCTACATGTGCAGGCCTGTAGCCAGTCAAGGTACTGTCGGTGGGAGAAATGGCTTTCATGGGAAAGAAATATTTTTTTCAGGGAGCGAGATGTGTAAAAATGAGTTCAACCAATGATAACTTGAAAATTTCTAGGTGAACTTTTTAGCGCCCCACCTTTTGCTATGGGCTTGTACATGTGACACAGATGACACTTGAAATAGCCTGCTCTAGAACATTTACTATTTTACATCCATCCAAAGGTTTGAAAAAAATGAAAAGGTTTGCAGGAAGTATGTTGACCTAAGAGTGGTTGAAAAAGCACCAAGGGACTGTTATCGCAAGCCATCTATGTTTCCATGTGAGTAAGATATCCATTAAATGAGCTATGGCATCCCCCAAATATATTTAGACACATCCCATAGTTCTAAGTCCAGTTGGTGACTGTACTTTGATTGACATTCATTCAAGCAATAATAGCACCACTCTGGTTGGTAATGAAGACTTGGACAGTCAGTTGTGTTCCTAATTAGGCTCACAGTCACACACAGTTTTTCAGTATTGCCTCGGGTAATTGAAACTCAGTGCGGGCTACTGTGGCTCCGTCTTTGAAGTGTTCTACACTAGACAGTTGTTTGTGTTTAAATTGGGGCTAGAAGTTAGGGTAGTTGGGAGAATTGTTACTGTCTGGGGTGACCTTAGAAGGCCTTAAAATTGTCTATTAATATGTAAATGTCACACCTGTCTATGTGATGCAAAAAGCATGAAAAACTTAAAAACTTCACAGTTCTCATCAAAGGCAATCAAACCATGGAAGCACTTTTCAAGACAATATTTGTTTATGCACCAACACTATGAATAAGAAACAGCAACATCTGTTTATTTGTGGCCGTAGTAAGAGGGATTTACAACATATGGGTTATGCCATCGTTTGTTCGTTAAACCCTAATTCCATGGAATCCATTTGTAATGATGTTATGTCCTGAGGGATTTATTCGTTAACCCCTTATCAATGGAATCCATTTGTAATGATGTTATGCCCTGAGGAGTTAAACTCTCATTCCATGGAATCCATTTGAAATGATTTTATGCCCTGAGGGGTTTATTCTTGAAGTAGCTGTTGGCTACTGAACAAGTTTCATTTTCAAAATGGATTTTTCACCACTATCTGGACAGCTCTTTTTGCACAACTTCTTGCCAAACCTTCGACAAAACAATAACCACGTAAGGCATTCTCACATGCTATTCCATGGAAAAGGGACAGTCTCCTTGTCAAGTCAAGAAAAATAGTCTGGGATTATTGCCAAAAAATGACATTCTCATGAGCATGGACAGACTATTTACGTGCGGCAAGTAGTCGGGGATTATTGCCAGAATATGACGTTTACTCGGGCATGGACAGACTCTGTGTCGCACGTGAGACAAGAAGTCGTGGATTATACGCAAAAATGTTATTCTTGGCTTGAATCCCAAAGAAAATAGACATATTTCATGAAATGATGAATAAATATGGAATTTAGAAATCCATTCTGAAATTATAACTTGTTACTTGTCCAAATTACACATCAAACTTAAACCTAGGTAGTAACTAGTCAACAGAGAATAATTATAAAGAGTTTTCAAAAGATACAAATGATTTGCAACACGTCGCATCACAAGATTTGCTAAAAGGAAATTAAAAAATAGTCAAACTTTGATGAGGTATATTTTAAGAACGGCGAAAGACGTTCACATAATCCCAGCAGATATTACGTCAGAAGATCTTACTCAATCACTGTTAACTAAAACGGCTGCTTTGGTTGTATTTCCACACACACCTTTAGAAGGATCTTTTGCAAATATCTGGGTATAAATCAAGCGCAAAATGAACTAAACATTTGGAGGTAAGAATGGTCAATTAATGTTGTTTCAGCAATGCTTGAAAAAGACTAACATAACGACATTTTACTCATTGGTGTGAAATATTTTACAAAGCATTCTTTGCTCATGTTTGAATATTTGAAGCCTTGTTGAATACCTGTTATTTGAGCGGACCGGCAACGATTGTGACAGCTAATAGCGCAGCAAATATGGAGGTCATTTTAATAAGAGTTGGTTTAGAATGAAACAATCTTGCTATGTGCATATCATATTAAAATATTAGAGATATGATTGTTCAGAGATTATCTAACTCAAAAAACTGGACATCATGCGCTGATTCTACACAAAATCACCACGTCACCAGTACAAAATCCAGGGTAAAGAAATACACTTGCGATGGTGTTTCCAAATAAACGTGAATTTGGAAAACTTCAGAAACTCTTACCGAATTTGTAGTTTTCCTTCTAATTTTCCCTGAAAGAAGTACGCTCGTGTAAATCTAAATTATAAGGCTGCAGAAATCCGTAGAAGAATTTATTACATTCTCGAAGTAAGTAATGAGGACAAATGATAGTAAAACACTGCAGCATTCAGAGCTTTCTCCTTCTACCAGAAAAAATTTTTGCTAGCCTTCAAAACTGAAAATCTAAGTTCGTGACAACAATCTGCAGAACCTTATACTAACTCAGGAAAAGATCCGAAAACAATGTCATTTCCGTTTCTCACTTTAAGATTTTATAACTTTAAACATATTGATTTCCAAACTGTTTGATGCGTGTCATTCATTAAGGGAGAAACAAGGGGCACCACAGTTAAGTCACTTGGAATTTACAGCAACGCTGAGGTACCATAGCAAGGTGCAAGGTTGTAAGTTAGAATGCTGTTTGCAATCTGGGTTTTTCTACCCCCATTGTCCTCTTAAACGTGGTCCAGTAAAGAGAAAATAGAGTTTACTTCCGTTGTGATCATTTTACTTCTTTTTATTAATGGCAAAAACGTCATCTGCAGAGCGTAATTGCAATTAATTAATCGATATACCGTGTTGTTTTTGAGCATACCATCTTTGCCTACGGCCCTTATTCTGTTACGGAACCACGCTCTGTAAGACTTGACTGAGAAGACGACTAACACTTTATGAGGCCTACAGTCACTTTGAATGAAAACCTCGATGGAGCTTCTGCTAGAGGAAAGACATTTTTGCACGTTGCACTATCTGTGGTGATCCGTTTTTTCCAGTTCCTCGTTAGATCAATAATATAAAAAGCTGTGGAATATTAGTTTGTTCGGCGAAATAGCCAGTAAATTGTCGTTATAATCATAGACATGTGAGAAAACATATGTGGAGGCAGCAGCCTCCAATAAAATATATTTGAATTTCATGGCAAAATATGTCAGCTTCGAAGCAAATAGTTAGGTAAAACGTCATGGCGAACACCCCCTCCCCGGCAAATGCTTTCCCGATTGCCTACACTGTAAAAACGCCCGGTTCAAATTTGAACCGATTCCGTCAAATGGGCGCTGAACAGAAATTTGTTCAAATATTTGACTAGCTTTGGCTCATTTTGAACCAAAAATGGTTGATTTGAAGCATTTGCCCATTTGATCCGGTTTTGGTCAACTTGAACGGGACGTTTTAAGAATATATTGTTGAGAGAGCAAATCCATTATTCTGGCTTACATTTACATAACCTTAAACAACGTCGACCGTTTTCCAGCATTCTGAAATTGGCATACTTCATGATATAAATATAGTTTTTATTTTTCACTGTTTCAACTTTTGTTATTCTCTTCATAAAATGGATATTCACCCTGCCGGTTTCTATCTTTCTTATTTCACCGACTGTGACTTAATTCTGGCTCCCAGTCACATAACCTTTAACAAGTTCGAACGTTTGGGAATGTGAAAGTACTTCAAGTTTTATTTTAGATCGGGAACAGATGTTCCTTGCAAATCAATTTCTTTCCTCAAAACAGGATATCTTCCTTGGATACCTTCTGTCTAGACATCTAACTTTCTCATACTTCACCAAAAGTACTATGTTTATGCAAAATATTGCTTCAGATTGTCTAGATATTGCTGAATTCTTTTATAAATTCAAATTTGCGGTCACAGTCTAACGCTACTTACATAGGCGTAAGAAGCGGGCTAGACTAGTCACCCATTCAAAAATGTGGTGGTGTGATAGAAGTATGCTTTCTCCCCCCCCCCCCATCCAAGGACGAAAAACCTTTTCTCTGTAAAAAATGTTAAGTACTTGCAGTAATTTTCTTTAAAATTTGCCTATATGTTGCACCGAATTGCATCTACAAACCCTCAAATATTCAAAAATTTCCAGCACGGGAGAGGGACAACCTCTTCCCTGAGACCCTGGGGGGTCCGAAACAACGTTCAGCCTTCTCCCGTTTCGAACAGCTTCCTACGCCTGTGGCTACTTACATAATAGTAAAAGACGTGAAATTTTTCCACCGATGAATTTCTGACAAAAAGAAGCCTCCAGTAATTAATATGAGTTATTAAATTGACTTCATCATGCTTATCAGCATTACATTGGTATTTCAGACTAGAAAAAACATTACAAAATTCTCTTTATAAAGTGCATCTCAGGATTTTTAATTTTTAACTCTTTGATGTATCAAATGCAACAAGTATTCTCAATCTTTAGTGTTTAATGAGGATGAGACCATTTCAAACAATTCATGTAGAATAAGAAAATAATCAGATGGAAGAAAAGTTTGAACCTTTTTCAGTACACACAAGGACATTTTTGTGTAAATGCAAGCATGAATCAACATGGTAGGGCCTTTAATATTTTAAAATTTTGGATAAACTTAGTTTCTATGAAGTGTTCCAAGTTTAGTGCCACACAACAAAAACATTCAAAGTTTCGACTTTTGTAATTCCCTTTGTAAAAAAGAAATTAAGGCAGTCGTCTTGTATCTCTCACTCTTCTTGGACTGTAACTAAGGGCCTTTTGTTTCAATTTTCGAAATCCCTCATGTTCTTAGAAATTGAATTATGTCGTCTGTAAAAAGCTATAAGGCGTCAAATAAGATCAAGATCGTGAAAGTTCTTAAGTTTCTCGGTACCATGAAATGATTTGATGGGACGGCTCCGTCTTTCATTCTTTTTGTAGCTGACTGTAATATGATGAAGACTCATTCATTCGAAATTAATGTGTCAAGACGTAACACGATAGAGACATGTTGATGCGAAATGTGTCAAGTCGCTAAGATGCAATCGACGTCTCCTATATGAGGCTTAAATCGGCTGTAACAAACTTCTGACACATCCAATAGTAGACAGTAAATCTGCCGTGCATCCACTTCTTGAGGGGTGATCGAAATGTCTAATTGGTATATTCTCTTTATTAAAGGGCTTGCCTAGTGTGGTTTCATGTGGTGTCGTTTTCAAAACGGAGCATAGAGCTGCCATATGTGGTATAAGGGGCGATGACGAACTCAGTGGCACATTCGAGAACATTTCGTCAGAATGACAGGTTTGAGCACAATTTTGCGTAGTATTCTTATGATTCTTATATGAGGAAGTTTGCCAAAGACACTGTGAAGTATTAGTAGTATCATAGCATCCAAGACAAGAAACTTACAGGAGAACACTTAGTGCGAATAACAAGAAACCCCAAGAGTTTTCAGGAAATGGATCTTTGCTACCATTTCCGGTAACAAACATGAAAGATATGTGACGGTACAAAAGCATTAACTTTAAAGTTGGCATGACACAAGCTACTTTGCCCCACAGAAGTTATAATTTGTATATCCTTCTGAATAAAACAATAGTTTTTCAAACAGAAAACGATTATTTTAATGATCACCTTAGGTAGGGGAACAGACTGTCTGATACCGTAAGGTCCATAGTCGATTTAGCTGTTCTATCAAAATAACGACACTCACCGCGTAACAATAGCCCAGGCGATTGTTCATATACACTATCAAAATAACGTCACTCACTGAGTAACAATAGCCCAGGCGATTGTCCATATACAGTACACTCTAAAAACGTCCGGATAAAACTTGATCCCAGTCCAGATCGGAGGGGCATCTACACGAAGCTGGATCAATAGTTTAATCAGATATGGATAACAATGATCCGGACTGGATCATTTTTATCCGGATTTGATAACTGCAAATGACCCGGATTTAGGTAGGTGCCCCTCCGATCCGGATTAGGATCAAATATTATCAGGACGTTTTTAGAGTATACGTAAGTGTATACGCCTTTGACGTTAACACAGACACAGTAGGTGTTAGAAAATGCCTTCGAAATTTTACTATGGCCTATTTGGCTATTATCCTAATACGTTTAAGATACAATGGTTAGTTACAATGGATTCTTGCCAGTTATTTGGTGATCATAACATTTCTGCATTGCTGAGTTGATCAAGGTGGTTTTCCAGAAACTGCCCAACAAGACATTGTAATGTAGGGCTACAATTAGCCTAACGTTACATGAAATAGAGCACATGAACAACTAAAAAAATTTCGTTTCTAAAAGTGGTTTTACGGAGATAAAAAGTTTCTCTGTTAACATCACGTCAGTTATTTACCACATCATCCAAAGCTGGAAGAATGGAATAGTTTCTTTGCAAAACCTCCTATAGTCGGTAATGTAAGTATTAATTTAGACTACTACCACGGGAATGCAACTTCGAGTAGCAGCTCCCTGATAGTACACAGTCAATATGCAACAGGCTTTCTTAGTAACGAGAGAAATCAAACGTTTGATTGACAAAGGGGGTTGTTACTCCCAAAACGTATGCATCAACTAAAGTGGCTGCAGTCCTCTTGGGCCCATTCTACCACTGTTTCACATTTTTTCATCAATATGTCTTCTTTCTGACGATTTTGGTAGGTAATGATTTCCCATTTTTAGGGGGGAGAGTTTTGAAAGTACGTTTGTAATAACTTTGAGCCAAACTAAAGGACCATTTTGTGTGTAAGAGCATTGACGAAAATGGATTACGCACATGTTATCCATACGCTACGCATCGCTCGCACACACATGCACACACACGCACATACGAACACACACTATATTAATCGACATGCATTCTGCCAATCAACCTGTATTTAAGACTTTTTCAAACACTATTTCTGCTAAATTTTACACGTTTTTGCTGTATTGTATGCCTAAATAATAATGCGTTATCATATCCACTAGTGGCATACACAAGTGTTATTATCTCGTGTCAGGAACACGTAAAAATAACGTTTTATCCTAAATTACTCAATACAATGTTATTCACCTACAGGAGAATTGTGGAACTCCCTATCAGGTAGCAAACTAAAGTGTAGTGTGTCTGGACCCGACAGTGCTACTGGAAAATTGATGACTGCCTTGGTGCTTATTCGCAAGAATTGATCAAAATTATGACCAGATAAGCCTTTGCATTGAGCTCAAGTTTGCTCATTAAACCCAAGCATTTAAAACAGCCATTTAACCCTAATTCTTCTATATAATATCTTAGGCCTGTAGATTTTGACAGAATATTGAAGAAGTTCCCCCCAGCGGCTTTGCTGATTACCCTGTGTTGATTGCTCGATGTGACGTCACCTCTTTCTACCCTTATATATCCTTCAGTTAAGGGTCATAGGCAGTGGCGTAGCTAGATATTTTTGGGGTGCAAAAGCAAAAAATTTCCAACAGGTTATTATCTTGAAGTAATGATGTACTATCTAAGCTTCGTGCCACCATCATCTGGGGTGTAGCGCGTGGAAAAATTAGATTAAAACATCTCCGAGATTGCCTTAAATGACACTTCCAGGCCTTGTCAGTAACCATTTCGATGTGTAATTCTGCTTAAAAACATAAGAAGTGTTGTAAGTGTTTCAAATGAATGGTTTATTATATCCGACAGAGGCTAAAAATTCCCGACAGAGGCCTTCGGACGCTTTGTGGGGGGCGACCGCCCCCTGCCCCCCCCCCCCATTCCCGTCTAGCTACGCCACTGGTCATTGGAGAAGCTGCAAATGACAGCTACACTTGAATGCTAATATATCGATTTGCATCTTTTCCGAATGTTGCCTGGTAAATTGCCAGTGAAATTGCTATTAGTAAAATTTTCTACACAGAAAGATTTGACTATTCATAGCCATGCAGATTGCAACTGCCAATAAAATATATAACACAAATAGTCTGTCAGACAGTCAGGAATTAGTAAGAGGTAAGAAGGTGCCCATATCTGTTTTTGTGTTCATTCTTTTTGCATTTTAAACAACGTCCTTTCAATTTTAGTTTACTTGTAACAAACATGCAAATACCCTCTTCAATCACCAAAAGCAGTATTAGATTACCCTTTAAGTAAGAAATTCGTAATCCAAGTTCTTTCGGTAGGCTTGGTTAGTCGTAGGTAAGAAAGTCAATAACTGAACATTCCCGTTCAAACTCTTGCACAGACGCATTTACACGACAAAGTATTTGAAAACGGAAGATAAACCCCTCCGGTGTTTTGCTTCTCAAAAAATACAAACATTTCGAGAGAAAAAAAGTAAGTCTTATCTCGTGAAGTCTTTAATCACGGTTACGAAAGGACATAATTTGGTTCTATCGACATGCTCATTGTATTGATCTTTATATTTGACGTCAAATCTGACACAAACTCACAGTTAACCAGTCACCGCTTTGAGATGTGCGTGACATTGATATATCTTGAAATGGTTGACATATTGATGTCAAGGCACGGTTGATTGGGGTTTGCATCTTCGACGTCATACTCACGCATTGATTACCTTCTAAACAAGATGTGAGGGACAGTATTGGTTACACTATTTACAGCTCCTCTCCCTCAAACTCAGTTACAGTAATTCTGGAGATAGTGTGATTTTTCGGAATACAGTTATTTATGGTTATTGGTGTAGGGAGTTGATCTAGTGTTAGTTTAAGGCATTGGATCGAACTCGCAGTTATACGGAATGACATGCTGTATGGCTTTTTATGAAGGTAATCTGGTTTCTATAATAAATCTACATTATAGTCCTTAATAGAACCTGCTGAAATCATTTCAAAACGTTCTGTCACTCTCTAGCTTAAAATATTCAAATTCTGACAATTCAGTCAGAAAAACTTTTTACCTCTTCAAAAATAATGATGTTGATTGTCGCTAGATGTCAGCAAAGTATTTAAAATATATATAAGCTACGGTATTTGTTAATAACTGTTGATGCCATCGCAACCCCATCTAAACATATCAACATCACAACTGTTGTTTTATTATAAACTGAAATAAACCTATTCTACGACGTAATAGATTGTATATCTATCTTTTGCCATTGTGGTATACTGTAAAACAGAATTATAATGGGTTGATAAGATGGCTAGATTTCAGAGGATTTCGACGGGAGTTGAAGGTATTCTCCATCTTTCCTATGCTTTTTTACAAGCAGTTATGACATTATCATGTGAAGGAACCGTAAAGAGTTAATGACGAAATAAAGCATTCGCTTTATAAAAACTAAAGACGACAAAGATAACAGCTCGTAAAGATTCATAATGGATATCATGTTTTACAGTTATTCAAAAGCACGCTATGACTTTTAATCCATGTTTTAAAGTTAAGGAATAAGGCAGTGACAATTCAATAGATTCCTTAATTGAATAGAAATTTTGTTCAAGTGAAATATTTTGTTCATAACGAAAGATATACGTATTTGAAGTTATTCTTGTCTTTAAAAACTTCGAGTTGCCTTAAGGTGAAACAAAATGATGTACACTGCCGACATTACTTCCCAAAGTTTTGCTTTTCTTTGAGATTTCAATGTGACCTTTAATTTTCACTTCTGTGAATCATCCATTGGATAGCATTCATTGTAGACTGAGCTTGAAATTTCGCAAGGATAAAGGTTACAATTCCCAAAGTAGGTAAACACACATTTCAAGAAAAAGGAAAATTATCATTAAACACAGTTAAAGGAGCTTTGACATCCCCCAAATTTATTTAGATATATCCCCATAGTTCTAAATCCAGTTGGTAACTATTCTTTCATTGGCATTCTTTCAAACAATAATAGCACTACTCTGGTTGGTAATAATGACTTGAACAGTCAGTTGTGTTCCTAATTAGGCTCACAGTCACACACAGTTTGTTTTTCAATATTGCCTCGAGCTATTGAAACTCACTGCAGGCTACTGTGGCTCTGTCTTGGAAGTGTTGTACTACTAGACAGTTGTTTGTGTTTGTATTAAAGGCGGGGCTAGAAGTTAGGTTAGTTGGAAGAATTGTTACTGTTTGGGGTGAGCTTATAGGCAGGCGCGGTTCTAGATCGAGACTTTTGGGGGGGCTTAGGGGGGACTTGAAACGGAAGAATCATAAAATTTTCTCTCAAATATGTAAATCGGTCACGCGCACGCTGAAACCAATGATAATAAAAACAGTACCATAACCAGGGACGGCGCAAGGTTATTTTGATAGGGGACATGGGTTGAGTGATCGCCGTCGTGGGGGAGGGGTCTAAGGGGAGGGGAGTCCCCTTCCTCTGAGAAATTTTTGCTAATTTAAGGTTGCTAAGATGCAAAATGGTGCGTTCTTTGGGTAATTTTTTGACTATATGACTGGAAAATTTTCATAACTTTGTGAATTCTAATTTTTGGTTGGGGGAAAGAGGGCTTTCTTAGGGGAGAGGTCTAAGGGGAAGGGTGTTCCCCTCCTTTTGAGAAATTTTTGCTAATTTAAGGTTGCTAAGATGCAAAATGGTGCGTTCTTTGCGTAATTTTTGACTATATGACTGGAAAATGTTCATAGCTTTGTGAATTCTAATTTTTGGTTGGGGGAAAGAGGGCCTTCTTAGGGGAGAGGTCTAAGGGGAAGGGTGTTCCCCTTCCTTTGAGAAATTTTTGCTAATTTAGGGTTGCTAACATGCAAAATGGTGGGGTCTTAGGGTTATTTTTTGACTGATATATATGGCTGGAAAATGTTCATAATTTTGTTAATTCTAATTTTTGGTTGGGGGAAAGAGGGCGGTCCTAGGAGAGAGGTCTAAAGGAAGGGGTGTTTCCCTCTCCTGTGAGAAATTTTGGTTACTTTAAGGTTGCTAAGATGCAAAATGGTGCGGTCTTCAGGACAGTTTTGACTGATATGTGGCTGGCAAATGTTCATAACTTCGTGAATTTTAATTTTGGTTGGGTAAAAGAGGGCTGTTCTAGGGGATAGGTCTAAGGGGAGGGGTCCCCCTCCCCTTTTGAGAAATTTTGGTTACTTGAAGGTTGCTAAGATGCAAAAATGCTGTTGTCTTTGGGATATTTTTGGACCCGATCATATGATTTCAAAACATTCTTAATATTTTTGGTTAGGTGAAAGAGGAGCCTTTTTTGTCTAAGGGTATGTATCAACAAACCTCCTGAAGTCCCCTTTTGGACACATTACTGCCCTCTAGTCGGGGAAAGTTTTACGCAAAAATACGTGCGTGGAGTCCACAGAAATATTCTCGAACTATTAAGAAAATTTGCCTTCATTTGTGCATTATAAAATCGTATCTAAAGGCTGGTAGAAACCGGAATATGGCCTCTTGGAAGCCCTGAATTAACTATATGGACCAGATATAGGCCTACCCCGCCCTCCTCTTTTCTTCTCTTTCACGTCTTCTTTTCCTACTCTTTTTATCTTTTCCTGCAAATTACAGGGGGGATAGGCCTCCCTTCCCCCTGAGTGGCACCGCCCCTGACCATGACATAGATGTAACGTATATACAGGCATATATTTTTTTTTTATTTGGAAGAATGTAGCAAACGTTACTGAGAGATACGAGCAACTGGACCTGTTCACATTAATGGGAATAACGATTCAGTATAGCTTGACGAGATCAGCGACGAGATGACTCGTTTTGAACTTCCAACAGATGATTAATCCTTTAACTTGATTTACATGTACGTACATACTATCATAGATGTTACTTATCTGACCCAACTTCCATTGTATGAAATCGTGAACCTAATATGTGATTTCGAGACACAGACGACAGTTTCCCTTGACAAACTAATTCCACTGGACCAAGATGTGCACAAGTGTATTGGACAATTTTGTTTTCTCAGTACACGCAAATATAGCATAACACAACCTTTTAAAATTTTTTGGGGGGGGGCTTGAGCGAACTTTGGGGGGCTTAAGCCCCCAAAGCCCCCCCCCCCTTAAAACCGCGCCTGCTTATAGGGCCTTTAAATCTAACATATACCCATATTCAAATATTCACATATACTTAAATTATTAAACTTGTGAAAATTTTGTTATTTCTGTCACCTTGGTTGACCTGGATCCTCAAAAAAGTGTCAAGGGAAACCTTTCTTAAATATTGCAGCAGAGTATGGACAAATTGGGTTCAACTGTGCCAAAAGTATTTTTGCTGATTATTTTCCTTATTTTTATAATATATTGTTATTGTAACATTAGCGGCCATTTTTGCCTTTTTCCCCCATCTTGATCAACCTGGATCTCGCCCAAAGTTCCAAAAATTAAGTATGGAATTTTCCTCAGACAAATATGATCAAATGTCAAGATAAGATGTGTCCAAAGTGTTTTTAACATTGTTTTCTTTATTATTGTTTAATATTTTTCCATGTTTTTGTTTCATATATTTGTTTTTGGCAGCGATTTTGAATGAGTGAGACCCAAGATATTAACTATTTCTACTTGATTTGGTGTTCAGGGAACCATAAGGTTTTAAAAAATTATTTAGTGGAAGATTTGTGGGCCCGTGAAGTGTCTTTGGTCAATGGCCTACATTTATTACACTTATTGCACTAATTAGACGAAACAGGCAGTCTGGCCACCATTTTAAATTCCAAAATGACTCAGATGGGAATATGTTTCATTCATTAGGTTCCTGTACATCATAAATGATAGAATTAAGTGGGGAATAGTCCAAAACATCTCATAGGAACATTAATTAATGAAAAATAATGGCAAAATGTCCCCCATTTTAAAATTTTAAAAGGCGACTGAAGATGTTCTTGAAAACATGGCACTTAACTTTTTTGAGTTCAGCTTACTAAATAAAATAAACAAAGTTCAGCACTTGAATTTATTTTTGGGCTACCAACTAGCTGGATAGCATTTCATCCCTTACTGTATTCATTCGTAAAGATAATACAGAAATACGACAAATGTACAATAAGTCTGCTGTATCGCATCACAGATTTTCCATAATGTGATGCTCTGTGAAATTAATTCATGTTTGAAAAGTTATGACTTCTAAACCTTAAATGCTCTTGAGGTGGGGTCTTTCACAATAGAGATAAGGAAACCCGAATATTATGGAGATGTCACATTTTATTACTGGAATATCCCTTTAAACTTAAATTACATCAGAAGAGCGTTTTCTTAAACTACTTGAGTGAAGCAGACCGACAGAATTGATTATGGGCCTTTGTCACCAACGGAGCTACCTTACTTCCTTCTATGATTTTAAGTGATAGGAGCGTATGCTGGTTTCCGAATGAGCATTTAAAAGTGTCATTTGTTACCAAATCTCCTTTAAAATTTCTCGAAAAGTAAATACTTCATTGTCCACATAAGCCTAATACAGTTATTAATGTTTACAAATATACATATCGTCACAGCTTCATATCCGTTTGAGGTGAAACCTTCAACAAGGAAAAATTCTCAGTTTACTAAAGTAGCTATGGCTGTTGGAAATAAATTTCCGGAAAGATTGATGCGTGTAGTGTTTAATGATACGAACGGATGCATTAAACAAATCGTCTGAGACCGAACAGATTGACGTGTCCATTGCCGTTCTCCTTAAAGGAGTCACTGACTACGGAACAGCTGACTTCGATTTTTCAAAACATGGGACGTAATTACAAATTATAAGATTAAAAATTAATATATAATAACTAAGCTAATATGAAAACTGGGAGCGATTCATAAGGCGCCAATAAGGTCACTCTACCGTTCTGCTATTTCCAGTGGTGCCGCTTAGGGTGCATGGGTCCACCATGGTCTCCCCCACATACCCCCTCCCATTTTACTCCTGTGTATAAGTATTTAAATTACATGAGCAATGTGCGAGCACAATATTTTCCCCCAAATTATTTGCTTGGCCCCATGTGCCGCCTACCTTCACATTAAAAATCTTGGTTGCGCCACTAGCTATTTCAGTCTTTGCAATGTCCAGTGTGTACAAAATTGTCCCATCTGTACGTGACAAACAAGACTGATAGCAATGCCATGTGTTTTTTATTTGAAGAAGGCTCTACTTTTTGTCCTTTCATGCGCCCTTCTGTCATGTACAAAATACTATCGTTGTCACACTTTTGAACTATGAAGTATAATGCAATTTACCAACAAGAAAACAGGTCTAAATTTGAGTTGAACCTTTCGGCTTTGTCCCAAACAGTGGCGTAGTTAGAGGGGGCAGGGGGGGTCGCCCCCCACAAAGAATCCGAAGGCCTCTGTCGGGAATTTCTAGTCTCTGTCGGAAATAAAATAAAAACAATTTATTTGAAACACTTACAACACTTCTTATGTTTTTAAGCAGAATTACAAATCGAAATGGGTACTGACAAGGCCTGGAAGCGTCATTTAAGGCAATCTCGGAGATATTTTAATCTAATTTTTTTTTCGCGCGCTACACGCCAGGTGATGGTGGCGCTACGCTTAGATAGTACATCATTACTTCGAGATAATAATCTGTCGGAATTTTTTTGCTTTTGTCCCCCCCCCCCCCCACAGAAAACATCTAGCTAAAAAGGTGTACTTAGGATAGTTGGCATTCTGGCAGATCCTTTTTTGTAACCCTTCACACCTTTTCCGGCCAGCGCAGCGCCGGTGTGGCCACCTTTAAGTAATTCCTCATGTTTAACTTTTTCCAAGCGTCAAGGCAGCGCAGCGTCCGTTGTGATCCGAACTTAAGGGTGCCATTCTGCAGCGAATTTTGTCCTCCTTCCCCTTGAAAAGTTTTCCTTCATGTAAGTTGGCTTAAATTTAAAAAGATGCTGTATTACGCAGGGTGTTAGACTGATTGTGTTTTTAAAAGTTCGCATCAATTAGCAGATTAGTGGATTTTTTTTATTTTTTAGAATGGGTTTACAAGTACGGGCGTTATCTAAGGAGAGGGAATTCCTCCCACGTTTCGGGATGGCACCCCTCTTAGGCTGGTACAAGGGAAGGACCGTTCTTCCCCTAGCAAGGAAATTGTTCCTTTTTCAGGTTTACAGAACAAAACCGTTGAGATAACCTCGAATGCTAAAGAAAATGGTTTTTTTTTCCTCAAATTTACCAAAGCTACAACAACCGACCCTGATGACAATTCTTTACCCAAGTAGAAATTGTTGAAGAATAGCAAGGACCATCTATAGCTTGATAAATCCCTTATTTTTAAGGACAATATTGCCACTAGCGAACAGAAGGGAACACACTCATATAATACCATAAAACTGAATTTCTTTTACTCTTTTGTTTGTGTTCTTTACACTGAGGTCTACATTTTAACTTTTCAATGTGGACTCTGTGTTTGTCATCCTTCTTAATGTACACTGTACTAAGGTGCAGAATATGCCTCTATTTAGGAGATAATGAAAATGTTGAATATTTTATTGTAACATTTCATTCTAACTGTTTAATTAACGTAGAAAAGGGTTAGCCAACTGTGTACAATCACTTATTTCATGAATGCTTTCTTTTCCTTGATCAGAATGCTTTGCTAGGGACATATTGAACATTGAAACCAACTTAGTATTTCTCTATCATTTAGTGCTTGAGCAATCGCCATTGAGAGTTACAATTTCTTTTCAAACGGTATAAATCAATACAATTATCATCACATTAATCGCCTGAGACCGTGATTTAGGTAAATCATCAATCGGTATATGTCTACTAAAGATTTAACTAAGAGTTAAATGAAACAGAAAATGTAGTTCTTCCTCGAAAGTTCACAGGCGTGAGATTGTGCTCTTCAAATCAAATGAAAATACTAGAACTGTTTCGTGAGAAGGCTTCTTTTGTGGTAAAGGCATTAATTGGATTGGAAAAGTGACGTAAATGAAGTTAACAACTTGTTATTGCATTTCTATCGACAAAGCGCTGTCTGCAGATGACGTATACATTTGCATATCACAACCACTGTTTTAATATCATTTTTTTGTCTGTCAACTATTAAGTTTTGATGTAGAAAGATTTACCAAGCAAAATTTCAAAAAGAATAAATGCGACAGCAACAAACCACAAACCTTGGATAAAATAAAGCATGTAGTTGATTATGGCTGTTTGACTAAATGTCAACGGTCTTCGGAATATTTCAACGTTGATCTCGATTAAGACTGTCAAGTCTTTACAGAGTACAGTTCTACCACAGACATTCTATATTCATAGACAGTGGTTCACGTGACCAAAAGTGTCGCCGCCGTTCGAACAAATTTAGGCCTTATGTAGATGGCAGCCGGGTTACTGCCATTTGCGTAATGTGACGATGAATCTGTCACATTTCAGACAAAAAACAAACATGAATACAGAACAACATCAAAATGCTTCACTTTGTTCGTTAACTTAACCGAGCCTTGCATTTTATTTGAAAAGTCCCAAACTTCTTGCATAATCTGTCAAAACTGAATCACAGGAGGTAATCCAAACTGTACAAAGAAGACACAGGACTCAGCCATATAAGTAAGCATGGGCGTTGGAGCCCAAGTTGATGGGAGGGGACTGCAACGACTTCCCCTTAAAATATAACCAGAATTTCCAAGCGCTCCAAGCGCGTTCAACGTGTTAATGTACATATTATATAGGCATGCATCGGTTATCACACCGCATTACAATTACAAACAATCATTTGCCGTGTTACCAACCTTCCATATTGATTATAATTTTGGGGGGGAAGTCGGTACAGTAATAATGATAATAATCAGTGAGGTAGCTATAGCATTTCTCTCATTGGGGTGGGGGCATGCATTATATTGTGAGATCACTGGCCTGGGGAAGGGTCTTAGGGGAGGGGTGTTCCCCTCCCCATTTTACAATTTTTGAAAATTAGGTGTCCCTAAATGCAATCTGGTGCCACATATGCTACCTTTGAAGTATAATTCGTGTTAAAAATTAACGTACTTTAGGTACTAAAAAATCGGTATCAGTGAAGGGGGACATGGCTCAGTGCCCCCTAAATACACTACTGAAAATCATAATATAAGTTTCACCATTAAAAAAACACCCTGGTGAATTAATACTGAATATACAGGTGCTGGTGCAATTCAAATCAGAACTATATTTTAATTACCAAGGAAGTTTTTTTCAACTATTGATTAGCTTTAGCTACATCACTGAAAAATTCTCAGCATATTCTCAGGAAAATTCTCAGCATATTGCTCAAATTTTCACAAAAATATTTGGCTGTGGGGCTGCATCCCCCGCCTCCTACGCCTGTGTTAACCAGAAAGCCCAAAGGCTTAGTGATTCCTTGCCGAATGGGGATACTTTGTTGTACTGAGGTTCATCCCTCAAATTTACCTTTCTTGACTACATCACATGTTTTAACAATTTGACCTCTGCTGACCTCACATGACCTTTGAACCCCACCAAATATAACAAAAAAGAAAATCTGAAGTGTCTTGAAAAGGATTCAACTCCAATGGATCTTGGATCTTGAAAATTCTTGGAAAATTTTGCTTTTTGACCTCTGGTGACCCTAGATGACGATCTTAGGAATACTTGGGATATTTTGCTGTTTGACCTCTGGTGACTCCTGATGACTATCTTGGGAATTCTTAGGAAATTTCACTTTTTGACCTCTGGTGACCCCATATCATGATCTTGGGAATTCTTGGGATATTTTGCTTTTTGACCTCTGGTGACCCCATATAACAATCTTGGGAATTCTTGGAAAATTTTGCTTTTGCTTTTTGGCCTCTGATAACTTCAGATGATGATCTTGGGAATTCTTAGAAAATGTTGATTTTTCACCCCAGTGACGCCAGATTACAATCTTAGGAATTCTTTGGATATTTTGCTTTTTGACCTCTGGTGACCCCATATAACAATCTTGGGAATTCTTGGGAAATCTTGCTTTTTGACCCCAGTGATGCCAGATTACAATCTTGGGAACTCTTGGGAAATTTTGCTTTTTGACCTTTGGTAACCCAAGATGACCTTTGACCTCCACCAAAAACAATAGGGTTCTTCCTTACATCATGACAAATCTACAAATATGAAAAGTGTCGGTCATTCCTATCTTGAGATATCGTGATTACGAGCTTTTCAGCTTTTTACCTCTAGTGACCTCAAATGACCTTTAACCTTCACCAAAAACAAAAGGCTTCTTCCTGTCAACATGACAAATCTATGTACCAAATAAGAAAAGTATCGGTCATTGCTATCTGGAGATATCGTGTTTATAAGCTGTTTACGAGGTTTTCGCAGTTTAACCTCTAGTGACCTCAGATGACCTTTGACCTCTACCAAAAACACTAGGATTCTTCCTCTCAACATGACAAATCTATATAGGCCATTCCCATCTTGACATATGGCGATTTCAAGGTTTTCGGTCTTTGACCTCTAGTAACCTCAAATGACCTTTGACCGCCACCAAAAACAATAGGATTCTTTTGTCTCAACATGACAAGTCTATATACCAAATATGAAAAGTGTCTGTCATTCCCATCTTGAGATATCGTGATTAATGAGCTTTTCGGTTTTTTACCTCCGGTGACCCCAAGTGACCTTTGACCTTCACCAAAAACAATAGGCCTCTTCCTCTCAACATGACAAATCTACATACCAAATATGAAAAGTGTCGGTCATCCCTACCTCGAGATATCGCGATTACAAGGTTTTTTGGTTTTTGACCTCTGGTGACCTCAGATGACCTTTGACCTCTACCAAAAACAATATGGTTCTTCCTCTCAACACGTCTATCCATACAGGCCACTCCTATCTTGAGATATCATGATTTCAAGGTTTTCGGTCTTTGACCTCTAGTGACCTCAAATGGCCTTTCACCTCCACCAAAAACAATAGGATTCTTTCTCTCAAGATAACAAACCTATATATCAAATATGAAAAGTGTCCGTCATTCCTACCTTGAGATATCGCGATTACGAGCTTTTCGGCTTTTTACCTCCGGTGACCTCAAATGACCTTTGACCTTCACCAAAAACAATAATGTTCTTCCTCCCAACATGACAAATCTATATACCAAATATGAAAAGTGTCAATCATCGCTATCTCGAGACAGTGCGATTACATGCCATTTACGAGGTTTTCGCAGTTTAACCTATGGTGACCTCAAATGACCTTTGACCTCTACCAAAAACAATAGGGTTTCCCTCTCAACATGACAAATCTATATACCAAATATGAAAAGTGTCGGTCATCCCTATCTTGAGATAACGCGATTACAAGGTTTTCGGGTTTTGACCTCTGGTGACCTTTGACCTCCTCCAAAAAATAGGGTTCTTTCTCTCAACATGAAAAATCTATATACCAAATATGAAAAGTGTCGGTCAATCCTATCTTGAGATATCGCGATTACAAGCAGCGTCACAAACACACATACACACACACCCACACACACATACACCCATACTCACCCTCGCTTCCTTAGCGGTACGCGGGAAATGTACCGGTAAGGAATTCGCGGGATTTCCCCATTAGCCTGGCTGACCTCCAACTAACCCAGCAGACGTACGTGTTAGAGGGCGGGCTGCTTGCCAAGGCAGGCACGTGCAGCCGCGCGAGACTTCTCATTGCAGCGACGGAATTTTCGGGCAGCTACGCCAGTTTCGAGCTCCGCGTGAGCTAGGAAAGACGTGCGAGAGCGGAGCTCTCGCCGGCTGTACCGTGTCCTGTTAAGGACATGTTGCCGAGTGCACACACACACATACACACCCACACACGACATCACCATCGCATAGATTCCTTGCCTGCCTACGGCAAGGTATCAATAAGCCTAAACGTGCACGTATGGTGGCGACACTCACCGCATAGGACGCAACAGCAGGATGCTCTGTCCATATTTTAAGAAGTCCGTGCTCTCAACACATTCATAATTCCATTAGTATGGCATGATAGGACGAAGATTAATAATAAAATTCTCCATAGCAAGTTGACCGAAATCAGCTTACGATAACACACAATTGATACCTGTCCCATCAAATGGTACACACTGTCAATGGAGCAATATGCATGCGACAAATCACATGTTAAATCACATGTTCAATCTTTAAGCTGAATTTTCCCAAAACCCTATACACATGGGCGTCCGCAGGCATGGACAAGGGGGGGCACTTGCCCCCCCCCCTGGAAAATCAAAAATTTGAAAAAACGTATAAAAATAAAGAAAAAACCGAACAAAACGTGTTTTCCCTGTTTATATGTGGTAAATAGGCTTTAAAAATGGCATTTCCAGCGATCTGGGAGGCATTTTGGGCGAAATTTTCTTGCGTTTCGCGCAAACTCATGGTGTCGCGGACCTTTTGCCCACCCCTAGAAATTTTTGCCCCCCCCCTGAATTTTTTTCTGCGGACATTGTAACACATTTCTATTATTGCATTTTTATTGCATTTTTATTAAACTAGGTGTTTAGTAAGTTCTTGTGTCTTTCTAAAACATGAAGAAATCAATTTTAGAACAACCACGAATACATATGGGTAAAAGTTTATCACTCTTGAGTAAACACCGTTTATATAACCGGTCGTCATTGTCAAACACGTTGACTGCGTTATATAATTCCAATTTTTACTATTCCTTTTGTTTTCATTATTTTGCAACAACCGGTAGGACAGTTAACTGTTTAAAAACCGTGTCCTTAGATGTTTGTTCTCTATTTTCGTCCACTACTGTTTCATTAAAAGTTAGTAATTACATTCTTGTATGACGTTCCATGTTTGTACACCTGATCGTACGTGGGATATGCTTGTTGTGGTTCATTAAAGGATACTCGACTGACCTCAATGGCAAAATGTTTTCAGTCACAAACAAGAACTCAATGGAAACTTTCTTATTCGACCGTCAATATGAAAAAGTATTAACCCTTATCCGCGTGATTGATTTTTTGCGTGGGCTGTGTCCTCATTGTTAGAGGATTTCTAATCTCTTGTTCAGGAGGTTGGGAGATCGGTAATCGACTATTGCAAGCTTTCGGCTTGCCAAAGGTGGCAAAAGCCAGAACTGTTCCTGTGGGTATTTGACTGTGCTAGTGCGCACCAACGTATGTATGGGCGCAGATCCGTCTTGGATAATGGTGGGGACTGTTCCCCGATACTATCTAAGCGGAGCACGACCATGGGTTCGCGAGTAGGGTACAAGAAAATTTTAGCAAATATACCTGCCAGATCGTCCGAAATAATACTTCCCAGACCCAATGATGCTCCCCAAAACCTCCATTTTTAGATCTCATGGCTTAGAAATTTAGTTTGGGGAAACAAATGGGCGTCTGCCAAAAAAAATCAGGGGACAAATAATCCAAGTAGACTTTCGTATACGATTTGTCTGGGGTCCTCTCCCAGAAATCAATTAGCCTGTAGACTGCCGCAAATGCGATTTCCGTCCTATATTTAACAGCTGTAAATAGATATAATACTAGAGCAGCAATGCTGCAGTCGCTCAACCCTAGGGTTATGGGTATACCGGTTTTCACATAAATACCAGTACCAGCAGTACCGGTAATGAAAGTATCGAAGATATTTGTGTGGTTATTCTTACCAGTTCCTGATAAAACTACCAGACTGTACTTTTCTTTTGTTCCAGTTCCAAAAAAAAAAAATAACTGTACCACTTCTTTGTGGTCACGATATACGGCACTGCTATGATTAAAATATTTCACACAAATATCTCTCCCCCAAAAATGTAATCAGCTTTCCATCTTCGGTATCAACTACCATGGTATACACTGTTCACCTAGCACCTGGACCGTGTCAGGGATAAATCTTTATAGCTTCATGTAGTTCGTTCACTTATGTAAGGGCAGGGATCAGAGACTAGACTGCCATAATGCATAAATGCAACCAGTTTGGGCAGGGCAGTTGCATAACCAGTGGAGAGGAAGCTATCAAATGTCTTCCCTTCCCTCTCTCTTCCCCTCTCCCCTCCCCCGTGAAATTGGTAAGCAAAAGAATGAAGTATTGGATAAAAATTACACCATCCATTTGAAGTTTAAATGTTGCTTAGTAGTGATGATTTTGTGTACCGTACCTTAAAAATTGAAATTATTCCAAATTCTAACATTGGTTCCCGCATCACTATGACAGGCTGTCAACTCTGTTTTACATTAATTGGAATAAAGAGCTAAGCATTTTGCCATATTTCATAAGCTGGACGCTTGGGTCCATATTTGGCCATGGACCCAAAATTCATGAAGACCCTGAAGGTACCACTAACAAAGTACGGCCCACATGGAACCTTGGACGAAAACTTCCAGAATATCATAAACAGATCACTAACCAAGCATCAACAGGTCATCAACTCTGTTTAACAATAACTGGAGGAAAAGTTAATCACTTTGCAATATTTCACAAAATGGAACCTCTTGGGCCTCGGACCCAAACTTCCTGAATCACTGAAGGTACCACTAACCAAGTATCATTATGACAAACCATTAGAACTGTTCAAGAGAATCTGTAGGAGTACGCAATTTAAAGAATTTTATAAGAATGCGACCTAGGGCCCACACGGGACCTTGGACCAAAACTTTCAGAAAACCATACACAGATCACTAACCAAGCATCATTATGAAAGGCCGTCAACTCTGTTTAACATTAACTGGAGGAGGGGTTAAACATTTCGCAAAGTTCACAAAATGGACCCTACGGCGCATCTTGGGTCATGGACCCAAAATTTCTGAACACCCTGAAAACACCACTAACAGGCTATCATTATGGCAAAACATCATCACTGTACAAGAGAATCTGTACGAGAAGAAACATTTTGAAGAATTTCATAAAATGGACCATAGGGCCCACACGCCAAAACTTTCAGAAAACCATACACAGATCACTAACCAAGCATCATTATGAAAGGCCGTCAACTCTGTTTAACATTAACTGGAGGAGGGGTTAAACATTTTGCAAATTTCACAAAATGGACCCTACGACCCATCTTGGGTCATGGACACCCTGGACGCACCACTAACAGAGTATCATTATGACAAAACATCATCACTGTACAAGAGAATCTGTAGGAGAAGAAAGATTTTGAAGAATTTCATAAAATGGACCATAGGGCCCACACGGGACCTTGGACCAAAAACTCCTGCACATCTCAAGTTGCCCAACACCCAAGTAAATAACGTGTTTAAGTTTCAAGCAAATCCATGAAATCATGTGTGAGAAGAACCCTTTTGAAAAGTGAGACAGACATTTTCAGTGAATGAGACCTTTTCTCCCCCTACTGTATAACATAAGTTCTACTCACACTTCGTGGGTTAAGCTAAAAATGAGAACTAGTGATAATTTAAGTTACATGGGCTTTCATGAATGCTGCTCCTGCATGCCCGTATATTCATCTTAGAAAGTTCATACGTGTGACACTACGATAAAAATGCACTATAGTGTAGCAGGTTGGAAGTTTATTTTTATCTCCAGAGGCATAAATTTAGAAACATCCAAATACTTTACTCCGTGTATCTGGCTTGTTGTCGATGAATTTCTCCGCGATAACGCGTAGCTCAAATCTGTCCAGAATCTCACTATGGACAGTACATAGCAGGATATGGTTAAGCCTTGATTGTTTCATGGTACTACGTAACAACGTCTTCCTTCTCCTCAAGGAACTGGACGACCTTTGAGCAGTGCAGGAAATTGCTAGATTTCAGTACGAGAATGAGTCTGATTATTTGCACAATGCTGGTCAAACTGCGCCAAAGTTTAAAGCCGCGGTCACACTACAACGAATTCGGATCGGATTCCGATCCGATTTTTGTGAGTTTTTATTAAAATCTTCTCCATTTTGGGTCGGAAAGAACCCAAAATTTGCCATCCTGTGTAAATATATGATTTGCATCAGAGGTCTATGAAAATGAAATGTTAACTGATTTTTTCGTGACGTCACACCGACAAACAGCTTTTATCGGACACGCGTAGTCCGATAAAAGCTTTCTGTCGATGTGACGTCACGAAATAATTCGTATAAATTTCATTTTCGTAGTCCTGCGATAAAAATCATATAATTACACAGGCTGGCAAATTTTGGGTTCTTTCCGACCCGAAGTGGAGAAGACTTTAATAAAAACTCACAAAAATCGGATCGGAATCCGATTCGAATTCGTTGTAGTGTGACCGCGGCTTAACATACAGTGAAATTCAAAATGCAGCGTTTGTTCAAGGCAAATTGGTGGGGACACGGTATATCATCTCACAACCACTGAAAAAAGTTTGTGGTGATGCGTCTCGCTATCCCCCTCAGGATCTGCGCCTATGAGCGTATGGAGAAATCACGGCCGCTCCGCTTGAGAGACCAAACGTGTTTGTAAAGTTCTGTTTCTTTTTCGTAATTAACGTGCTAACTTAAACGACTTCTTGTGATTGTTATACCTCTCCTTGAAGGGTCTGTTCAACAAAACCCAGGACGGCATGCAGCCCTAAGGCCGCGTTTGAGAATCAAGGGTACAAAGTGTGTAAAAGTATGTACAGACATGTATATACAGAACATAGTACTGAGTATACACTTCCGATACAATACGCATGAGCCCTTGCCAATTGTATTAAAAACGGGCACAGCATAACTAATTACCCTATACTAGCTGTTTTGTACACAAAATTGAGCACTTTGTTAAGTATAATATATATATATATATATATACATATATATATATATATATATATATATATATATATATATATCAAGTTATCCCATGAGTGTCATCAGACAGGGTATAGAGAAAGCTAATAAGTTTAAACGGGAGGACCTCCTTACCTAT